>CM028379.1:136981586-137197297 GCA_013146195.2 Codonopsis lanceolata | reverse complement strand
TAATCTATCCACTTCGTGAGGGAATTTTATCCTTTTATGAGCCATTGATGTGACCATCTGAAATTTTGTTTGAGAAGGGGATCCCAGTATGGCGTTGTATGGAGAAGGTAGATTAAGAACTAAAAATTCAATCTCCTCCGTTCGAGGAGTCATGCTCTCTTCCCCCAAGGTCACCATAAGGATGATAATTCCTTTCACCGCCACCTTGTGACCAGTAAATCCCTCCAACTGTATGTTGCTCGGCCTTAGATGGGCATCCCCCAACTCCATCCCTTTAAAACAGGCGTAATACAAAATATCCCTTCTAGCCCCCGTGTCAACTAATACACATTTTATCTCGCTGTCATGTATCCTTACTCGGAGAGTCAAAGGCTGTTGACGAGCGGTTTTACTAGTAGCTATCTCACTTGGCCAAAAGGTAATTCCTCCTGCTTCATCGGGTCGTGACATCATGTTAACCACATGTTTTAGATTGTAGATCATGTGTTTTAGTTGGGTGCCACTTGGTGTTGCTTCTCGAATGGTGTCGATCACATTCCTGGGGCCCCCGTTATTTGGTCGGGGGTTCTGGTTTCATTTCGGCTCTCTCTGTCTTCCTCCATGATTGTTGTTTTTCTGCTTGAACCTCTTGAGCTCTCCCCTATCGATCAACTTTTGAATAACTTTCTTCAGATTGATACATTCCTCGGTCGTATGACTGACATCTTTGTGAAAAGCGTACCGTTTATTGGGGTTGCGAGGATATCGAGTATCCTTTAGCGGCCATGGCATGTCTATCTTGTCTTGGTCGAGCAGGACGTTCATTATGTGCTTGTGAGTGGTCGTGAGTGGAGTCCAGTCAATTTCATCCCATTTATTCATGCCTCGATTATCCTCCTCTTTGTGGGTTAGTCCTCGGCCTCCCTTGTTTGAATTATCCTGAGCCCGATGCGTTCCATCGTGCTCCTTTTTTTTTCCATCCCTCTTCTCATTCCTCTCCTTCTTTGCTTCCTCGATATTGATCACCCGAATAACATGGGCATACATTTCCCCAACTGAGGTTTGGTCCCTGAGCATCATTTCTTGTCTCATCAGTCCTTGTTGTAGGCCAGAGATGAAGCACATCTTGATTGACTCCTCCGAGATGTACAGTATTTGGTCAACCATGTCCATAAATCTGTCCATGTATGTTTGGTTCGACTCGTTTATTATTTGCCAAGTCGGTGCCTTCTTTGGTCGGAGTCGAGAAGGAAAACTGTGTGACAAACATCTGTTTGAATTCATCCCAGCTTTCGACTAAATCCAATGGGAGGCTTGCGTACCACTTTAGTGCCTTTCCTTTAAGAGTCCCCACGAATATTTTCCCCCACGCATCTTCGTCATCAAGGGCCACTGCGTTCATTTTGACCTCAAAACTGGCCATGTGATCGACTGTATTGGTAAGACCCTGATACGTTTCGAAAGTGGGAATTTTTTTATCAGGTAATGGGGCTTTCCTCATCCTCTGCCGGAATGGGCCATTCTCTCCTGGGGGTAACAACATAGGTTTTCCTTTTTCCATGGCCTCGAGCCTGCCACTGAGAAACTTCACCTCTTGTTCGATGGCCGGGGATGGCCTAATAGTCGATTTTTGCACCTCGGTGGTCACGTTCCGACCACTTTTCGGGTGCCCTGTTCCTGATTGTTGGGAATGAGTGCATTGTCTGCACGTCTTATTTTTCATCACCTCGGTCCTCGGCCTGGACTCTCCCTCCTCGCTCCTTTCTCTTGTTCAGCAACGATGATTGGGTTCGCTTGGATAAGTCAGCCGGCTATGGCTACTGGGCTTGGGTGTCTGCTCACTCGTCCTATCCCCCAATCGAGATCTCACACTAGGCCAAGGTACAACCTTCTCCTTTTCCTTGCCTTTAGAGGTAGCTTTGTTGAGAACTTGAGCCGGCTCTTTCTGGGGTACTGTATTAGTCGTTGTTTTTGCTTTTTTATGGAGGGTGAACATTTTGAGCTTGGCCTCTTGAATTCCTGTGAGGTGAAGTTTCTGGCGTTCCCAGAACTTTGCCTCCTCTAAGTATCCATCTTGCTCGGTGGCTTTGTTCTTTTTCACCTGGAATGTTCAACCTGGGCTTCCTCCTCGTCCACATCAAAGAAGGTTCTCGCTTGGCCAGTGGCGCCTCCTATGTTACGAGCATCCTCTTGGGTGCCCTTTCCTCCCAATGCCTTTGAAGTGGCGGTGGCGAGGTCCATGTTAGTTATTTTGCTTGCGGGTGAGGGGGTGGTATGTTCGTTCCTGGTTGATCTTGTTTTGTGGGAGTTTGTTTATCCATTTTTTGTGGTTAGTTCGAGAATAATGAAAAAGGTAACTGGAATATGACGTTTCCCGGCAACGGAACCACTTGATCACGCCACAAAGATGGGGTGACTATGCTGATGATCCACGTAATGGACCGGAGCTGACGTGTCCTTGATGAACATCCACGTCGATGTATGAGGGCACTTGATGTACCAAAATTGATAGGATATCTGGGCTTTGTGCTTGTGCTTGACCTTTGGTGACCTGAAATGAAACTACCGTTAGAGTGCCGAGGTTTTCCCAGCTACAACTCTCTGGTGTGAGAGTCAGTAATCAAGGAATATAAGTGCCGGAGCTAGGCGTTCCCTTAAGCTTCCGGTGATTGTGTGTATTGCTTTAGTGTTTGAATACAATTGTGTATGTGGTTGATCAATTTAACTTACCTTTTTTTGTAAGGGAAGACTTCTTTTTATAGTAGTTGTCCCTTAGGGATCATGATTAATGTAGGGACCCTTGGGCATAGGGACCTGTTGCTGGTCGTCTGGTTGGCATCTTCCTACAGGTTGACGGCCTATGGATAGCCTTACATAGTTGGTGGTTGCTTACTAGTCAAGTTATATTTTCTCTTTTTGTGTAAGGGCCTGTCGCTTGGTCGGTTAGCTGTCAATCTCTCACTGGTTGGCTTATGCTTGCATGGACGACACGTGTCATCCAATTAAGATCTGACACCTGGTAATTACTTGGTCGGTGTAGAGAATGTCGAGCATGGGCGTTCCTCGTCTTGATGGTCGATCTTGTTCGGCTCCTAGAATGACCTTTGGTTGTTCCGAGGATGCCTTGTTCGGTCAGATGAGTAATGATTTGTCATGGTCGGTCCTTATGTTCGAGGGGCTGTTGAGGGATGAGCCCCACCCATGCCTAGCTGGGAGCCACGTGCTCGCTCCACGTAGGAGGACCCAGGTCGGGTTCCTTCAACTTTCTTTCCAAATAAAGATTAAATAAGACTCAATTACATTGATTTGATCAATTAATCATAAAAACTTTCGTTTATCATCATATTGGAAAAAGAAAACTACGTTTAAAAAGTACCTAAAATGTTTCTTCCACCGGATTTAACCACAAAATGTTAATTTTATGCATCAATTTCATTGAGTTAGATGTAATAATATTAAGTTTGATCAATAATTTTTAAATATCATCCCAACTTTGCCCACACCTCATGTGTCAACATGTTATCTACTGAAATTGAAATTTGGGAAGGACAATTTTGTTGAAATTTGTAATTCTTGGGTAGTCAGATTTGATCGAATACAAAAGTCTAGTTATTCACCAAAAATTGTTTCCAACAAATTTAATTTACCCAAATATTTGTTTTAAAAAATAAATATTACAAATATTTGTTTTAAAAAAATCCGTTCAAAGATGAATGTATTACTTTATTCACCCTTATGATTTCAAACATATTTGATAAAAAAATATTTATTAAACAAAAGGAAAAAAAAACCCATTAATACTTTTGCATGATCATGTCTAGTTATATTTCTTCAAAATAAATGTCTCAAACAAATTAATCTCATTAAAGTTTCGAACTAATCATAGAACTAAGTAATTGTTTTGACAATAAAACTATAATTAATTGATCAAATCAAGGTAATTGACTCTTATTTGGAAAGAGAGTATTTTAGGTAATTGAAAATTGTTAAGATTTTTAATAAAAAGAAAAATCCAAATATTAAAAATATTACCAAAAATAGAGATTAGCGGACCAATGAGAGTGTTGGTACTGTTCACCAACATTGGAGTTGTACTATAAATTAATAAAACAACAATGATTTCAAAGCCAAGTTTTTAAAATAAACTCGTGTACTGCCGTCTTCGTGGGTCAAAAATACAAGAAAACTCTTCAATGGTGGATGATGTTCGACCATGAAACTTGGTCATCAATAAAATTACTTTAATAGCCCCACTAGGGCCAAAAAACCAATCCTTTAAAATCCAATTTGACTAACCACGTTTCATAACGATCAAATTAATCAACAAATTTTTAATTTAGTTGCAATGTCGTTTTCGCCGTGAACCCTCCGTTTAATTTGACAATTCCACGTAGACGCCACGTAAGGAGTTAACTTATGTAAAAAAGTAAAATTCAACAAAGGATTCACGGCGAGGACGACATTGCAACCAAATTAAAAGTTGGTTGGTTAATTTGGTGCGTGGTTGGTCATATTGGATTTTCCCAATTTATACGATGGTCAAAAAGGTGATATTCCCATCCTTTTAATCATTTCCCCTCTAAATTCAAAACTTGAGCCACTAGAGCCATGAGAAGGTGAATAATATCAAATCAAAGATTCAATGTCGGAGGCTGACTCTGAATCTGACCGGAACTCTATAGGCTTTCTTCTGTTTGTGTTTGCTTCTAATGGAGGTAGCCCATCATCATCACTTGAATTTAGGTCATTGTCTTCTTGCACACAAGTGTTTGTCTGCAAATTGCCATCAATGTTGTCCAGGCTAGTCGTTTTGAAGATTTCTGGCCTGCATTCATGGGCAACATTAAGCATAATATACAGACACACCCTAAGAGGAAATCTATATTAATGTGACGACCTTTTTACCTTGGAACATCTCTTAACCACTTATCATTCAGTAAAAATATTTGACTCCCTCCCAAATTCATGTCACAATGTGTAAATGCAAGAATATAGTGCGATATTCTCAAGTAACCCATTTGACCAATGTGACTAATGTACTTAGTAATTAAGAGCCTTGTGGTCATTCCCGTCAACGCTCCATCCAACCCATCCAATTTTGTTTGTAATGCCTTGCCAAGGCCCCATCCAATTTTGTACAAAAGGATTGTATGAAGGATATTTTTGCATTTCAATTGCACTACTTTCTTCCCTAAACATTTTTTTAATCAATTCCACTGGAACGGGTGCTGGTGCAATTGAAATACAGAAATACCCTTCGTACACTGCTAGCTACTAACAGTAGTTACTTGGATAATTTTCCAGAAGGAATAATCGTCACCAAGAAACACGGTTACTATTATTAAAAGCCAATCAGTTGACTTGCTGGAAAAGAAGCCATCTCTTGGAGGAAACAATTGTCAAATGATATAGCAAAAGCCATACAACAGCAGTTGTAGTAATGATTAATGATTAATGAATGAGATGAGTTTTGTAAAGTAACCATTGGGGAGACTTTCGAAGCACTCGGACTTGCTCGTGAAAAAGAACCTGAACAACAACACAAGCCACTTTTCGACCAGACTCCATAGCCTCCTCTCTCCCACTATCATCAACCACAACAAAGTTACCTGCAACAACGTAATACCCAATACATAACCATCATATTCATATTCATCTCTCAATAAAACAGCAATTTGCAAATAACAGCAATCCGTCTCCCACCTCGTTTTATCCACATACTTTTCTGGAATTTAGCCGGGAATATTCCCAATGCCTTCTCCCCTTTGCCATCAATTACCTTCAAATATATATAATTGCAATTTGCAAGTCAAGTTTACACACACAAACACACCCACCCTATTTATGTGTTTGTTACTGTACCTCAATTACATTGGATCCTCGAAGAGAGACAACTTGCATAATGCTTTGACCTTGTTGAAGAGTCAATGTCTCTTCCATTGCTGCTCTCTTTAGATTTTTCCTTCCTCCTTTCATCGCCATTTCTCCAATCCTGCCGCTCCAAGCTCGGTATACCTGTAATCAAGTTAAACAATTGCAAACCGGACGCCGTTTCAGTCCCTTCCGCCGCCCCGACAACAACCGGCTCGATTAACACGACAGAACCACCACCGTTGTCGACAGTTGTCGATTTTTGAGGACTTCGGCGGATCGTAGTTAGACGGAGATATTTAGAGAGGGAAATCGACTGTGGCCGTGTTAGGGTTCTTTGTACGTGTGCCGCAAGAGAAGAGTCACTCAGGGAGGGAGGGAGAGAGAGAGAGAAAGGAGTCCCGTATAGCTGAGAGATGTACAAGGGTAGGCTTGTCTTTTACTATTTCTGTAAGCCCCACAGAACTGCAAAAGTTGATAGTATAGTTGGGAGTATCTGTAGTTCGTTTTTAGTTTAGGGGGTGTTTTTGAAGTTTTCGATTTTTAATGACGAATCCAGTGACGCTACCGCCGACCATGACATGTACGGCCACAACAAATTCATAGTATTAGTTTTCCGACCTTTTCTCCGAAATCGAAAGCTCAGCTCGCCGTGAAATTCAACCGCGGCCGTGCTCATCTCTTGAGTCTCAATCATTTTCGTAATATTCAGGTCTGAATTATAACCTCCGTGTGTACATATACAATTATACATATACACAGACACACACAGGATTAAATATGAATGTATACACAGGCATGAACTAGCCAGTCTAATTTACGTTCCATTGCGTTTTTGTTCAGCTAAATTGTGAAGTTGTTGAATGAACTTGGCGAAGAGTGTATTTAATTGGTTTAATTTGAATTGCCTTTTTAATTTTGAGTATTTGACTTAATGTAGTTTATACCGTGTTTGTGTGTAGTGATGGGTAGAAGGAAGCAAGTTCGGCCTCATCGGTCAGTAAGGATTCTTGGTAGCCATTCTGTTTCTGAAGGGGACTTGAAGGATCAGAATGCTTTCAGAAATGAAGAAAAAGAGATTTCTGGTCAAGGCAGACCGTTTTATGTTGATGTTGATAGGGCTAACTGGGGTTCAGATCAGCATTTTGACATTTCGGAAGTGGTCTTAACGAACCTGAATTTTAGTGGAGAATCATATGATAAAAGAATTATTGATGAGTTTTATCGAGATTCCAAGTATTCTCTTAGGTTTCGTTTGTGCAATGTAAATGAGCATCTTGGTCGAATTCGATTAGGTCATTGGCCTGTCTTGTCTGCTAGTGATGTATGCTTGGAGTTCTTTGAGAAGCGTGTATCTGTGAACAAAGACACAGAAACAGAAACACATGTTGAGATGGTGACCGGGAGTTTCGATGGACCTGATGAAGGTGTTTCAGGGCTTGTTCACTTGGCAAGTCTGAAGCTTGTGACGTTGAGGCCTGTCCTGGGGTTGACCTTCTTAGAGAGCTTGTCATCCCTGAGGTTAAGAGTAGAGATACAAAAAAGTACCTTTGATGCCTGCGATTCACTCCTCGACAATACAAGGCATGTTTGGAAAAAGAGTATGATGAATGTCATGGCTTGGCTGCACCCAGAAGTAATGACCTCAGAATCTAGATACCGATATAAGCTACCAGCTGACATGGAAATTGATTTATCTATGGAGGCAAATGAAGATTCTTCTGCCTCGAGGAAAGGAGCTAAGTTTGACATTGCTTCTTTTTATGAAGCCATTAAGCCATCAAAGTGAGTATCAGTATAATGCGAATTGATGGTTGATGCATTATCATTTTGCATTGGTTTAGATCTGCAGTTGCATTTTGTTTTATTGTTCTTTTATATGCGTGATGTTTATGTTTTTGTGATTTACAGAGAGGATCCAATGCTCAAAGATCTCATGCCTGATTTACGTCCTGAGCTCAGACCTTATCAGCGCCGAGCAGCTTACTGGATGATACAACAAGAGAAAGGAGCTTCGGGATATTCGGGTGGAAGTGGAATAAGTCACTCTGTTTCTCCCTTATGTATGCCTGTGGATTTAATTGACTCATGTTCGAAAATATATTACAATCCATTTAGGTATGAATTTAGCAACCTTGAATACTTATTCATTGTTTTTGTATTATGTGCATGACAGATTGGCAGTATTATGTTCATGACAGTATTCTTTTGCAACTAGCTTATTACTAAATTGTGACCTGGGCATTATGAAGAGTAATAACCACATAAACAGATTATCCCCTGTTGGGTTATTACTGTGTGTGGTGTAGCCTTTCTAGACGCAGTATGGTGGAGTCTCATTCCACTGAGCCTTCCCTTTTTTCTGACAGTGGATCTGTACCATATTTTGACTACACGAGTCTCATTCCACTGTCTTAAATTTTGTAATATTTGCTGTTGGACTAGGATTTGTTACTGGATCTTTTCTAGCCACTTAAAGCCATCATTGTCTTATTGATATGTATTGAGTTCCGAAGTCATCTAAATGCTTAAGTTGTTAAGAGAGGAACCTATCAATGTATTTCAAGCTTACTTTCCCCCGCTAAGTGGGATTAGCGTACACACAGAGAGATAAACAAAGACACATCAAATCCCAAGTATATTTCCTACATCAGTACTCACAATACTGCAGGACACAGATGTAGGATAACTTGAGCCCAAAACCTTTCATTAATACAACTCTAATACCATGATAAGTTACCAACTCATCCAAAACCTTAACCTATTGAAGAGGGGCCCAGAAATGGTATCAAGCTTAACCACGTACATGTGTAAAAGGTGATGAAACACGATTTTCATGATCAATCTGTATGGCGAGGTTTGGTTTCTGCTTGCTAAGATATCTGCGGTTATAATTGAGCATTTAAAATTGAATACCCCTTCGATTCTCGAATATGAATTTTTTAAGCACGTTACATTTTGCTTTTTGGACTTTATGTGATTTCTTTCTATTCTATAAAGCCGACTGATCTAACTATTTCATGAATTAGCACGGTATGCGAACCTAAATTTTGCAGCTGAAAAAGTAAATTCTAAGACCTTCCAAAACCAGAGCTGTTAATGATATGTTTATTTTTATGTCCCTCTGATAGAGGGAGGGGCTCAATGGGCTCTACCTCCTTGATTTGGTTTATTATTACTTTCCTTAGTTGCAAATCAGAGACAATTGACAGAAAGCCGAAAGGGAATAGAAAGTTAAAATTGGCATCCATAGGATCATAACATTTATCTTTCCTTTCCTGTCTGTAAATGAATTCACAGATCTTTGTTAAACTGCAAAATATGACCCCTTGCCCCCGCCCTCCCCCACAGCAGGAACAGTTCCCATGTTTTAACTTGTTTACATCTTTTCTGTTTCTCAGTGGAAGTGTTTCATTGAATCCGCAGTACTCCTTGCCATATGTTTTTGGTGGTATTCTTGCAGGTAAGTCTCTCTGCATTATATTCATGTTTGCCTATGCTAACTATTTTGGATTCTTACACCTCTTTCTCAGTATTCAAAAATAAGCAGGGCGAAAAATTAATATACGTCCTATCGACTTGCTATAAATATGTAATGTTTGTGAATTGTAGTATTGTAAAACTGGCATAAATGGTGGATTGATAGTGAGAAGTAGGAGGCCAGTCATTAATGCTTTAATCATATAAACAAGAAAAAAAAGTGAGACTCCTAGCAATTGGCCTTTTATGTTCATGAAGCAGTTGAGAGAAAGCTTAAGAAGAAGTTTACTTCAAAGCATGAACTCTTACATTGTCTAATGTTTAGAAGACCCTTTAAAATTTCTTTGTGTTCAGGTGGAGTGCACTTGAGAGTTTGCATATTCAGATAATCATCTTTTGGTTGTCGGTTGAAGTTTGTGTTGCTGGTCCTGCAGTCCGTTTACATAAATTTTCTTTTATAGAAGTCAGGAATATATTGGTGAACTCAAAAATTGTTCCACAGATTGTAGTTGCGACCCATTGCTCTGAAATTGTTTATGACGAGCCCAAGGGGTGGGAGAGATGGCAAGGGTCCTTGGTTCCAATCCCCATACCAACAAGGGGTCACACTTACCTATAAAAAAGGCTTAATTCTCTATTTGGTCACCCTACTTTCGCGAAAAGTCCGATAAGCTCACCCTACTACCATTTTTCACAGTTTGGTCATCCTACTTTACAAATCGTATCATGTTAGTCACTTCGTGTATTTTTTTAGATAAACCCTCTAAAATATTTCTGAAAACCCGAAAATACCCCCAAATTTTTTTTTTACATACCTTCATCATCTTCCCCAATTTGATTTCATACTCTGTAAACCCAGAACCAACTTACATGCCCAATACAGAATAAGTTACACAATTTGGATCTACACTTACCCTTTGCATCTCCTCAAGAAGTGCTTTGGCTTCAGCAACTCTCCCATGCTTTCAAAGCCCATTCATTACAGAGCCATAACTAACAACATCAGGCAAAACCTCTATTTTTAACATCTCCTCGTACATAGCAAGTCCTGTATCTATCCCTCTCCGCTTAATATACCTACTGATTAGCGTAGTATATGTAATAACACTTGGTTTCAATTCCAATCCTCTGGAAACACTCTCTTCCCTTTCCAAATCATCCTCTGCATTCAAAGAATCATGAGTGACCAACTGCTGAGCAGTTCAAAATCCCCTTCAGAAGATTTAATTATTTCTTTCCTACCAAAGATTTACACTGAAGCAGCCAAACCAACTGAACCAGAAAGGTGGATCAGCTTTTGATGCAGAACGGAAGCAATTTGTGTGCACACTTTGATTACAAACAATAAAAGATAAAATAAGATAAACAAAACCTGGCTTCACACCGAGGCAACCTTAGGCGCACCTAGGTTTCTTGAGCGCACTCAAGACTTTGAATCACGCAGACTCAACACTTAAAAGCAAGAATTTGCTGGAAACTTTTATTTAAACTCTTTTTTTTAATCAATTTCTTGTTACAAAGGCAGGAAGGCCTATTTATAAGCCTTCAAAATACTTAAAAGACACTAATATTAACAGTTACATCAGTTAGAAACATCTCTAGGAAAAGCCATGTCTATTTAACAGCCCAAAAACTACCTAATAACTGCCTATAACTGCCTATATAACTGCCCAAAATAACTACTCTTTGTCAGATCCTTTGTTGTGCTTTATGATGTAATAATTCTACTTTCCCCACAACAGCAATTAACTAACAACAATTAACTAACTGACAAACTAACTCAATTCAGAAAACAAACATAAGTAATTATGCCAAATCCCAACTAGGCCCTATATCATCAAAGGCATCCCAAATCAGAGCTTGAGCCTTAGACTGAGGCATCTTTTCCACGCCTTTTGTATGTTTTGAGTGGCTGCTGCCACTTGTTTCTATCAGCTTTGCTCTTTAATGTGTGAAACAGGTAAAGGACTAAAACTGACCAACCTTTTCTTTTCTTCCTCATCAATCACAAATCACAAGAACACAGCTTTATCTATCTAAACCCAACTCCACAGTAAATAAAATATCAATTCACCGAATCATAGTAAAACTCTATATACTCGCACCAAAAATCAAGAATAAGAAAACCCATCGAACCAATTTACTCAAAATACGATCTGAGATGGGGGCAGAAACCGGAGCTGGAACCAGAGATGGCGACTAGATCTGATGGAGATGAAATCGATCTGAAGATGAGAACGGCCGGATCTGGAGCCGGAGAGAAGAGAGATCGGTCCGTGACCCCCCGATGCCAAAGGCGTCCTTCGGGTGATCTCGTAGTTCCTACGGGGTGGAGATGATGGGGTCGGTCTTTGCCGCATTTCGTTCAAAGGGTTGAAGGGAGACAAAGATGTTACACTGAAGAAGCCAAACCAACTGAACCAGAAAGGTGGATCAGCTTTGCCCTTTAATGTACGAAACAGGTAAAGGACTAAAACTGACCAACCTTTTCTTTTCTTCCTCATCAATCACAAATTACAAGAACCCAGCTTTATCTATCTAAACCCAACTCCACAGTAAATAAAATCTCAATTCACTGAATCACAGTAAAACTCTATATTCTTGCACCAAAAATCAAGAATAAGAAAACCCATCGAACCAATTTACTCAAAATACGATCTGAGATGGGGGCAGAAACCGGAGCTGGAACCAGAGATGGCGGCTGGATCTGACAAAGATGAGAACGGCCGGATCTGGAGCTGGAGAAGGCCGGATCTGGAGCCGGAGAGAAGAGAGACCGGACTTTGGAGATGAAGATGAGAACGGCACTGGAGCAGGGGCGATGAAAATGGTGACCGGCTGTGGGTGAGCGAGAGAGAGCACAGTGATGGCGATTGGGGATGGAGGCCATTGAGGTTGACTGGCCGGTGGAGAGAAATCGAAGCTGGAGATGGAGATGAGAAAGATTTGAGAGAGGAGGAGGAGGAGAGAGAGAGACCTTTCTAATTGAGTATGACTCTGCTCTTGATCCATAAATGGGTTCTGGAAGGTTGAACTGGGGATAGAGACCAAGGTTGATGGTGGATATTTTAGTCTTTTTATGTTTTTAGGGGGGCATTTCAGTCTTTTCATACCATTCTGTTAACGGCATCCAATTTAAAAACCATATTGACACTTTTTGTAAAGTAGAGTTACCAATCTGCGAAAAATGGTAGTAGGTGAGCTTAGCGGACTTTTCGCGAAAATAGGCTGACCAAATAGAGAATTAAGCCAAAAAAAACATGTTTATGACTACAGTAATAAGGAACCTACTAGGTGCTAGTTACCTGATAAGTTTAACCAGTGAAACCTTCAAAATGCTTCACCTATCATAAGCTAAAAAAAGACTATGTTATACATGTATGGAATGAGGTTCGGTCCGTAAAACATGCTAAGCTTGCCCTTATTTTCCGGGGTATTCCCGATGTGTAGCAACCAAGATTCTGAAAAAACGCAATGGAACAAGTAGAAATAGCTAAGATCTTGGTTTAATTTCAACCAAAAAAGGCCAAGTGATACGAGTTTTATTATTAAAAAGAGCTTGTGAATTAGAAAAACACACGTTATTTTCAGGAGACTTCATTATTTTCAGGAGACATGAGAACAATTAGAAAAACACATGTTATCTTTAAGTATTGCCTGGAGATGTGAATTCTTTGATTGGTCAGCAAGGCACAGAGTAAAGCCCTTTATTTCTTACCTTTCCAGAACCATTCCAAATTTTGGGAATGCAAACCCAGTTGAGCTCAGCAATAGAGGGCTTTACTGTGTGCCTTGCTGACCAATTGAAGTATTCACATCTCCAGGCAATACTTAAAGATAACGCATGTTTTTCTAATTGTTTTCATGTCTCCTGAAAATAATGCAAGTCAATTATATCACAAGCTCTTTTTAATAATAAAACTCTACCACTTTGGCATTTTTTGGTTGAATTAAACCAAGATCTTAGATATTTCTACTTGTTCCATTGTGTTTTTTCAGAATCTTGGTTGCAACACATCGGGAATACCCCGGAAAATAAGGGCTAGCTTAGCATGTTTTACGGACCGTACCTCATTCCATACATGTATTAACAGTCTTTTTTTAGCTTATGATAGGTGAAGCATTTTGAAGGTTTCACTGGTTAAACTTATCAGGTAACTAGCACCTAGTAGGTTCCTTATTACTGTAGTAATTTTGTGATTATCATTTCCAGTGTCTTGTATAAGTCATGTTTTGACCTATGATTTGTTAACAGTGATCATTATTTCTTAATTAGTCGTTTTTCGGTATGTGATAATCTAATAATATTTTTTGTTGATGACAACTGCAGATGAGATGGGTCTGGGTAAAACCATTGAGCTGCTTGCTTGTATCTTTGCTCATAGGAAGACCAACGCTGAAGTTGATGTTAACCCTGATGAGGTAATGCGAGTTACTGGGGATCAAAACCTTAACATCAGAAGAATGAAAAGGGAGCGTGTTGAGTGTGTATGTGGGGCGGTGAGTGAAAGCTCTAGATATAAGGGATTATGGGTGCAGTGTGATATCTGTGATGCTTGGCAACATGCAGATTGTGTGGGATATTCAGCTAAAAGGAAAACTTCAAAAGCGACAGAAGATTTTGAAGGACTAGGGGGTGGAAAGAGTTTGACAGGAAATTCACAGAAGAACAGAAGTAATGCAAGAAATGAAATAGTTGTGTTTGATGAGGCTCATATCTGCCCACTGTGCTCGGAACTGATACAAGCTGCCGAAACTCCAGTTACTGCTGGGGCAACTCTTATAGTGTGTCCGGCTCCTATATTGCATCAGTGGCATGCTGAAATTATTCGGTATATTGTTCTGCATTTTCTTTGACTGTACTGCTAGCATATCTCTAGAACATATTAATGTTTTTGCGTGATTTGTTGGTTAGATGCGTTTTGCTTTTAGACGATCGAGAAGAATGTATTGAAGAGGAAAAAAGAGCATCTAGGTTCTAGGTGAAACTTTGATTTTCAGATAGATATTGGAAGCCAATTCGATTATTATCTCTTCATGCTTGTAAAATCTGTACATTTGTTTCTGCTATCAGTGATCCATCTAATGTGGTAGACAGCTTTAGTATTTTTTTTTTTGGGGGGGGGGCGGGGAATCTATGCTGCAAACACATTTAATATACAGAGGATAAAATGAATTGGTGTGTTTCAGATTTATAGTGTTAATGATTTCTCTATGTTGTAGTCGATGTCCCATCATATTGAAAATCTTGGTTTTCAAAACCAGTGATGGTCTTGTTGGAGTCTCAGCCACTCTTATCTCTCAATCTAGACCTTTCAGGCCTTGCTAAAGTCTTTCCAAGTGCTGCTTGGTTGTTGATTATTTTTCACTAAAGCGCCTGGTTGTTGATTAATATTCAGTAATCATATCTAGATATGCATTTTGTGCCTGGAGCCAATCGAAGTTATGGATTAGGATGAGATGCTTGAAAAGTTTCTGGAAAAGTTGAAGTGGCTAGTACACGGGTTCATGCCACCTTCTAATTCACTTGGCCAAATCATCTGTACTATGTGAATGCTTTTATATACAGAATTATCTAATGCTGCTCACACAAAACTATGTCATTGAGATGACTTTGTTGTTATCTTGGTGAAAGTTTACCTGAAGGTATAGATGCAGCTGAATCATTGGGGGCTTCAAAGTAAGGTCAATTGTGGTTGTTTTTTAGCTGTTTGGTTGGGAATTTATATGCTGTAGGTCCGTCTATGAGTTGATTGCTTCCATGTTTATGGGAGCTGAGGAGCTCTAGGAACTTACAGATACAAAGTCAATCGGAAGGGTGGGTGGTGTATGTATGGCAGTTCTTTGAGAAAGAGCAAGAGTGAAACACTGAGTTGTATTCTGTGAAGACGTAGTTTTGCCAGTTTTGTTTGCTGACTTCTTCATGTAGATACTGGGAAGTGTACTTGTTTCTTTCCTTGTTCACTTTAAATTCTTTCCTGTGTATGTTGATTGAGCTCTCTTGTAGTCTCAGCTGTGTTGGTTTGTACTCCCTCCATCTCATGACATTGGTCACATTTCTTTTTTTGACCATCTCAAAGTCTTAGACCACATAGAAAGTCAAATGAACATTAAGTGACTAATTTCTCATTATGCCCCCTACCAATTCAAGATTTAGATGACAAGTGCGTAACACAAATATAACTGATAAAGGTCATAAATGGAAATCTGAAATTGGACAATGTATGTGGATTTCTTTTTTCTTTTTTGAAATGGCTGTGGATGCATTTAGGAGGAATGCTTAAAATGTGAGCTTTTGCTTCGAGGCAATATATATATGAGACACGAGGTGTGAAAAAAACTGAAATTTTGATTTATAGCAATTAAAGGTTACATACATGTTTGTTGGATGCTTAGTTATGTTGTTTATGTCTCATTCCTCTTTGCATTGCTGTATTCCACTTTGGTTCATTACTGTTTATCTCTTCACTTGCAGTCATACAAGACCAGGTTCATTGAAAACTCTTGTCTATGAAGGTGTTAGAAACATTTCAAACACAAGTACATCAGCTATGGATATTGGTGAATTTCTTAGTGCTGACATTGTCTTAACAACATATGATGTGCTCAAAGAAGACTTGTCTCACGACTCCGATAGGCATGAAGGGGATCGCCGCCTTATGAGATTTCAAAAGCGGTAGTCTTTGGAATATTACACTTTTTTCCTTATTACTTGGTAGATATCACCTTTATAATTTTTTTGGTTTACTTTACTTTAGAGTGAGCTTCATTTGGTAAAATGGGAACCAACTACATTTTACGGTTTTGTATATTAATTATTTTTTCTTCATTAAGGAGCAAAAGGTTGATTGGGGGTAGGGCTAGGGGGATTGTCGCTGCGTCTAGAGGGAGAGAGTACCTTTAGTCATTATCTTCTTTCCCACTTTCCATTGTACGAGTTGCAGGAGATTCATCCATCCTATGCTTTATTTGCTTTCTTTCTTTCACTTTTTCTTTCCCTGAACAGGTCCTTAGAGACTATGATATTGCCCCTGCCTATCTCCTTTGCATCAAAAGAATGATGAGACCTTGACCAAATTGTTCTTCATTATGACTATTTTTTTAACTTGCTTGAGCAAAATTGTGTCCATTTTTATTTTATTTTATTTTCAATTTACTCTACTGCTTAATTTGAATTCTTTCATCCAAAACGTTACTACTCATCGCTATTTGATTGAAAATCCTTGTAAGCATTTAATTCAGCACAAAATATGATTTAATCTAATGACTAACTATAGAAGGTTGTGGTACATAACTCTTATAAGAATTCAATGTCGTAGACTCATAACCATATCTTGTTCTCTTCTGGCTGGAGGAACCATAAGAAATAATATACATAACTGTATACTGAGATTCACATACCACCCAAGAGATCCCGTTTTTGATTTTTTGTATATATTTTGGGGGCTATACTGACATCCAATCAAAACTGAGAGGACAGTTGTAAGTAGTCCTTAATACATTGCATTTCGAGGAGGTTTAATGCTTTCTGAATTCCATGTGAGATATTCTGGGGATAGCTTATTTTGGAGAAGCCAATCCTTGTTTACTAGTTCTATCACCTCTTCTTGGTCAGTTTAGAAAAGATTATGGGCTCCTTGCTTGACTTTGGAGTGGCATGGAAATCGGAATCCAGTGTAGTAAGTATGCATGGTCTAAAGTGGCTTTATATTCATTTTGTACCGGTTGGAGACTTTCTTTAAGAATTGACAGTCAAACTTGCAAGATAAAATTAGTTTGTATTTGCAATTAAATAATCAAACAACAATCTGGCCCATGAACATTCCATCCATTGGCCTCGGGTGCACCCTCAGATTGTGAAGGGCTTATTCTTTGTCTGGTCATAACAGTTTAAAATTCAAGGGGTCTAATTGTCAAGATAAAAGACTTGGGAAAGGTTTTGAAGACTGCAGGGGGTCAAAGTGGCATTTCATCAAAGTAGTTCCACAATTATGCGCACATAACGGAATAGGCCGCAAATTGCCGCGCACGGATGACGGAACACACCTTCATCACTTCAACGTGCACGCGTCCGGCTTGGCAGATTTGGGCGTGTTTTTTGATTGTTTTTTTTAGGGTTTTTACTTTTGGTAACTTTTATAATTTAGGGTTTTTGTTTCCTTATATTTAGGTTACTTTTCCGTCAAGTTTTTGGATTTACTTTTTCAAAATTCTTTAGGTTTGTAAGCGTACATAAAGGCCTCTTTAGACATTGGTTTATTTTACGTGTGATTGATTAATAAAAATTGAGCTGATTTTCTACATCTGAAATTCGACTTATCAATGGAGAGTCAACCCAATTGTGGCGTCATTGATAATACCAAGGTTCCCGTCATCTCGAGGGCGTTGGGTTGCGGTATCATTCATAATTAACCTATCTAGGAAGATCTTGGGGTGCGAGTATCACATCATTAGTGGCTGACAGAGTGTAAAATAATTGGGAGCAGTCGAGCTACGCAAAATAGGAAGAAATAGCTCAAAGTTTGAGAATGGTCCAATGAAGGAATGGAGGTGGGTGGGGGGCTTTGACGTGGATAGAGCATACTTGGAAAGATTGTATGTTCAAAAGAAGTCGACAACCAGCTTCACATAATCTTAGGAATTTATGTCTGTTATGCAAGATTCTTATGATGGCTGTTGGATGCCACATATACGCAAGTATGTGAAAGTGAATTAGGTCTCTGAAAGAGAATAGTTTGACATTTCCTTCTTCCTTTTGAAACTCAGTTTTTGGTTGATATTGGTTATTTTAGGTATTTTACTTGCACTTTCTGTTAAGAGTATATGCTCTCGTATGCACATACGTTTGTTGGGGAGTTATCTAAAGAGCTCATTTCTTGTAGCTTTTGTTAGATGACCAAGTATTGCCACCCAGACATGGTTTATCTACTAAAAAATGTGTAATTTGAATACTTATCTTGTGAGCGATGATTTTTTAATCTTACTCTCAACCTCCACTTTAGCCCAACTGATTTTACAATAATGTTAGCCCTCCTTATTATTGATAAATGATATGGCTCCAAATTGTCTTCAGTCTGGTTTTCTGAAATGAACAATTCCAATAAAGACTACTGGCCTTCGCTTTGCAGATACCCTGTTATTCCAACTCATCTCACTCGAATATTCTGGTGGAGGATTTGTTTGGATGAGGCCCAAATGGTGGAGAGTAATGCCACTGCTGCAACAGAAATGGCACTGCGGCTGCATGCTAAGCATCGCTGGTGTATTACAGGAACTCCCATACAGCGCAAACTTGATGACTTATACGGGCTCTTGAGATTCCTTAAAGCAAGCCCGTTTGATGTTCTGAGGTGGTGGATTGAAGTTATACGGGATCCTTATGAGGTAGTTATTGATCTTTTCAATAAATGAGTGATTCTGTGTTGAGATAAGAATGCACTATAGACTTGTAAATACTGCCTCTAATAGACCTACAGTTAGTTTCACTTCTCTCCTATTTTGGTGCTTGTTTCCCACTCATTCTTTAGGGAGGCTGCTTAAGGTCCAATGGTCCATAATATTTACATGCAGTTTCTCATCTCGGAAGCCTTTATTGTTACCTTAACAGAGGGGAAATACAGGAGCGGTGGTATTCACTCATAATTTCTTCAAACAAATTATGTGGCGCTCCTCAAAAGTGCATGTTGCCGAAGAGTTACAGCTTCCTCCTCAGGAAGAATGTCTCTCTTGGCTCTCTCTCTCTCCGATTGAAGTGCACTTCTATCAGAGGCAGCATGAGACATGTGTGACTTATGCCCGAGAAGTTGTTGAGAGTCTCAAAGATGATATTAGGCAGACGAATATTTCAGGTTCTAGACAAGTGTCCTATTAATTTTATATTTGTTTTTGTTTAATGGAAACCAATTTAGTATTCAGTATTTAGTTACTTATCGTATCACACTCTTGCTCAGGTCCCAAGTTATCTAATGATTCGTCTGATCTTCTTATTACCCATGTGGAGGCTGCAAAGCTGTTCAACTCACTACTGAAGCTTCGTCAAGCCTGTTGCCATCCTCAAGTGGGAAGTTCCGGGCTACGTACTTTGCAGCAGTCTCCAATGACAATGAATGAGATACTCATGGTTGGCTTAGTCTTTGAGTCATATGGCTAATTTTCTTGGATGTCATATCCATTGTTGTTTATCTGTTAATTGGGATCCTGTTCTGTAGGTTCTTGTAGGTAAGACTAAGGTAGAAGGGGAGGAAGCTCTTAGGAAGTTGGTGGTTTCATTGAATGCACTTGCAGCGATAGCTATCATTAAGCAAGAATTTTCTCAAGCTGTATTATCGTACAAAGAAGCATTAGCGGTAGCTAAAGAGCATTCTGAAGATTTCCGTGTGGACCCTTTATTAAGAATTCACATTCATCATAACCTGGCCGAGATACTCTCATTGACTTCAGACTCCTCAGAACAATTTCAGACTTCTCAGTCTAGTGGTCAACAAATTGCAACCTCTGTAGATATTGTGTGCGAGATGCATGCTGTTGAAGAATGTGATAACCGTGCTGTGAAGAGGAAAAAAATAAATATTGAAGATTCAGATTCTATTGTTGATTATGGGAATTTGCCTGAGTTCTCTCTGGATGCTTTAGCAGATGGCCTAAATGGTGTAAAAAATTGTGCAGTTAAACCCAACATAATGTCTACGCTCACCAGCAATAAATGTTTTCGACTGGAGTGTGAGAATATAAAGCAGACATACTTGTCTGTATTTAATTCAAAATTGTCCTTGGCTCAGCAAGAGTTCAGGAAGTCAAATAGGCAGGTATTTTTCTCCCAAGCTGTTGTCACTGAATACATCAAAATATAAAATTGCTTTTGGCACTTCAAATGATATGCGTGCTATTGCATTCTACTCATGCAAAACTCATAAAAGAGATGCAAGTGTCACTGCTGTTTTACAGTCTTTATGTAATATTTTTTGTAGACTTAATTCTCAATTTGATCACTCTACTACTGCGAAAAGTTCACTAAGCTCACCCTACTATGTTTTTTCACAGTTTGGTAACTATACAAAAAGTGTCAATATGATGTATGAAGTGGATGCAGTTAACGGAACTCATTGAAAAGACTGAAATGCCCTCTCTAAAAGATGTAAAAAGACTAAAATGTCCACCACCAATTTCCAGTGATTAAAAAAATAAATAAAAAATGGGGGAAACACCTTTTGAAACACCCAGTATAAATGACAAAAGCCCTCTCTTCTCCATTTTTGTCCGTAGGGTTTATATCTGAAACTGATTTCAACCCCTGAAACAAATCCCCAATTTCCCTCCATTTATACATAGATTTATCTTATTCAAAAACTCAAATCCTCTACACTCATACTCATACTACATCTCTCTAGTTCCTCCTTAAATTTCAGCTCAAATTTGGGGGTGAACGATGACAAAAGTCTACGGCACCGGAGTCTACGACTTTTGCTGCCACCGGGTGGCGGAGTATCCCGTCGAGTCTGTCTCCCAACAACAACAACGTTAGAATTTTCAGGGATTTCAGAAGGAAAGAGTTCATCATGTCCTTCATTGCTGAGTTTCTTGGAGGTTGTGGGATGAGTGAGTTGTTTGTCTGCCTTTAATTGAAGTATACACAAATGTGTAGGTTGTGTGTGGTGCAGTCAGGTTGTCATTTGAACCACCTTTTGATTCAGATCTGCCGCTTGAAGCCGCCATTGCTGTTGTAGAAGAAGAAACAACAGTAGCAGTGTTGGTAATAGGAAGGGTAGTTTGGGGTTAGGTTTTTTGCGATCGTCTTTGGGGATTATCGATGGAGGGAGAAGGTTGAGGGTTTGTGCTAATGTGGTTGATATGAAGATGGTGGGGTGAAGAAGCATGATGATGATGTTTCGAGGAGGTTTGTGAGAATGGGAATGGGATTATTGTTACTGGTAGAGAGAGAGAGGGGGCGGGAGGACGATGTGTGTGTGTGCGAGAGAGAGAGAGTGTGTGTATGTGTGTTTTTATGTTTATGTAACAAACAAAAAGGGTATTTTTGGGTTTTCTGAAAACATTTAAATGGTTCATCCAAAAAATCAGACGAACTGACTAATGTGATACTTTTTGTAAAGTAGAGTTACCAAACAGTGAAAAAAGATAGTAGGGTGAGCTTAGCGGACTTTTCGCAATAGTAGAACCAAATTGAGAATTAAGCCTTTTCTATACAATTCATGTATTTATGCTGCATCTACAAGGCAGCATAGAGTTGCTATATTGCATATATTGATCCTATTTTCAAAGAGGCAATTATTCAAGTTCCTATTGTTGTTGCATAAACTTCTCATATTCTGAATCTCGTTGATAATTTGCATGTAATATCTGGGATCTAACCGTCATCATTTAACTTGACACCTAATGACACTAGATAGTATTGCTGCAACTGTTAAACTTTCTGAATATTAGTGCCTGATGGTTCTTTCTTTGTTCTTGAATTTCCCTTTTTGCATTGATATCTTGGACTATATTCATTAAATCTCTCTTGTGTTGATCCATAATAACTTTCTTTTGAAGGTTAGTAGTGCATGTGGCAATGGAAGAAGTGAACATCCTACATGGTGGTTGGAAGCTCTACACCACATTGAGCAAAACAAGGAGGTTGCAGTTGAGTTGATCAGAAAGATAGGAGAAGCTGTCTCAGGGACTCTAAACACTTCTAGAACGTCCAGATTTGCAGCCTGGTTAGTAATAGTTGCAGCTCTTTTCATAACAGTATGTGTGCAGTCTCTTACTGTAGTTCAGCCATTTCTAGTTTAATTGCATCTGGAAAATGTATGAGTTAGATGAGCAAATCATGGGTATTTTTCCTTTTTTCAAAGAAATGATGTGCAAGTTTTCGATCCATGAAGTTCTCTGTGTTTTTTCCCACTTAAAAGGAATATTTTCTTGCCGGTAAAACCCAAGCAGAGGGCTGTTATATTATACTTATCTTTATTTTGATTCACGTAAATCCTTCAAATTCAGAAGGTGCATTCTCTTTTCTGGCTTCATTCGGTTGTTTCCAACATATTGCTTTGTTCAAGCATCCTTGCAATGGTGATTTTTTTTCCATTGCCTTTACAATGTCCACAAGAATATAGAATCACACCATGACCCGATGCCATGATTGCTTTTAATGGGTCAATTTGCATGGCCAACTTATTTATGATAAATGTAAATGATATATTTCCATAATTCCATGTCAAAGGAAATCAGTTCATATTATATTTTACTAATATGATGTTTAATGCATCTGGGGTGTGAAGAAGTTGAAATAAAAAGGCTTACTTACTACCATGGTGGTTAAGAATTGTAGGTACTAGTTTGAGGACTGGTGTTTCATCTAAGTATTTGAGACGAGGAATTCCCTTTTTCTTAAGTTGACTGCTAATATATGGTTTTTTTGCTTTGTAAGCTTCTAGAATTAATTCATGGTAACTGAGAGTGCAATAGTAAACGTTAGGGAAAGTGAAAAGGCAATTCTTCTATTATTGGTAGAGCGGATGTAAATTGGAATGAAATTTGCTTTCCATACTCTTAACTTTATCATTTTTCAATCCAGCTTCCGAAGCATAACTGCTCTCACCTACTATATCCAAACTGGCTTGGATTCATTGGAAGACTCTCGGAAAAATTTACTTGGCAGACTCTTGGAAATTGACCAGACAATGGGAAATCCAAGAGAAGAAGACGTTGAACGAGTTCGATACTGTCCGAACTGCCAAATTAATGGTGATGGCCCCATGTGTGTGCACTGTGAACTTGACGAATTATTTCAGGTTGGATAGTCAAACTATCTGTAGATCTGAACAGTTAATCAAACTCTTTGTTGAAAGAGCCTGCAGAGTATTATATATTTATGGATTCATATATTCATCTAGCCTCTTACATTTCCAGGTTTATGAGGCAAGGCTTTTTCGTCTTAACAAAGGACATGATGGAGCAGTGATTACTTCTGCTGAGGAGGCAGTAGATCTGCAGAAAAAGAAGTCTGCTTTGAATCGTTTCTTTTGGACTTTGTCGCAGTCTCGCAAAAGTTCAACTGCATCCAGTGTCGGGTATGAAGACGATGGAAAGAAGAGGGATGTTGGTGAGAAAGTAACGGTGAGATATACTTTCCATTGTCTCCTTCGATCATTTGTGCTGCGAATAGATATTTCTGCTCTTTGTAATTGTATAGGCGGCTTGAGGGAATCTTAAATTTCTCTGTGCTGGCACCTGTAACTTATCGTAATGTTTGGGCACTTCTCCATAGTGGTTGTTAAAATTTTATGGGTCTTGCTAAGAAAAGCCCCCATGGCATATGTTACTATATTTATAAATTATATGTGCTGAGAATCAACACTTATGCATTGGAGACACTCCCCAATTCATTGGTTTTGATTCACTGTGCAGATAATTTCCTAATATAGATTATTATTAGTTATTACTCCCTCCGTCCCAGATAAATGTTTTTACTTTCTATTTTGGGATGTCCCAACTAATGTTCCTAAAGACTTTTGGTGTAAAAATTTTCTACCATTCTTCCTAATATCTCCCTTCATTTAATACTATCATTATTACACATCATAGAGAGAGAGTGAGTGTAATGGGTACATAATTAATGAGAAAGAGTGTATAATGGGTATTATTGTCACAACATATTTTACAACCCATCATTAATTACATTTCTTAATCCTTGTGTTTTGTTCACTAGGAACATTTATCCGGGACAGAGGGAGTATTATTATTAACAAGTGTCAGTGTGGACTTGTTTGCAAAGGCCCGCCTTTATTTGGAATGCTGAGCGCAACCACTGATTTAAGTTCATAGTTTTGATAGGCTAGGGGTTTATATCCAGTTCAACTAGATTTCATGTTTCAACTCTTATACTTCATAATAAAGTCTATCCTGCACACCCTTTGTTCTGATATGCAGTATCAGCAGTTGTAATTATCTCTATTTAAAATTTAAAATTTCCAGTTAAATTGCTAAGTGTTCTCAACAGTGATAATCTTCTTTTTAGGTTTCTAAATCTCCCTCGGACCTGGAAGTTGTTCTTGGAATCATAAAGAGCCACTCTAAGGCTCTGTTAGGTAAAGGGGCCATGTCAGCAGGTACAAAGCACCTACTTCTTCTTGAGGTATGCATCAGTATTTCGCTTGATGGCTATGACTAAGCTGCATCTAAACTTTTTTCCTGATGGTGCTCATATTAAGTTTGTTGTTTTGGAGGGACAAGACATTCATATAAATGCATGGACATTATATATTACTTTTCATGCATGTGCTATGCTATTATCTGTATGTGGTTGTTTCTTCGTTTTTTGGGTTCACGACTCACAACCAAGATGAACTAATTAATAAATGACATCAGACAGAAACCGATTGAAGCAACCTCATCACTTGTAGGTGAGGCTGCGTACTTTAGGTCCTTCCATGTCTCTGCAATGGGAGAACCTTGTGATGGTTCACTCTTCGTATTTCATAGAAAAGCATCACTATATGGTTCTCATTTACTCATGATTGTGTTCATGCAGCACTTTTTCCTTGTCATTTATGCTACTCTCGTTATGACACTGATCTTTCTCTGTCACCCATTCCCATATCAAATTATAACTTCGTCAAGGGAATGCGTAAGGAGTACCCTCGAGCAAGGTCCTTGGCAATAGCTCAAGCTCAAGTGCTTCGTGCTCATGATGAAATAAAGATGGCAACCTCACGATTGCGGCTAAGAGAAAATGAGGATGATCAATCTATTGATGCTTTAAGTCTTGGAGAATTAGATGCAGCAAGTGTGGAATATTCTAGTGAAAAGTTTCTTGCCCTATCCTCATTATCACGTATAAAAGGGCAACTTCGTTACTTGAAGGTAATAATGGACTATCTTGTTTTCTCGGTTTCTTGTTTCTGTTGACAATTTACCAATTAATGCTCTTTGTCTGTTTTGTTTTCACAAGATTCAAAATCATATTTTGTTAGTTGTAACTGTTGCATTTTTGGGAAAGAAAGGAGGAAGAGCCAACTGTCAAGTATAGCTTCGTATGACCAAGTTCTGTGTATAGCATATGCATGTATTAGGGTCTGGGAAATGGTTACCTCAAAAAGTTCTGGATGGGACCTTTTCTTTGTTTAGTGGCACAGTGTTTTAAGTTTGTTACATAATTATCATCATCTTGCAGAATCTTCATAAGTAGCCCTGTCTAACTCACAGCCATCAAAGTACAAATCTTTTTTCGTGTATAAGCCTGCCATTCTTTCATGGTTTGCTAACCTGCTGCTAAGTGTTTGGAATTTCCATTTCTTCTGTAAATGTTTTCTACTGTGAGCTGACCATGATTAACATTGCTCTTTATTTCCATTCTGAATTGTACACATACCCATCCAGTTTTCCATTATGTCAATGTGGTCTGCAGTCATGCTTCAACAACTATGGTAGATGTTGGAAGTTTGTAGATATATTTGATAAAAAGATGAGTTTATATTGTGGTTGAACTCAAGTTTCTCATAAAATCTGTGCTGCTCTTTTTGTTTAGCAAGTCAAATTGTAGCTTCCCTTTAATAGCTTGGAAGCTTTGTTTATTTGATTAAAAGAGGCTAAACATGGATTTTTTTTTTCCAGAAATCCAGCAGAGCCAGTTATGTTTTATGGTCAATTAGAAGAAAGATATTAAGCTTTGCGTATTCTGCAAATGCATTATCCTGGCTTGGACATGTAATTTGGCAATTGTTTGTCTACTGATACAGATTGGAATAATGCAATTTCCCTTTTGCTTTTGTTACAGGGTTTGGTACAATCTGCACAGAATATACATTCTGAAGCTACAAGCAGTTCATCTCGAACTCAAGTAACAGTGATTTCCCAGGCAGAGTCTCTTAAGGAAACAGAAAATGAATGCCTAACCAAAACTAATGAGGAAACATGTCCAGTTTGTCAAGAAAATCTCAGCAATCAAAAGATGGTTTTCCAATGTGGGCATGTTACTTGTTGTAAATGTGAGTTTCTCATCATTTGATTATCTTGTTACTCCCTCCGTCCCAAAATAATTGTCATGTTTGACCCGGCAAACGGATTAAGGAAAAACAATTGACTTGATTATTAATATTGGTATAATGTGTAGTTTTCTTTAAAGCCCATATGCATGTGGCCCATAATTTAAGTAGGAAGAAAATATAAGGGTAAAATGGTAAAAGTGTTGTCCTAAAATGGAAACTTTCAAACAAGACAACTTCTTTTGGGATGGTCAAAACAGGAAAACAGAACAATAATTTTGGGACGGAGGGAGTATTATTTTTTAGATGCTCAGAGTGTCATGCATATAAGCAGAATAACTCAGTTTCTACCCAGACCCAAATTCTGGATAAAGAAAGAAGGTTAATGTTGGTTTCTTTCCTCTTTAGGAAAACCTAGTGGTTAATTACATGTTTCCTTCAAAGACTTAGGTGTCGTTTGGTAGTCAGGATTAAGGGCAGATAGGATTAATAAGCCGAGTTGTCTGATGTTTGGTACGCAATAGGTGGTCGGGACTAATAGCACGAGTTATCCAGATAAAGTCATTATCCCCTCACTATTAATACCAGGGGGAGGGTGGTATTATTAGCGCCCTCACTAAAAAAAATTGGGATTAACATTTTTAATCTCAAAACTACCTCCGATATACAAATGAGGATTAATAGCGAGGGCACTAATAGTACTTGGATTAATAATACTGCTTATCCTTATCCGACTACCAAACAAGCCCTTAATATGTTACTTGTACTATTTCACAGAAAAAACTTGCTATTACTTGTGTGATCAACATTGTAACGCAACTTAAAACTGTCGATTTTTCATTTGGCTTTGAACCCGGCAGGAGTAAAAAGAAGTCTCAGGACAAAAAGTGAAATAATAGTAAATAATTTACATATTTCGTCCTGATGATGCAAAGCAATTGCTAATTCTTGTTCTTCGTAGTATATTACAGTTTACTTGGAGTAGTCAGTGACAACTTATTGTTACTTAACCAAATGTATCCATCTTAAGTCAGAGTATACTTCCTGTTACATTTGTTACATCTTTGGGGCAGAATGATTTTGGTTATTTGAGAGGTGAAGGGCTGCTTGGGTTTGTTTTGGTTTGAGGGGAAATTATAGGTTAGTGTCTGTTTGAAAAAATGTTTGGGTGTTATTACTTATTAGGAAAAAAGATTTGGTCTTGATTTCCATTGACTTTTCTACATTTGTGCGTGTTTAACTGCATGTTTAACTACAAGTATTAGAAGGTCAAGTCAATTGATGCATTCATTTACAGAAATTGCTATTTATCATTTCCAAAACTTTAGAAACTTAATATCCATCCGTTATCGGAAACACAAGATTGGTCACCAGCCATAAGGTATTCAAGCAAGAACTGTTTGGAAACTGAAAATGAACAATTATTCCGAGGTGGAATAGATTATGATCAAGAATGATTACAATTAAGTAGGAATCAGCCAGAAAAAGAACACAAGGAAATAAGAAACACAGCGGGACATGGAGAAAGAATAAAATAAGATACAATTAAATCGATCTTCCAGAGAAGACTAGGCTTTCAGCTTTTTGTAATATACTCTCTTTGGGATGTTCCACTTAAAGAGTCCACTTCTAAAAAAATATCTCTTCAATCTTGATAACCTTTCAACTTAACCGCCCAGATGTGAAATAAGCATCTTGTGTATGCTCAAAGTTTTGTAATTTAACCAACTCCAAGTATATCAATATATCCCTTAATTTTTTAGACTTTTCAAATGTGGGTTCTTGGAGCAGGATGGATGGAGGGAGTAATAAACTGTAACGCCTCTTTCTAGCAACTGAAGCCCGTAATAAAGGATGGTTTTTATTGTTTGATACAAGCATAATAGATTACATGTGTGTGATATTTTCTTTTTGCCCCAGGCTTTCCCTTCCTGATATTGGCATGTTTCATGCTGTGTAATTCATCTGTGGCTTTGACTACTTGTGACGTGGATGTGCCTTTAAATGGTTGGTTCAGGTTTATTTGCCATGACAGAAAGGAGAGTAGTTGGTCATGGGAAGTCTCATGATAAATGGGTGATGTGCCCAGCATGTCGACAGCATACAGAATTTGGAAATATTGCTTATGTCGATGATAGACAACCTAAATCTTGTGACTCTTCTCAAGCTCATGGAAACTCTGAAGCTTCTGTAACCGTCAATGGTTCCTATAGTACAAAGGTATACTTTCGACCTCCTGCTTCAAAGTTATATTATGATTTACATCAATGTGCATGAGAGGGCATGCATAGACCTTGATGTTTGTTACAGGTGTAGATTAACATAAATTTGTGCCATCTGATCATGCTCATTTTGAGCTCATGTAGCTGTGGATTGTATGGTTGTTTTTTGGGGTCTGCTAGTTGTTCTTCTGATTAACTAAATTCATGAAATAGAGATCAATTCTTGCATGTTCCTTTGTGATTACTTCATGACTTCTTTCTTCAGAGCTGTAAAGCACCTTTAAGTTTGTTACCATTTAATTTAGGGGTCATTTTAGTACATGTCCAAAATATCTGTAAGAATTTATTTGGTTTTTTTGGTGATTTGATGTTTTGTAGATTGAAGCAGTCACTAGGAGAATCCTGTGGATCCATGCTTCAAATCCAGGAGACAAAGTTCTTGTTTTCTCTAGTTGGAATGATGTACTTGATGTGCTGGAACATGCCTTTACTGCTAATGACATAAACTTTATCAGGATGAAAGGAGGGAGGTAAGAGTTGTTTGGACAAACTTTATGAGCTGAGTAGCTGACTATGGCAAGAACTTCTTAGCTAATGATTGTGTGCTTTACGTTGTCCTTTTTTTTTTTTTTAACTTAGTTTCCAATAAGCCTATAGATTTAGCTGCTTCACTCACATTAAGATATCAGCAGTTTTAGAAAAGAGAGCAACTTTGAGAATGGAGAAAGTGGCAAATTTGAAATTTGTATAATCATTTTCTTTTACTTCGTTGGTGATAGTATCATGTAACCAAGTCAGATTCATATTTTTAAAAGGCCATGCTAGCAAGAAGCTGTAAATGAATTTCGTTTGCATTGGAAGCACAAATCAATGCATTCGGAACATTTTTGACATTTTCTTGTACCTAAGGGGTTGTGGAAGGGATTGAACATGAGACCTCATGCTTTGTGAAGCATTGGGTTTACCAATTGGCCACCTCTTTGGGGGCTCTATTGGGAGCATTCGCCAGTGTATCATTGTGTGTTCCCAATGCAAAACGCTTTCTATGTATAGCTTATTATCATGTGCCACGTGGAGCACTTGATATGAGGATCTGTTTTATAGTAGTAGGTTTAGGAGTTGAAAGTAATATAATTTCATCATATGTGATTGGTCCATGATCCTACACAGTGTTGGGTTGTATTCTGTAGTCTGAGGTAATCTAGGTAGTCTTACGGTCAGCATACAAGGTTTGTATTTTCAAGTTCTAGAGTAAGAACATCAGGATTTTTCCATCAATCTGTGTATATGAAAAGCGTTTTAGTTTACAGGAAGTCACATGTTGCCATCAGCCAATTCAAAGGGGAGAGAAGTGGTCAGAAAGGAAATTCGGTTGCACACAATGGGCAACCAAAAACCAAATCTATTCAGGTGTTATTGCTTTTAATTCAGCATGGAGCCAATGGCTTAAATCTTTTGGAAGCACAGCACGTTATTCTTGTGGAACCACTACTTAATCCTGCAGCAGAAGCACAAGCTATCAGCAGGGTGCATCGAATCGGGCAGGAGAATAGAACCCTTGTTCATCGTTTCGTAGTACGTCTCTCTACCTAAGCATTACTGTATTAGATGTTACCTGAAGTGCTTGCTTTGTGCAGTTCTTAGCTCATTTACTTCATTTTTCGTATATCACCATCCCATGTGTCATTGTTACTCCCCTCCTGTTAAAGAGTTCCCGTCTGTAAAGTCAAATCTTTAGGTGGTACCTTATTACCCTTTAATATAACCAAATCATCTTTTGAATCAAACTTGTTCAAATTCATATACAAGGGTTACGTTACAACTTACAACATCAAGGAAATTTCATGCTTTATTTTTTAAACATGTTAATTTACCAACCCATCTAAAAGCATAAACTGGTAAAAAGGGTCCTACAATATATGATTCAAGCTTTACACTCCCCTCATATGCGGCCCCTAACATGTGACCTGTGGCCCCTGGGTTGTCATCAACCAAACAGGGAACCGACGTGTGCATTCAGAAAGGAGGATGACTTGAACCGAGGACCTTAGACTAGAGCTCTAATACCATGTTAAACTACCAATTCATCTAAAAGCTTATGTTATCATAAAGGGGCTCGATGAAAGTAATCTTGGAGTGGAACATGACAATAAAAGTAGGACTTTTCGAGCTCAGCAGAGGGAGTACATTTAGCCATGGTAATAGCCAAAAAAAACATATGGTAACAGTTTTCTCGAATCTATTTGTCCATTCCAATTGGGGATATAACCAGTACCTTACCCGCACTCTTCAACACATTTATTATTCCTTACGCCCCTTACCCCATTGCTTGCTACTAATTGATGCCTGAATTCACTTACCACTTGAAGACTTTGCTTCGTTCCTCTTCTGAACCAAATTCAGACCGTTTTCTGATATATAGTTTTTATTTATATTCTTTTTCCATTCCTTGTTGGGTGTTAGGTGAAAGACACAGTTGAAGAAGGTATATATATGCTGAATAAAAGCAGGAATACTGCTACATTTATTAGTGGAAACAAGAAGAACCAAGATCAGCCTGTTTTGACCCTCAAAGATGTGGAATCCCTATTTAAAGTAGCTCCATCCTGCGGAGAACAACAGAGTGATGATAAGCCAACAGGTAGTTTGATGCATTTGCCACCTTCTGTAGCCGCTGCTGTTGCTGCAGAGAGGAGGCTAACTGAGCAAACATCGCGACAATTGACAAGCCCACCTGAAGCCTGTGGTTGTCAAGAGGAAACTCTAGCCCCGTAAATTAACACTTTCGGTTAAGTAGATCAGTTACATACATCATTAGTATTGGCAAAAAGAAAGCTATGGTCTTGCGGCATTTCATCTAATCAATTGTTCCAAAAGGTGGTCCTTTGTTATTTATGGGTAGTCTTAACAAAAATATATGTTCTCTAAGTAGACATGTATAGGTCATTTGGTGACTAACTAATTTTTACTTTGTAAATATGAATAAGTTAGGTTTTAGGTTTTATTACAATGATATATCAAGTAGATGGCACATGTATATCATGAAAAAAATTCAGTGTCCACTGTGTGTGTGTGTGTGTTATGAGGTCATCTAACCACGCACTGCAATGGCAATATCAGCATGGTGAGTGATAACAAGCCACCATCTCTGGCGGATCCAGGAATAATGTTAAGTGATATCCAAAAGTTTAACTATTACATAAAAAAATAGAAATTACAATTGTCCTTTACGCGTTTTCATATTTTGAAAATACGTAATTACATCATGATCACTAACATTCATTCACAAGTTTTTTTTTTTTTTTTCGATATAACATATGAGAGAAATCACAGTCGGGACTGGGCCGACTGGCGTCACTGGCCGGACTGTCGGCAAAAGGCGGACAAAAGGTAGCGACAGGAGGTTGGTAAGGGCAACAACCAGTAGGAGGCGACACTTGGGCACTCTGCACTTGGGTTGGCTCACTCTCTCTTGCACTGGGACTGACCGACTCGGAGAAAGAGAATAGGACGGAGTCGAGGGAGAGAGAGTGAGAATTGACTACTGAGTAGACATTAGACAGTAGTAGGTTATGAGAGGGGTCCAATAGAAACATTAGGAGGGGTCCAGTTGTCAAAAAACAAAAAAAATTACTCGATTTTTTTTTTTCCAGCGATGTACATAAACACCATATTAGAACCTTCCGTTTGCCCTTGATCTTCGGCAGATCATCTTCGTCCATGCACACAACCATCTACTGCATAATTTGGGTTCCAAACACACCCCGAACGTAATCACCAACATCTTTCTTAAAAAAATTCGAAAACTCATTGGTCGGGGGAGTTGACAGTTCACGTAAAGGTTTTAGTTTAATAAGTGGATCCACTTAGATGGTGAGCATATATATATATATATATATATATATATATATATATATATATATATATATATACACACACACATATTGCTCATTTTATTTCTAAATAATCGTCATCTTTGACTCCATATACAATTTAATATCTTTGTACATGTGGCCATAATTAAAATATGTTGAAAAAGTACGGCTAAAGTGGAAAAATTGTTTTTTTAAAGGAAATTTTTGAAGAGGATAATTATTTTGGAACAATAAAAGAAAAGAATAACAATTATTTAGGAATTGATTTATTACTATTCCCTTTGTTTCTAAATTATTGTCCTCTTTGATCTGGCATATCGTTTAAGAAAAAGTAATTGATTTTATTATAAATATTGGTGTAATGTGTAGTTTATTTTAAAACTCGACCTTGTGTATGCGGTTATAACTTATAATTAAAGTAGATATAAAAAATAAAAGTAAAATGATATAAGTGTTTTCTTAAAAAAGAAAGTTCCAAAAGAATGACAATTATTTAAGAACGAACAAAAAAAGAGGCTTAATTCTCTATTTGGTCATCCTACTTTCGTGAAAAAGTCCGCTAAGCTCACTCTATTACCATTTTTCACACTTTGGTCACCCTACTTCACAAAACATATCACGTTAGTCACTCCGTCTATTTTTTGGTCTGTGCCGTCTAAATTTTTTGCAATAACCCGAAAATATCCTTACTATTTGCACGTGCTAGTCACGTTTTTGTCTAATCCTCATCCTCACCCTCACCTCATCTTACCTTACCTTTGTGGTTTAGACAAAACACGAAATTAAAATAGACGATGAAGCAGACGAACACCATCACCATTGAAGCAGCGTACATTGAACCAGCAACACTGAAGACCATGAAGCAACAACATTGAAACATGTTCCAGTCCTCGATTCCAATTCAATTCGAGAATAATGCATGAGACCTCTAATTCCAGTTCAAGTCGAAACCCTAATATTTCAAATGAATTGATTGAAGAAAGATTTTGTGATTGTGGTAAAAGGGCTCGTACGTGGACATCATGGATCGATAAACATCCTTATATGAGTTTTTTTGGATGCCTCAACTAGAAGGTAAGGTTTTCACTTCAATTTCTGCACTTTGACTAAAAAACTGGACTTTGATATTATGATTTTTATTTCAATTTCTGCACTTTGGCTCAATATATATATATATATATATATATATATATATATATATATATATATAAAGTTGGTGAGGAGCACTATGGTTGTGCCACCTCACCCACTTGAGATAAATATTGATTCTTAGGCATCCATGTAAGACTTTTTATCTTCCAACCATTACCTATTAATAATACATATTAATATTCAATATGATAAGGGGTATTATCATATAGCTATATATAACAATAGATATAACTTCTTCTATTATCAATAGTAAAAGACTTATATTTAAAAACTTTTACAACTAACATTGCTTCTAACCAATGTGAGATAAAACTCTTCAAGGTGAGATATTACTTCTAATGACTCACTTTTAACACCATACTTTAACCTTTAATATCTTATTCATCAAAAACTTGATTTGGACAAATAAATATATCATTTCGATGTTCTTGCCAAGTAGAACACATTTACACAATTACTTTTGTCAACAAACAAATGACACGTAAATAAATTTGTGGCTAAAGTTGCACAATTTCTTTCACTAAAAACACTAATTTTTTATAAATATTATACTTTAACTCTTGATATTTTATTTATCCAAAACTCGATTTTGACAAATAAATATATCATTTCGATACTCTCACCGAGTAGAACACATTTGCGCAATTACATTCGCCAACAAACAAATGACACATAAAGAAATTCGTGCCTCAAGTTACATAATTTCTCTCACTAAAAACACTAATTTTTTGAACAAATATTATACTTTAAGTCTTGATATCTTATTATCCATAACTCGATTTGGACAAATAAATATATCATTTTGATCCTCTCACTGAGTAGAACGCATTTGCGCAATTACCTTCGTCAACAAACAAATGACACGTAAAGAAATTCGTGCCTCAAGTTGCACAATTTCTTTCACTAAAAACACTAATTTTTCAACAATAGAAGAGATGTATCCCACATTGGTTAGAAATTGATGTTGGTTTAAAAACTTCTATTATTAAGTACCAATAGAAGAAATGTATCATACATTGGTTGGAAAGTGATGTTGATTTTCAAAGTCACTAGAAAACCAAAAGTTTTTAAAGCTTCCACATGGATGCTTAGAATGAAGATTTATTCAAAGGTGGTGAGGTGGCACAACCATAATGCTCCTCACCAATTTTATATATATATATATATATATGATAAAATATTTTTACCATTATTACCAATAGAAGATGTATATCTCACATTGGCTAAAAAATGATGTTGAGTTTAAATTATTTTATATTATTACCAATAAAAGAGATGTATAACACATTGTTTAAAAAGAAAATGTTAGATTTTAAAGTATTTAGACTTAAGACTTTCACTTTTACAAAGATCTATCTCAAATGGTTACAAAATATTCTACTATTATTACCAATAGAAGATATGTATTAAACATTGGTTAGAAATTGATGTCTGTATTAAAAATGTTACTATTAATTACTAATTGAAAAGATGTATCATACATTTGTTATAAAGTGATGTTGGTTTTCAAAGTTTTTTGATAAAAGACTTCTACAATTATTGGTTAAAAAATGATATTGATTTTTAATTATTTTAGATTATATAAAAGACTTATTATTATTAGCAATAGAAGATATATATACTTTTGGTTTTCTAGCTATTAGCTAATAATAATACATAATAATAATCAATATGATAAGGAGTATTAATATTAGTATATATAACTTTTTCTATTGTCAATAGTAGAAGACTTATATTTAAAAACTTTTACTACTAACATTACTTCTAACCAATGTTTGATAAAACTCTTCAATGTTAGATATTACTTCTAATGACTCACTTTTAACATCATACTTTAAGCCTTGATATCTTATTCATCCAAAACTTGATTTGGACAAATAAATATATCATTTCGATGTTTTCGCCGAGTAGAACACATTTGCAAAATTACTTTTGTCAACAAACAAATGACAAGTAAAGAAATTTGTGCCTTAAGTTGCACAATTTCTTTCACGAAAAACATTAATTTGTTAATAAGTATTATACTTTAAGTCTTTAACTTTTGATATCTTATTCATCCAAAACTCGATTTGGACAAATAAATGTATCATTTTGATGCTCTCACCGAGTAGAACACATTTGCGCAATTACCTTCGTCAACAAACAAATGACACGTAAAGAAATTCGTGCCTCAAGTTGCACAATTTCTTTCACTAAAAACACTAATTTTTCAACAATAGAAGAGATGTATCCCACATTGATTAGAAATTGATGTTGGTTTTAAAAATTATATTATTAAGTACCAATAGAAGAAATGTATCATACATTGGTTGGAAAGTGATGTTGATTTTTAAAGTCACTAGAAAACCAAAAGTTTTTAAAGCTTCCACATGGATGCCTTAGAATTAAGATTTATTCAAAGGTGGTGAGGAGCACTATATATATATATATATATATATATATATGATAAAATATTTTTACCATTATTTCCAATAGAAGAAGTATATCTCACATTGGCTAGAAAATGATGTTGAGTTTAAATTTTTTAATATTATTACCAATAAAAGAGATGTATAAAATATTGTTTAAAAAAAAATGCTAGATTTTAAAGTCTTTAGATTAAAGACTTTCACTTTTACAAGAGATATATCTCATATGGTTACAAAATATTCTACTATTATTACCAATAGAAGAGATATATTAAACATTTGTTAGAAATTGATGTCTGTATTAAAAATACTATTATTAATTACTAATTGAAAAGATGTATCATACATTTGTTATAAAGTGATGTTGGTTTTCAAAGTTTTTTGATAAAAGACTTCTACAATTATTACCAATAGTAGATGTATATCGTACATTGGTTAAAAAATGATATTGATTTTTAATTATTTTAGATTATATAAATGACTTACTATTATTAGCAATAGAAGATATATATACTTTTGGTTTTCTAGCCATTAGCTAATAATAATACATAATAATAATCAATATGATAAGGGGTATTAGTATTAGTATATATAACTTCTTCTATTGTCAATAGTAGAAGACTTATATTTTAAAAAAAATTTACAACTAATATTACTTCTAACCAATGTGGGATAAAACTCTTCAAGGTTAGATATTACTTCTAATGACTCACTTTTAACATCATACTTTAAGCTTTGATATCTTATTTATCCAAAACTTGATTTGGACAAATAAATATATCATTTCGATGTTTTTTTTTCGAGTAGAACAAATTTGCACAATTACTTTTGTCAACAAACAAATGACACGTAAAGAAATTTGTGCCTCAAGTTGCACAATTTCTTTCACTAAAAACATTAATTTTTTAATAAGTATTATACTTTAACTTTTGATATCTTATTTATTCAAAACTCGATTTGGATAAATAAATATATCAATTTGATGTTTTCACCGAGTAGAACACATTTGCGTAATTACCTTCGCCAACAAACGAATGACACGTAAAGAAATTCGTACCTCAAGTTGCACAATTTCTCTCACTAAAAACACTAATTTTGTTAACAAGTATTAAATTTTAAGTCTTGATATTTTATTATCCAAAACTCGATTTTGACAAATAAATATATCATTTTGATGCGCTCACCGAGTAGAACATATTTGCACAATTACCTTCGTCAACAAACAAATGACACGTAAAGAAATTCGTGCATCAAGTTGCACAATTTCTTTCACTAAAAACACTAATTTTTCAACAATAGAAGAGATGTATCCCACATTGGTTAGAAATTGATGTTGGTTTAAAAAATTCTATTATTAAGTACCAATAGAAGAAATGCATCACTCATTGGTTGGAAAGTGATGTTTATTTTCAAAGTCACTAGAAAACCAAAAGGTTTTAAGGCTTTCACATGAATGCTTTAGAATGAAGATTTATTCAAAGGTGGTGAGATGGCACAACCATAGTGCTCCTCACCAACTTTATATATATATATATATATATATATATATATATATATGATAAAAGATTTTTACCATTATTACCAATAGAAAATGTATATCTCACATTGGCTAGAAATGATGTTGAGTATAAATTATTTTATATTATTACGAATAAAAGAGATGTATAACACATTGTTTAAAAAGAAAATGTTAGATTTTAAAGTATTTTGACTACATATTTTCACTTTTACAAGAGATGTATCTCACATGATTACAAAATATTCTACTACTATTACCAATAGAAGAGATGTATCACACATTGGTTAGAAATTGATGTTTATATTAAAAATACTATTATTAATTGCTAATTGAAAAGATGTATCATACATTTGTTATAAAGTGATGTTGGTTTTCAAAGTTTTTTTTTGATAAAAGACTTCTACCATTATTACCAATAGAATATGTATATTTCACATTAGTTAAAAAATGATGTTGATTTTTAATTATTTTAGATTATATAAAAGACTTACTATTATTAGCAATAGAAGATATATATCACACATTTGTTATAAATTGATGTTTGTTTTAAATTATTATTATTACCAATAAAAGAGATAAATTTTACATTGGTTAAAAAGTGATGTTGATTTTAAAAGTATTTAAATGAAAAGACTTCTACTTTTATCATTAATAAAAGAGAAGAGATATATCTCATTATATAGAAAGAGATGTTGCTTTTTGATATTTTTTTAGATAAAAAACTTCTACTATTATTACCAAATGATGAGATGTATTACACATTGATTAGAGAGTGAGTGATGTAGGCATTAAAAGTCTTTTTATAAAAGACTTAATACCAATAGAAAAATATATGTATTTCACATTAGTTAGGAAAGTGATATTGGTTTAAAATGTTTTTAGATAATGTATATCACATTGGTTACAAAGAGATCCACATTATTTAGAAACATATATTGGTTATAAAATTTATAGATAAACAAATTTTTATGCTATTATCAATACAAGAGATGTATCACATATTGTTTACAAAGAGATGTTGGTTTCAAAACTATTTAAGATAAAATAATACTACTAATATTATTTTTATGTTATAACCAATAAAAGAGATGTATCCCACATTATTTAGAAAGAGATGTTGATTTCAAAAGTTTTTATATAAAAGATTATCTATTAACTATAACTAAAACAGAAGCCGCTGCTGCCACGTGGCGGCTTTCTGTTAAGTGCTTAATTTTTTAAAATAATTTGGTGCTACCACATGTCACTCCCTATGAATTATAAAAAAAAATCTTTTTTTTTTACCAAAATTGATTAGTTTACGATATAAATAAGAAATTATTGTTTACCGGATAAATTTTATAACATTGGTAATTATCAAATAGATTTTATCATATTATCAAGTAAGTTAGGATAAATTTTATCACATTTGTACTTATCAAGTAGATGATGGGAAACAGATGAAGAATGCCCAAACAGATTATATACTGTTTTGAAGATTTTTTTAACAGTAATTTTGGTTTTGAAATTTCAAACTTACAAAATTAATCTTATCACTAATTAATAAAAATAACATGTTTTGAAATTTTGAAAGTAACCAAACTAATTTTATCACTAATTAATAAAGATAACAAACACAACATAACCATAACTTAAAGATCGATTTAACAAGAAGTTGATTTTACTCAAATAACTCAAAATTTTGTAATTTAAGAAATTATTTTAAAAATTGAGACTATAGACCAATTCGTTGTCTTAACTCTATTAAGTTATACAATACAATTTAAAATTTTGATAAAAAATCACATTGGCGGCATATATATACACACAAAAATTGAAGGGAAATAACCTTAGGTCGGTGATGTCATTTCGAAAAGAAAAAAGAGAAAAACCATAAAGGATCCCTAATATATATAATTGTAATAAATAATTGAAAATTTTAATTAGAATAATTTGAAAAAAAAACTAAAATAATGTAAATATTAAAATTGTTCATATGTATGGGTAATTGAAAGATTGGCTTAGGATTTTATGTAGAAAAAAATTAAATGAAGTAATTAATAATTAATATATAGATTATTTAGTAATTTTTCGTTGAAATTGATTGTTTCTTAAACTTAATGTATAGATTATTTAGTAATTTTTCGTTGAAATTGATTATTTAGTAATTAATTAAATTTGATTAAACGTGTTCCACCAACACCACAAACAACCACTACGAAATAGCTTGCAAATTCTATCTACAAAATTTGCATGAATTTTTGGTTTGATTGTTCGTTGTGATCTCACGTTATTTATTTATTAATTAATTATGTGGACATCTTGCTGTTATTGGTTCATTCAAATAGCTTGCAAATTTTATCTGCCAAATTAAGTTTCAGATAGAGATTTAGGATCTTGGTTTTTTTTTTCTTCAAATATCGCTTAATTAAACTAGATTTTATCCTATAAAAAAATTTATACAAGTTTAATTTTACTAAAACTCTTCTATTTCCATCCCTTTTTATTTTCATAATTTTTAATTTATACAAATTATCAACGGGATAATTATATGTTATTTGTTCTTCTACTAATATATAATTATTAGTTAATAATCTATTAATTATCAGTATTAACTATTATTAAAACTGAAGACGTTGCTACCACATGGCGAGTTTATGTTGTACGCTTAAAGTTTTAAAGGAATTATGTGTTTCCACGTGTCACCTTCTATACAAGTTTATAATTTTTTTCCCACCAAAAATTAAAACCGGATAGATTTTAAAACCAGTGCCTCCTTTATGCATGGTAAAAAGATTTTTTGTTTTTTTTACCATTTTTTGCTGTCAAAATCGGTTAATACCAAATATATTTTATAATATTTGATTTAAACACGTTTCACTTAATTAGAACTCTAAATTTTTATGGTAATTTTTTTTGCGAATAGATTTCATCAATTCTCATAGATTTTAATCTTTCAATTACATGACTACATGATCAATTTTGAATATTTACCTTATTTTTTGGTTTTTTTTCAAATTATTCTAATTAAAAAAATTAATTATTTATTACAAATTTAGAAAATAATCTTATTACAAACAATTTTTGCAAATAAACAAAAACTATTAAAATCATGCATATGGTACTAAATATATCTATATAAATTCTTTTTTTTCCTGCCAAAAATTAAAATCTGATAGATTTTAAAATAGATGTCTCCTTTATCCATGGTAAAAGTTTTTTTTTAACAATTTTTTGTTGTCAAAATCGGTTAATATCAGATAAATTTTATCACATTTGATTTTAACGTGTTTCACTTGATTAGTACTTCAAATTTTCATGGTAAAAGTTTTTTATTTGCGGATAGATTTTATCACATTTGATTTAGACGTATTTCAATTGATTAAAACTATTAAAGTCTGATAGATTTTAAAACCAGTGCCTCCTTTAAAACAATATGTATGATACTAAATATATCTTTAGAAATTCTTTTTTTTTTCTGCCAAAAATTAAAGTCTAATAGATTTTAAAACCGGTGCCTTCTTTATATATGGTAAAACCTTTTCTATTTTTTTAACCAATTTTTGTTGTCAAAATCGGTTAATCCCAGATAGATTTTATCATATTTGATTTTAATGTGTTTCAATTGATTAGTGAAGGTAAATTAATTCCTCATCTTTCTCAATAATATTCAACGTGATATATACAAAGTCTAAGCAAACTACTAGCCTATAATTTAGGATCTAAATTGACTAGTCTATAAATATCACCTACTAAATATACATAGATACATCCCTAATTAACCGATTCTAATGAATCGGATATATCTCACTAACAGACCCCCGCAGTCGAAGCGGGAGTGGGACGGATGCTGAGAATGGAGCGAAAATCATCAAAAAGGATACGAGGAAGTCCTTTTGTGAATATATCTGCCACCTGGAATCTTGAAGGAACATGAAGTACCCGGACTTGTCCTTTTTCAACTTTTTCACGAACAAATAAAATATCCATTTCAATGTGCTTGGTTCGCTGATGTTGGACAGGATTCCTGGACAAATAAATAGCACTTATATTATCACAATAGACAATAGTGGCTTTTGTAATCGGCACATGTAACTCCAATAAAAGATTCCGTAACCAGCAAGATTCAGAGACAACATTAGCAACACCCCAATACTCGGCTTCGGCACTAGAGCGAGACAGAGTTGGTTGTCGCTTAGATGACCAAGAAATCAAATTGTCTCCCAAGAAGAAGACGATGGCGGGGCGTGGACGTCGAGTGTCAGGGCACCCACCCCAATCGGCATCAGTGTAAGAAATGAGAGAAGAAACTGAGGAGCGAGATAAATGAAGACCTAAGTGAAGAGTCCCATGAATGTATCGTAGTATACGTTTTAAGGCCGACATATGAACATCTCGCGGGTCATGCATATGAAGACATATCTGTTGAACAGCGTATGATAGATCGGGACGTGTGAAAGTGAGATACTGTAAGGCTCTTGCAAGACTCTGATATAAAGATGGGTTGTCATATGGAACACCACCGGTACCGCCAAGCTTGGCTTTAGTGTCAACAGGTGTCGCAGACGGCTTACATGACGACATGCCCGGCCCGCATTTCAAGTATCTCTTGACATATTTTTTCGACTCAAGAATAACCCACCATCATAATGAGTGATGCTATACCAAGAAAATAATTCAAAGGACCAAGATCCTTCATTGCAAATTCGGATGCAAGAGTAGTCATAATGGATCGGAGGGAATCGAAGAGGAGACCAAGATAATGTCATCCACATATAGTAGTATATAAGCAATATCTTGACCACGTCCATAAATGAAGAGAGAATGATCGATTTGCTATGAGTGAATCCCATAGTCGAGACATAATCAGCAAAACGTCGGTACCAAGCTCGGGGTGCCTGTTTTAACCCATATAGAGATTTCTTGAGTAAACAGACATAGTCCGGATGAGACGTGTCACGAAAACCCATCGGCTGATGCATATAGACAGTTTCTTGTAGCGTGCCATGTAAGAAGGCATTTTTGACATCCAACTGATGAATGGACCAGGCCTTAGAGAGTGCAAGGCTAAGAACGATGCGGATGGTAGCGGGTTTTACAAGGCTAAAAGTCTCCGTGCAATCAACGCCGACTTGTTGAGACCTGCCATCACCAACAAGACGAGCCTTATACCGCTCAAAAGAACCATCAGATTTCTTTTTATGAGAAAAAATCCACATGCATCTAATTACATTCACATTAGGAGGACGGGGTACCAAATCCCAAGTCTTATTTTTAATTAAAGCATCAAACTCATCTATCATTGCTAATTTCCAATTTGGGTCGGACAACGCCATTTTAGGATTTGATGGAATAGGTGAAGGAGAAACTGATGTAAGAAGATTAAAATGAACTTTGGGTTTGGAAATGCCATGCATACTTCTAGTGACAATGGACCGGGAATGGACATAATTATTAATAGAAGCAGGAATTGGAGGGGGCTGCGAAGGAGGAGCAGATGGACTCGGCAGTGGGCCAGGCCCGTGGGATGGCGGCTTCGTGAGGCGATCCGTGAGGAGGCGGTGTCGCCGGGCCGAATTACATGTGGATCGAGAGAATTGTTCTGGGCCGGTGGGACCGCAGTGAGTCACCTTGAATTGGATCAGGAGAATGTGGATCAAGTTGGGCCTGTTCATGTTGGGCCTGTTGATGCACCAAAGGACTTAAATCATCATTGAGGAAATTATAGTCCCTTGGTAGAGAATCCGTGACATTTTTTGCAAATGGGAATTGTTTTTCATCAAAAACAACATGTCTTGAGATAAAAAATTTATGTGTCGTAAGATCGTAACATTTATATCCACGATGGTTCGAAGGATATCCCAAGAAAACACAAGGATTAGAACGGACATGTAATTTGTTGATGGTAGAGGAGGGAAGAAGGGGAAAGCACAAACAACCAAAAACTCTTAAATGATCATAAGAAGGAATTCTAGCATAAAGAAGTTGAGTAGGAGATAAATTATGCAACTTTTTATGAGGAATAATATTTAGAAGATACGTAGCCATAGATAGTGCATGATGCCAAAAATTAGGTGGCATAGAAGAGTGAGCAAGAAGAGTACGCACCAAATTATTTATAGTGCGGATAGTGCGTTCGGCTTTCCCATTTTGTCATGAGGTGTGAGGACATGAAAAACGGAATACCATCCCATTTTTTAGACAATAGGAATGAAAATTTAAATTGTCAAATTCCCTGCCATTGTCACTGAAAGCATTTAATAGGCCGCCGCTCAAATTGAGTTTTAACCCAACGACTAAAGGAAAGAAATAAAGGAAAAACTTGTGACTTGTTACTTAAAGGAAATGTCCAAAGAAAATCTGTGAAATCATCAATGAACAGGACGTAATATTTATGACCCGAAGTACTAAGAACGGGAGATGTCCACAAGTCGCTATGAATTATGTCAAATGGTAAATAAGTACTTGAAGTAGAAGTATAAAATGGCAATTTAACTTGCTTTCCAAGTACACACGAAGGACAAATAGTATTAAAAGAAGAAGAAGGTCGACAAGTAATTAATCTAGACTTGCAAATGGAGTTAAAGACAGGTGCTCCGGGATGACCTAACCGGTCATGCCATAAACGAGGACATAAAGTATTAAAACTGGAAGGAGCGGAAGCGAAGGAGCTGGAGTTGTTGGTGATGGGGTACAAATCACGGAGCTATCACATCTCGAATGGGTATCCTGCGGATATCCTTCAGAAAAACCAAATGCATCAAATTCGACAGTTACATTATTATCAGAAGTAAACTTACGAACCGATACCAAATTTTTAATTAAATTAGGTGCGTGAAGGACATTTGACAATTTTAAGGAAGGAAAGGGAGAGGGAAACCAGTGTTGTCCATAACCCTTAATGGGAATTGTACTTCCATTACCAACAACGATAGATTTATTTAGATTGCTTAAATCAAAATAAGAGGAAAGCATACCTTGGGAACCCGTCATGTGTGAAGTAGCACCGGTATCCATATAAAGGCGGTCATCCGGGACGTTCAATGACATAGTATGCATAGCCGTCTCAATATCCAGGGTATGTGAGAAGTAGAGTCGACATTGATAGGTATGGGCCGCATATGCTGGCGTGTGTCTTTGCGTAAAGTGGCTTGGCCTATGTCCCAATATTCCACAGCGGCGTCGAGGGAGAATGCTTGTCGGGTAGGGACACGGAGGAGGTGCGTAGGATACCCCGAGGAGGAGGTGTCCGGCCAGCATAGTTCCACCATGGGGAAGGGGCCGCCATGGTGAAAAGAATTTTGTTCTTCTTCTTTGGGAAGAGCCACGACCACCGCGACCTCCACCTTTGATGTTGACCTTTACCCTTACCATTGCGATTACCTTGATTCTTTTTCTCGCTTTCCGTTTTTGTGGGGGTGTACACTCCCGGTTCCATCCGAAAACTCACCGGAACCACCATTATTATCTGCAACTAACGCAGTGGCTGATCCGCCCGCAGCCATAGCCGCCTGTTTCGCCTTTCGGGTTTCTTCCAAAATCAATTTGGACCGAGCTTCATAAAATAGAGGGAGCGGGCTGCTTTGCTGAATGAGAGTCGCCACCCCATCATAACTCTCTGACAAACCCGTAATCAATTGAAGCACCATTCGATTATTAGACACCGGAGCCCCGACGTTTTGCAACTGATCTGCCAGGACCTTTAATTCTTTGCAATAGGCTGAGACATTAGGGAAGTCGTCCAGACGGACCTGAGAAAACGGATTCTCCAAATACACCGCACGGGAATTCTTGTTATCGTGAAACAGACTCGCCAATTGTTCCCATTGCTGCTGAGCCGTAGCATTAGGAGCAAGGATGGTGGTCATCAAGTCATTCGATATCGTGCCATAGATCCATTGGAGGACTATGGCATCAAGGCGAGACCAAAGTTCAGCCTCTTCCTTAGTCGGAGCTTTCGCTTTGGCGGTAACATCCGTGCCAGCAGACGATTCAGGCTCTGCAGGTGGAGGAGGGATTATATGCTCAATGACCAGAAATGCACGACAGTGAATGCGAAAGAGTTCCGCCCACGAGGAGTATTGCCCATTCTCCATCTCAAGAACAACGGGTATGAAGTTCTTAATGTTTGTGACAATGAGTGTTGGGTGGAACTTGTATTTGTCAGCCATGGAAGGAAGACAAAGATCACAGAGAAAGAGAGAGAGAGAGAGAAGACGCAGAGAATGAGAGAGAAGAGGTCTCAAGGATCGACCACGTCTGATACCATGAAGGTAAATTAATTCCTCATCTTTCTCAATAATATTCAACGTGATATATACAAAGTCTAAGCAAACTACTAGCCTATAATTTAGGATCTAAATTGACTAGTCTATAAATATTCACCTACTAAATATACATAGATACATCCCTAATTAATCGATTCTAATGAATCGGATATATCTCACTAACAATTAGTACTCCAAATTTTCATTGTACAAGTTTTTTAATTATTTTCGAGTAGATTTTATCACATTTGATTTAGATACATTTCAATTAAATAAAACTCCTAAATTCTCATGGTAATTTTTTTTATTTACCATTTTTTCTTACAAAATCGGTTTGTACCGGATAGATTTTATCACATTGATTTAGACAAGTTTAATTTGATTAGGACTCTTCAATTCTCACTGTAAAAGTTTTTTAATTTTTTATTATTTTACTAATACTCAGTCAATTTTAAACAGATTTTATCAAATTTGATTAAACGTGTTCCACCAACATCACGAACAATCACTACGAAATAGCTTGCAAATTCTATTTACAAAAATCGCATAAATTTTTGGTTTGATTGTTCGGTGTGATCTCACGTTATTTATTTATTTATTTATTAATTATGTGCACATCTTTTTGTTGTTGGTTCATTCAAATAACTTACAAATTTTATATACCAAATTAAGTTTCAGAAACAACATTAAGTCAACTGTGCATTGCACGGGTAATAACCTAGTTATTATTACTATAGAAGAATCTCACATTTGTTAGAAATTAATGTTGGTTTTAAAAATACTATTATTACCAATAGAAAAGATGTATATCACATGATTAGAAAGAGATGTTTGTTTAGAAAAAAAATGTTTGTTTTAAAAGTCTTTAGATAAAAGTTTTAAACTTTTATTACCAATAGAAATAGAAAAGAAGTATTTCACATTGTTAGAATACTACTACTATTATTATTTTTATGTTATAACCAATAGAAGAGATGTATCCCACATTGTTTAGAAAGAGATGTTGATTTCAAAAGTTTTTATATAAAAGACTATTATTATTACTATAGAAGAATGCATCTTACCTTTGTTAGAAATTAATGTTGGTTTTAAAAATACTATTATTACCAATAGAAAAGATGTATACCACATGGTTAGAAAGAGATGTTTGTTTAGAAAAAGATGTTTGTTTTAAAAGTATTTAGATAAAAGTCTTAAACTTTTATTACCAATAGAAATAGAAAAGAAGTATCTTACATTTGTTACAAAGAAATGTATCTCACATTATTTATAAATGAGTATTGGTTATAAAAGTCATTAGATAAAGATATATTTTGTTATTACCAATAGAAAATATGTATACCACATGGTTAAAGTGTGGTGTTGATTTTAAAGTCTTCAGATAAAAGACTTAAACTTTCATTACCAATAAAAATATAAAATATAAAATACGTATTTCACATTGTTTAAAAATGAATTATGATTTTAAAAGTTTTTAACAAAATGACTTCTAATATTATTATCAAGTTAAATGTTAATTTTAAAAGTCTTGAGATAAAAAAAAAATTATTATTACTAATACAAAATATGTATCTCATGTTAGCTAGAAACTTATATCAATTTTAAAAGTATTTAGGTAAAATAATCGTTTAATATTAATAACAATAGAAAAACAATTATAAATATGGAAGAGATTAACAATCTAATTATAATATCTAAAAGTTATATTATTATTATAAAAAAATATATCCCACATTGTACCCGTGCAGAGCACGGGCTAAATAACTAGTGTTCAAATTATGGTCAGTTCTATTGAACATTTTGAAGAGAATAATTGAATTCCCATAGAACTTACCATAATTTGTACAATTTTGTTTGAAGCACCTTAATTTCTGTAAAATTCTGTAATTTGTTTGCATTGTTCAATGGTTCCTAGGATGATGAAAACAAGTGTCATTTCTTTGCATGATATGACCCTCAATTCAATCAAAGAGCAAGAGAGTTTCTCAATGATTCTAAGAACAAAGAGGATGAGATGAAGACAATGTTGACTAAGCTTGCAAGTACAAAAATGAAGACATCAAATCTGAAAAAGGAGGTTCGGAGCATGAAGGAAGAGAATGCCATTTTGAAGTCAAATTTGGCTACAAATTGTTGGAAGGAGAAATTGATGATTGTATTTGTTGTGATTGTTAGTGTGCTCTTAATGTACAAGAATGTCAACATGAATCCCCAATTCATGTTGCCTTAGGTAGTTGTAATGTAATATGTATATTATGGAGTTTGTAACATGAGACTTAGTATGATGTTTGTAATATGAGACTTGGTATGAAGTTTGTAATATGAAACTTGGTTTAAGAATGTCAACATGAATCTCCAATTGATGTTTTGTGATTGTTTTAGTTGTTGATTTCATCTATTTTTGGCTGGTTTTTGTTTAATGGACTTGGTACAACTTGTAGAAACTTGTATGTTTTAGATTTACTTAAGCTATTTTTTACTTAGACTATCTAAATTAATTAGAACCTTAAGTTATCTAAATTAAGTTAATTAGAACCTTAAGCTATTTTTTACTTGGACTTTATAACGAGTCTAAATCTATCTACTGAAACCTTCAACAGATAAGATATCCTCTGTTATTTATGGAGAAGATACCCTTTTGATTTTGCTTAGTAATCTATATACTAGTTTCATTATATCTGCCAAGCATAAGTCATCAGCAGCTAGCTGCTGATAGACAGTGTCAGCACATGCTTATACACTCAAATTTTCTATCTATTGAAAACACTGTGTATCCATTGAAAAATCTGACCTTCACGCGTGTATTATAAAACATTATTTTGGTAGATTTTTTCAAACAAAAGAATTATTCACATGTCCTATCAATAGAAGACTTTCATGCATGTCATAAATGTTCTTTATATATTCAAACCTAGCTAACCACTCTTTTTAATATTTCATGCTAGGGTTTCTAGGCATTCAAGACAGTTCATGATCATCATTCCATCAAGAAATTCAAGATTCAACCTCGCTCTCTCAAACGACTACAATTTTGGACATCTCTATAAAACGTTTGAAGCAAGGATTGAAGAAGACGCACCTTCTAAATATTACGTGTTCAAGCTTTCATAAATCTCAAATTCTTTACAACACTAAAAAAGAGACAAACATGTTAAAGCCTTCATTCAAACCAAGAACTTCAATATTTCCTTTGAAGAGTTTTTTCTCCAAAACATTTACTAGACAGTTTTTCTCATAAATATTATTTTCTAGTTTTTGTTTTAAACAATCACAGATTCTTCGTTTCTTTATTCTTTTCAAATCCTTAAAAGGATCTCAGATTGTTGCATGAGTTTAATTATTTCTAGATCAAACTCCTCAAATATTGGTTTTGTTGTACACTGATCCGTTAGTGATCACTTAGCATTTATATATTCTTAGTGCACTTTAAAATCCAAGTTTGACCAACTTGGTAGTGGACGTAACCGTTTTAACGCTATGAACCACTCCAAATACTGTGTTCTGTCTACCTGCGGTTTTTCCTGTTCATACACTTAAGCAGCTTTTATCTACTTAAGTATTTAACACTTATATTCCTGAATTATTTACATAGTTGATCTTATATATTGTCCTTCAATTCAGTCCTCATACTTAAGTGATCAAAAGCAAACTAAAGCAAACTGTTTTAAGTTCAGCAGCTGCTACCTGTTGATTTTACATCAACTGTTGAAAACTTATCTTTTTCGCTGTAACTTTTAAAGGTTTTTAAAACAACCCTCAAGTTTTAAAAAGGATATTCATCCCCCTCTAGCCTTATTTTGTTGTTATCTGGACTTACACAACCTATCATCTGTTTTTGTTTTGTTTTGTGATTATTATTTTGTAGACTTGGTTTATGAGACTTGTTATTGTTTTGTGATTGTTTTGATGGTTTATGAGACTTGGTTTATGAGATTTGTTATTGTTTTGCCTTTATACAAGATGAATGCAGTTACAAAACCTTCACTGCTGGAAATATTATGGAGTGCTAGAACAATTAGTATGCAATCACCTGGAACATTTGGTATGCAATATGCCTTAACATTTGGTATGCAATCACTGCTGGAAATCATAAATCAAACACAACACATGTACTAACATCAACATCAATTCTACATATCAACAAAAATCATATGCTTGAATCATATGAACATCATTACATACCCCAACATTGGGCATACAAAAAAGTCACTGTTGGGCATGAACCAACCATTAGCAAAAATACCCCAACATTTGATTGTTTACCATTAGCAAAAATACCCTAACATTTGATTGTTTACCATTAGCAAAAATACCCCAACATTGAGCAATAACCAACCATTGCAAAAAATTAACCAATCTGTTTAGTCTTACATCATTTAATCTATGTCAATTGTCATTCCATTAGTCTCCTCACACTTTTGCTTCCACATGTTATTCATGTTCCTTTGTGACTTTTTGATTGCTTCTCCTTTCTCAACTTTAATTTTCATAATTACTTGAGTGTTGTCTTGTGGAGTCTGAACCTCTCTCCTACTAAAAGCAGTCTTCCCACCCCTCTTAATCGGTGATCCCTTGGGTGCACTTATGTAACTGGTGATCCCCTGAGATGTAGTCATAGGTCCCTAATGGAAAGACAAAAAAATGTTAAAACAACTTGTAGTAAATTCAACCTTCCAATTATTAATTACAAAGATTTCAATACAAAAGCAGTACCTGACTTAGGTCAGATCCAATACCTCCAATACCTCTATTTATTTTCCATACTTGCCTTGTTCCATCACTAAAAATAGATGCCTATTTGTTGTTTGACCAAAAATGAAGATCTTAAAGACAACTCAAGATTAGACAAGAAAAGCATAACACATCTGAAATATTACATGTATTACATGTTTTACCTAAGTTGCTTGAGATCCAACACCTATGCTCACTTCTCATCCTAGCCTTGAATTTTCTCTAACACCAGTTGTCTATTTAAAAGACAACACATGTTTAGACAAGAAAAGCAGAACACATCTGAAAGTTTAATTTGTATTATATGTTTTACCTAAGTTGCTTGAGATCCAACACTTATATTCACTTCCCATCCCTGCTTTGCAATTTCTCTAACACCAATTGTCTATTTAAAAGATAACACCATGCTAGATATATATACAATGTCTGTTTTGTGCTTGAAAATTTACATGTTATACCTGAGTTGCTTGAGATCCAACACATGTCTACCTTGCTAAATCACCTATATTTGATTGACTTCTAATTAGAGCTGTCAAATAGGGCAAAATCCCGCAGGCACGCCCGCCCCACCACTTATTAGGGGCGGGTTGGGCTGGTGTTTTCATTACCCGTTTGGATGCGGACTTCACAGGCTTTGCCCGCACGGGCCGCGGGCTTTCACGGGTTGGGGCGGGGCGGGCGGCGGGCAGCCCCTTCTTCGTTATTGAAAAGGACAGAGACGCTAGGAGGAGTCTTCACAGGGTCGTTCTTTGCTGAGAATGGAAAAGACGGTTGAAATTTGAATAAGAGTTTTGAAATCCAAGCACCAGAGTTCGAACTATGACTGGAGTTGATAAATCTTAGAGACGGAACTTGAGAAGGAGCCGACAAGTTGCAGGCGCTGCTGGGAGTTGCACGAAGCTTGGGGCTCGTAATGAGGTGCTTTCCCGATCAGTTGAAGGAGGAAGATGATGGCGAATTTGGTTTTGGAAGCTCATCTGGGCCGGGTGATGGCTGGAGAGAGGTTAGAGAACAAAGATGGAGGAGGGCGGCTGGAAAAGAAGTAGGAGGGAGAGGGATGACGGCCATGGAGAATCGCCGGAGAAGATGAAGGGGCTTCGTCGGGTTTGGCGGCTGGGTTTGGAGAGCACGACTGGAAGGTGTTGATTCATAGTTGAAGATGACGCGGGCTGGGTTTGGTGGAGGCAGATTGCTGGCGAGGGGGGGGGCAGCATTGAAGATGGCTGCTGGATTGCCCGATTTGAGAAGAGAGACAGTGGCTGGCCGGCGACTGTAACAGAGCAGGACGAAAGCAAAGATGAACGGACTGACTGCTGGAGCTTTGATTGAACGAAGGAGAAAGAGGGAGCAGTCGGATCTGTAAATGGCGTCTCAGGGAGATGGAGATGGGAGTGATAGAATGACGTCTGTGAATTGATGGGTTTTGTCAGACATGGTGAGAATAATTTGCGAGCTTGCCTGTTTTGCCCGCGTCCCTACGCGGGGCGGGTTGGGCTAGAAGTTTCCAAGCCTGTCATGTTCGCGGGCTTTCCCGCCCTGCCTCGTTTCACAACGGGTTTTTCAGGCCCGCAGGCAAACCCGCCCCGTAGGCCCGTTTTGACAGCTCTACTTCTAATATCCCCTACCTGCCTCACTCCATCACCAATAATAGGGGCCTATTCATCCACAAGTAAAATGTTTAGACATAAGCAGATAAACAAAGGAAATATAGCAAAATACAAGGAAGTAGTATACCTGACTAGATTGAGTTCCAATTCCAAAATTCCAAAGGTCCGCATTCCTTATTCCATCACTAAGACTAGGGGCCTAATGGGCAGACAAGAAGGAAAAACATGTTAGACATGCAGGGCAAACAAGAAAGCTTTAAAATGCAAGGAAAATATAAAAAAAATGCAAGGAAACATAATTAACTTGAATGGTCTGACTTGTTGCATTTAAACTTGGTCCTCCTTCAGGAAGTGATCCCGATGCACTAGCTGCTACCTTTGCTTTTGGGCAAGTTCTCTTATTGTGTCTAGCCACATTGCACAATTTGTAGTTCATCACCCTACTTTTCCTTGGTGACCTTTAGTTTGTGGTGACCTTTAGTTGCACTTTCTGATTCACTAGCCTTACCATTTTTTTCTTCATGTAGAGCTTTAATCCTATTTTTTTAGTCTGCCTGGCATTTTCTTATTTGCAGTAGGTAGCAAATGAGTCTTGCTTGATTTTGGCCACTGATGTTCTCCACCAATTGGATTCAAAGAATATGCATAAGATTTCAGAAAAGTTGTTTTTAGGTAGCACTGATCCAAGTACTTTTTTGGCTTCTCACCTCTTTGGAAAATTACTGCAATAGCATAGGTGCAAGGAATTCCACTCAGTTGCCATTTTCTGCAAGTTCAAGTCCACTGAATGAGATTAACTACATAACCTTCTTTTCTATAGGCCACCTAAAATTTCCTATCCCCATTGTAGATTGAGCTCCAAAATTTCACATCCTGTTTGTTTTTGTCCAAGACTTTCTTGATTGTAGGGCAGTGTAGACACCCCAATTTCGTATCCCTACGATATAACATCCTATAATAATGATAACATATACTCCCTCCGTCCCTAAATTATTATCCTCCTTTCCTTTTTCGTCCGTCCCAAAATAATTGTCCAGTTTGAAACTTACCTTTTTAGAACATCACTTTTACCACTTTACCCTTGCTTTTTCACCCTACTTTAATTATGGTCCACATACACATGAGCTTTAAAGGAAACTACACATTAAACCAATATAAATAATCAAGTCAATCGTTTTTTCTTAAACTGTGCGTCGGGTCAACTAGGACGATTATTTGGGGACGGAGGGAGTATTTTATAACTTTATTGGACTTGCAAATATTACTTTCCGTTAGTGTTTCAGTTAACTGGACTTAACGGGAGTTAAATGATACTTATAAAACATATCAGGGCTTAAACTGAAAATATGCTTTTGGCCATAAATTACCCACATGGAGCCGCTCCCCATGCCTTGGAGCCGCACCCCATACAAGGGAGCCGCTCCATGTTTCCTTTGTCTCTTCTGTAGCTTAAACGTTGTCGTTTTCTCAGTCGCCTCGTGCTTTCATGCGTTGTTTCGTTCCCAGCCTTCCACCTGGCACACCATGCACTGATATGGAGAGAACGTCGTTGTTTAATCGATCGTTCTTGTCCTATAAATAGAGGCTTTGAGCTCTAATTCTCAACACGCCATATTCATACCACGATTTCATCCCATATTTCCTTCCCGAAGCCTCCTCTGCTGAAGAAGCCAAAGAAGAAGAAAAAAGCCTCCTCGCTCTGCACCCTGCAGTGAGCCATCTGAAGATCCGGTCTTTGCCCCCTGGCAAACCGATCACATACTCATACTCATAACCATACTCATACTCATACTCATACATCAAAAATACTTCATCTCTCGGAAGGACAGAGGAAGCACACTTGAAGTCTTCGAGCGCCTAGTGGGCTCAGTAGGTCGAAAACCTGAAACGGCAGCCTATGCAAAAGTTAGAGTACACAAAAAAAGAAAAAACCAAGAGAAAAAAAGAGAGAAAAAGTCTCCCGCATAGTCTCCAACATACAACATATAATCTAAAGCATACAACATACATCATACAGTATGCAGCGTACAATCTACAGCATACAGTTTCCAACAGAACATGTCTTTAGCAAATTGGTCCCAAAAAAGGACCAGAACTATGTAGAGATGAGCCTCGCAATAAGGAACGTAGGCAGCTTAAGGGTACGATCTAACATACATCGAAGGCTTTTCCTTCACCACGGAAATATTGCAGCATTGCTGCAAAAGTTTAAGATTGGAACCCTCGATAACAACAAACATAGGGTACGATCTAACATACATAGAAGGCTCCTCCTTCACCATATAAATATTGCAGCATCACTGCAAAAGTTTAAGATTGGAACCTTTGACAACAACAGACATAAGGTGTGGTCTAACATATACAGAAGGCTCATCCTTCACCATAGAGATATTGCAGTATCGCTACAAAAGTTTAAGATTAGAACCCTCGACAACAACAAACATAGGGTGCGGTCTTACATACACAGAGGGCTATTCCTTCACAACGGAGATATATTACAAGTGTTACAACATTACAACAAGGTCATTGACTTACGGGAAGAAAAACCACTACATAACATAAATAAAACATAAAATATAAATATAATACAAGGTCCACCACAGGCAACCATTGAGTACATGTTAAAAACACTAGGGATAGTCATTAACATCCTAAAAACACTTGACCACTTGACCAATACACTGAACACCTCGGGGTAGTCATTAATATCCCCGATAACCAAATATCCCTCTGTCACCGACGCCTCAGTCGAGACTAAACACTCCTATGAGGAACCCTTGACGCTTCTACATCACCCTCGGAAGGAGGCACCGAGCTACCTTCATTACTCCTGGCATATCCATTATTAGGTCCGGCAGCATTACTAGGTCCCGCGCCATCATTTGGTCTAGCCTCATTACTTCGCCGTACAATATTACCGAGTCTCCCGACATTACTGGGACTAGTACTAGCATCACTTCTTGGAAACTTCAGGACGGTCAACGTGATACTACAGGAACATGAAGACCCAAGCTCCCCGGATCTTCACTAATTTTTAACAAGTGAGCGTCCAACCCGTTTATGAATATGCGCTCCAACATGACCCGAAGAATACGTCTGACTATTTGAGAATACTCTTCCATCATTACAACAACCCAGTCAAGATAAACATGCGACAACAGTATATTCTCTGGGAACACATAGGCAATGGCACGTCTCGATTCGCTCAGACCCTACAGATCACAGATTAACTTCGGAGTGTCACCTTCATATCCTTACAGTGCCATCAGGGGATGATCCCAGTGTGGTACAACCTGCTCCCTACCAAATTTTCGTAGAATCATATATGACAGATAAAAAGTTGTCCTACGAAGATTAGCTAAGATGACTTGTGCATATACACTAGTATACATATGGAATCGATCGATCTGCCAATGAGTGATTACCCAAATAATATCCAGGGAATTAACTTAAGCAAAATGCTCAACCCAGATAAGAGTCACACCCTCCTTCTAGGAGCCGCACCCTGTGACCTCTTTTTCCAGCCTAGCTTTTTAGCCATTCTGCTCGACAGTTTGACCAAACTTTAAACCATCCACAGGATACCTTCGTAGCTCACTTATTTGAACATGCGATAAGCCCATTACCGTCCAAAATAACTCCCATCTCCCATCTACTCGGAAACCAGAGCAGCCGCCCACGAACCCTTGCATCCCTAAAATATAACAAAAATCATTTTTTTCCAAACAAAACAAAATTGTGTCTTTTACATATACTTGTGCATAAACTGTTTGGTACGCTGTCGGTCAAATTTGTTGCATATACATCATTTGGTGTCTCCCCCAAATAGCTACACACCGCCGATAGTTAATTTTTTTTTTTTTTACATAATTTGTGCAAACATTTAATTCTCTTGAATTAAATTATACATCTTTGATATTTAAATTCTTTTGACATTTAAATTATTTTGACATGATCATCTGCAGCATTTAATTCTTTTGAGTTAAATTATGCATTTCTGATAATTTTTGCTCTTAACATGATTTCTTGCAAATATTTATTTTTTTTGAGTTAAATTATGCATATTTGATATTTATTTGCTCTTAACATGATCTCTTGCAGACATTTAATTCTTTTGAGTTCAATTATGCATCGTTGATAGTTAAATTCTTTTAACATGATTTTGTGCAAATATTTAATTCTTTTGAGTTAAATTATGCATCTTTGATATTTATTTGCTCTTAACGTAATTTCTTGCAAACATGTAATTCTTTTGAGTTAAATTATGCATCGTTGATAGTTAAATTCTTTTTGACATGATTTCTTGCAGATATTTAATTCTTTTGAGTTAAATTATGCATCGATGATAGTTAAATTCTTTTAACATGATTTCTTGCAAACATTTAATTCTTTTGTGTTAAATTATGTATCTTTGATATTTATTTGCTCTTAATATGATCTCTTGCAGACATTTAATTCTTTAAAGTTAAATTATGCATATCTAATAGTTAAATTCTTCTAACATGATTTCTATCAAACGTTTAATTCTTTTGAATTAAATCATGCATCTTTGATATATATTTGCTCTTAACATGATTTCTTGCAGACATTTAATTCTTTTGAGTTAAATTATGCATCCTTGATGTTTATTTGCTCTTAACAGAGTCTAGATCTCCTGTACCACTTGTGTGTACCACTGGTGTACCACTTTTCATCTCAACCATTAGTTGAGATGCAATGATTGAGATGCAATGGTTGAGATGAAAAGTGGTATACCAGTGGTACACACAAGTGGCACAGGAGATCTGGACTCCTCTTAACATGATTTATGCATCTGCAATATTTAATTCTTTTGAGTTAAATAATGCATCTTTGATATTTATTTCTTTTAAACATGATCATGCATCGCTAACATTTGATTCTTTTGAATTAGTTATGCATCATTAACATTTAGATTCTTTTGAATTGATCATGCATCGCTAACATGTTGATTCTTTTGAATTTATCATGCCTCGCTAATGTTTAATACTTTCGAATTAATTTTGCATCGCAAAACACTTAGCCCTGTCAAATAGTAGTGCCTCACAGATAATTGTGCATCCCTAATTACATCTAATAAGTTGACACAATTTAATACATAAAATGCAACAACATCAGTGTGTGTGTGCCGACATGCTCCATTGCACTCCCACAGTTCGCGGACCAGGATTGCTGGTCCCAACACCTATAACCCGAGGGCCTTTTCGGCCCCGAGTACCAGTTGGATCATCATCGTCCCTGCGACGTACATTGCCAACTGCATCATTGCCACGACACGAGAGTGTCGCCTTCGCTTTGCGGCACCGTCGAGATACATTAAAGAAACTCTTCAGCAACTGAAGATATGACTACGCGTTCACCTAAACAAAATATATTTCAGATACAAATAAAATATGAAGCAAATACAATGATAGATACAAGATAGAAAACATAGTTTCTACCGAGTGCACACCACCTAGGAGCCGGTAAGGAGCAGGAATATCTTCACCTGACAAAGCTTCCTCGATAGGAAGGTCCGACCATCACATAAATGTTTCCAGCATTGTGTTGACTAGGTCCACCCTAGGAACATAGACTCCTCATCATCATGTTTACTAGGTCCACCCTTAAGAATATAGACGCTCCATCATCATGTTTACTAGGTCCACCCTTAGGAACATAGATTTTTCATCATCATGTTTACTAGGTCCACCCCTAGGAACATAGACTTTCCATCGTCATGTTTACTAGGTCCACCCCCTAGGAACATAAACATTCAAACATCGTGTTTACTAGGTCCACCCTTAGGAACATAAACATTGCAACATCATGTTTACTAGATCGACCATCCCTAGGAACAATGACATTCCATCATCGCAGAAAACCTTCTGAGTGATACAACATGATACGACTTACAACCGAACTACGTTTGGTCTGATTCCTGAAAAGGATACGTAGGCAGCCTATTACGATAGGCACGACCATCACAACGTAATTATTTGCATTACAATATGGTTACATGTTTTTCATAAAAAAATGCTTACATGCTTCCTATGCACGTGTTTCTCCATACATGCTTTTATATACATGCTTTTCCATACACATGTTTCTCCACATATGTTTTGTCATACATGCTTATCATCATACACATGCTTGTCTTTTCAATTTTCAGTACATACGCTCTTTAATTCATATGTTATTTCTATTCGGATGCTCTTTCAATACATGTCAGTCTTTCAATTTCACATTTTAAAATTCATGCCGATAAAGTATTTGATTTCCATATTTTAAATTTTCGTCGATAATGTCTTAATTTCCACATTTTAAATTTCCAGTCGATAACGTCTTTAATTTCCACATTTAAATTTCTGTTGATAACGCCTTTAATTTCCACATTTTAAATTTCTTGTCGATAATGTCTTTTAATTTCCATATTTTAAATTTCTGTTGATAATGTCTTTAATTTCCATATTTAAATTTCAGTCGATGATATCTTTAAATTCCAGTCAATAATGTTTTGTAATTCCATAATTTAAATCCAAGTCGATAACGTCTCTTTAAATTTCACATTTCAATTTCAATTGATAATGTTTTTTTAAAAAAATTTCCACATCTCTTTTCAGTCGATAAAATCTTTAAAATCCATGTTTAAATTTCCGTCGATAATGTCTTTTAATTTCCATATTTTAAATTTCTGTCGATAACGTCTTTAATTTCCACATTTTAAATTTCTGGTCAATAATGTCTTTTAATTTTCATAATTTAAATTTCAGTCGATAATGTCTTTAATTTCCACATTTAAATTTCAGTCGATAATGTTTTTAAATTCCACATTTAAATTTCCGTCGATAAAGTCTTTAAATTTCCACATTTTGAATTCCTGTCGATAACGTCTTTAATTTCCACATTTAATTTTCAGTCGATAATGTCTTTCAATTCATAAAAAAACAAAAAAAAAAAGAGAAAAGAGGAGGAGGAGAGGAGGAGAAATTCCACCAAGCCCCGACTTGCATTGCACATGTTTTAAAACTTAGATCATACATAAAAACAATATTTTTCTTGTGATACATGTTCCGAAATCGGGAGTCTATATCTTATCAACGACGTTCGTCTGCATGTGAATTCACGTTCACTTGCAAACTCCGTTGTTGAGGGACTCTGTAGACACCTCAATTTCGTACCCCTACGATATAATGTCTTATAATAATGATAACATATAGTTTATAACTTTATTGGACTTACAAATATTGCTTTCCATTAGTGTTTCAATTAACTGGACTTAACGAGAGTTAAATGATACTTATAAAACATATCAGGGCTTAAACTAAAAATATGCTTTTGGTCATAAATTTCCCACATGGAGCCGCACCCTATACATGGGAGTCGCTCCATGCTTCCTTTGTCTCCTCTGCAGTTTAAACGATGTCGTTTCCTCAGCCGCCTCGTGCTTTTATGCGTTGTTTCTGAAAGATCGTGATAGCACAGAAACTCAATAGATGTCAATGTGTATACCAATGTTGTAGTGATTGTAGCAACAATGGCAGACACAATGAAAACAGTAAATAATAACCAAAATAGTAGCAGCGGAAGATTGTATAGAAACTCAGTTTCAAACAGAATTTTGTAGACAAAACTTAACTAAAAACAATCTACAAGTTTAATACTTGTAGATCAAGCCTCAAGGCCACACAAATTTGACTAAAAACAATAATGTTTTACAACGAATAACTAGCAAAAAATTCTCACAAGATAAAGTATCTTGTAGAACCAAAAATCCCACATAAACACCTAAACCAAACGTGGGAAGAAAGAACTTCAGCCTTCTAAAACAGAATCAGGAAGAACACAAACAAAACAGCTTTTTAGAACTCAATGTAGCTGCTGATGTTGTAGCATCAGTTGCTACAAACGGCTGCTGTGAAACTGTGAGGAAAACTGCTTCAGAACTTCAGCGATATAGCTCTCAGCTTATGTATGTTTCTCTTCTCTCTTAAGCTCTGCCACTACTCGAAATCCAGCCTTCGATATATATACACAAACCTACTAAGCCACGACAAGAGAGATACATTCCTACTAGGAAAGAGATTAGATATTAAACATGCAAAATTATCTTTCCTAATAGAACCATGATACTTGGAATAATACAGATTGCTTACCGAGATTTAGTTGCCTAATCTGTATAGCCGAAATCCTTTGAAAGATATTCCTACCAAAAACAAACCAAACTACCAAAAGATATCGTCACATTTCTCTGTCACATTGAATCTCAGCCTTACATGTTTCCTTATAAAAAGAAGACTGACTAAAATAATAAGGAATGTGAACGGCCGAGATTCAATGGAACACTGAATGTGACAGAGAGCGGGACAGATGATTTGAAGCCAGATAATCTAAACAAAATCTATCACAAAATTCTACTACCTAAATAAATATTGACTAAATAAAAATCCTTCTTTGACCAAGAAAGGTGAAAACAAGATAAACTAGGCTTCGCCTATTTTACCCTTACAGTTTCGTTCCCAGGCTTCCACCTAGCACGCCATGCGCTGATATGGAGAGAACGACGTCGTTTAATCAACCGTTCTTCTCCTACAAATAGAAGATTCATGCTCTCATTCTCAACACGCCATATTCATACCACGATTTCATCCCATATTACCTTCCCGAAGCCTCCTCTACCGAATAAGCCGAAGAAGAAGAAGAAAGTCTCCTCACTTTGCAGTCTGCACCTCGCAGCGATCCACTTGAAGATCAAGTCTTTGTCCCTTGACAAGCCGATCACATACTCATACTTATACTCATACTCATACATAAAAAAAACTCTCTCTCTCGAAAGGACAAGGGAAGCACACTTGAAGTCTTCGAGCGCCTAGTGGGCTAAAGCCTAGGCGTATATACCGAGTCAAACATTCATGCTTCAAGAGATAAGTACCAATTTACTGTCTTTTCCCGTTAATATAAATAATGTAAAATATCAATATTATGCATGCAATGTAAATAAAGTAATTATGCATGCTATATATATTATTTAATATTTAGGCATAAACACACACATAACCGTTACTATGCCCAAATAACATTAAACAAAGTAATTTTATTTTCAACATATATACATATAATAAATATTTTTTCTAGACTATATACATTTAAAAGCACGTTAATTTATTTAATCCATAAAATGAGACCAAAAGGGCGAGTTGGGTCTACAACGAGACTGGACGTATTCCACGCAATCTAGTGTTTCTTCAGGTCATTTTCATACCCAGATGGCGAGCCGTTGCGAAACGGGGTTCTCACAGACAGTAATCATCAAAATATTTCATCATCATATCCACTTCCTTCTTTTTTGCAACCTACCCATCATATACAACCTAATATCTTCTAACATGCAAATTAAAGGCTTAACTCTAAACTCAAGAATTGTTCCATTAAAAGCCTCAGCCATGTTATTCTAAACATTGTCCATTTTCATTACTGAAGTAAGCCCTACAAAATTGCTCAAGATTCCTTTTCATAAACCCATAATAAGCAGACTGATCAATTTATTTCATCTTTTCTAATTGTTCTTTCATTTCACTCTCAGTACTTGCATAGACCACTGCCCAGAAAGCTTTTTTTAGTTCGCCTCCCTTGAAATCTTTCCTCCAATCATTGTAAAGATGTTTTGTACAGTTTTTGTGCTCAACAAAAGGCAGTAGCTCATGTACTGCCTCCATTAGACCTTTTTGTTGATCAGTAATTAAAACCTATCCATCACCGCTCCCTTAATCCAAGTCATTAATTAACATTTAAATGAATCATTTCCAAGAATTTTTGTTCTCAACCTCTACAACAACCCATGCCACAGGAAACATTTGATTGTTTGCATCCCTCCCTATTGCAACAAGCAATTCACCTTTACAAATTCCTTTTAGAAAGCACACATCAAGTCCCAAAACAGGCCTACACCCTTCAAGAAACCCCTTTTTCAATGCAGCAAAACAAATGTAAATCTTAGAAAAATATTCATTTCCATTGGTTGGATGAACCAATTTCTCTATCTCCACTATACTGCCCTCATTTGTTCTCTTTAATTCCTTCATATAATCCCACAGTTTGGCATGGTGGCCATTCAGTGATCCCAACTCTTCACCAAGAACCTTAGCCCTTATACACATGCTCCTGCTAAAATCCAATCCAAATCTTTCCATCACCTCTTTCTTAAACTCTTTTAACTTCCATTTTGGATTATTCAAAATTTTATCATGAAATTGCTTTGCAAGCCACCCAACAATACAACATCTGCTCTTTTGATTTAGTCCACATTGATGGCCAGTACACAAATTTTTAATTTGAAAAAATTGTTTCATCCTTAATACAACTTGCATATATTTCACATGTGCAGACATTTGAATTCACGCATTTAACATGTACCTTCTTCTTATCATTGGTTAAAATTTTAATATCATAAGTATTCTGACAACCATACTCCCTAATGGCATCTCTAAACTCCTGCACATTAGTGAATGTTTCATTTAAGTTGAATTCTCTGTTCTTCATATCACATTTTTTGTTGTACCTAGGGAACTTAGGTCTGACATTTTTCAAGACCTTATCGTCATCATCATCACCATTATCATCAGTCCCATTATCAGAATCAAAAGGATATTCATCATCCTTCTCATCAAACAACATCTCACTATCATCCTCAGTGACTAAAACTGGAAGCCTTCTCTAAGTTTGTCCTCCCGTTGTAGTTTCATGATCAGTAAAATTATATGAATATCCTCTCCTCTTCAAACCCTCAGTTTTTCCTTTCACATGACCCTTACCCTTAGCCTTATTTGTTCTTAACTGTCACTAACTCTTCATTAGTAAGGTTTTCTAAATCGTCATCTTCCAAACTATATTCAGATCCATCCCCATTCTCTGAGGAATATACGTAGTCAGCATCAAACTTTAAGTCTTTCTCCCCAACCTCATGTTCAATAGATTTCTACTGGTCCCCTATCCTCACATAGCTTTATCATATCCTCAAAATCTTCAGGGTTAGATAATAGCCTAAGCCCGGTGTCTTCCACAGTCTCAACACCTACACGATAGCATATACAACTGATATTATTCTCACCAAACTCATTTCTTACCCTCTCTTTCAATCCAGACAATGTTAATTCATATAAATCTAAGTCTTTCCAATAGTGAACCTTTCCCATTTACCTAATTGGTTTCTCATGTAAAAAACTACCCCCATAATTGCACTTTACAACAACAACCATCATTTACTGCAAATATAATAGGAAAAAGGGTGGAGGATCATCAGACAAACTAGTATAATATAAGCTTAAAAAGAAAAGACTGGTGGGTGCATGTTTATAATCAAACAAAACACTTAAAAAACCTAAAGTGTTGGGGGAGGGGTGGGGAACAACCAACATTATAGAATAACATTAGGGTAAGACTAAAGTGGGGGAAGGGGGTCAGCAACACAAAGTACTGGGTAATGGGGAACCATATATCACATAAAAATTGGAGTTTTATAATAAAAAACACTACCAATACATAATATTACAACAAATATTCTATGTAATCTCAGTACATGCATGCATACACACACATTAAACACAAAAGCCCTAATTTCAACTATTGTAACAACTAAAACCCAAAAAAATTATAACAAAAATATCAACAAAATTAAACTCGAATCAAAGTATAATCGAACAATACACGCTTAATATCACTTTCAAAAGCCCTAATTTATAACTATACAATCACAAATTTGGGTTTTATCCCGACGATGAGTTTTAGGGGTTGTAAGCTTACCTTTGTTCGAGTTGGTTCACTTGCAACTCCTTCTAGCTTCAATCAACTCTTCAATCGGAACCCTCGTATTTCATCTGCGCTCTCTCTCTCTTGCGCGAATGAAAATGACAGAGTCGGGTTGTTAGACTTTGTTTAGAAGGCCTCAGGGTTCACGACACATGTTGACAGTAAAGGACATTTATATCTTTTCATGTTATTTTGTTAATGACATCTATTGTCTATACCATATTGAGTAAAGTGTAAAAAATAATAATAGAATAATTTTTCGTAAAAATAGGATGACCAAATTAAGAATTAATTCAAAAAGAAAAGAATGGAAATTTATTTGAAAACAAATTCTAAGATAGGGCAAAAGATCCCGACTTTCTTTAGAATAGACCAACACTATCCTCACCGCTTGCGTCACGCACAGCACAGGCCACCCCCACGGCTCTGAAGTTCATAATCTTTTACGACATAAAAAAATCCACGTGTCAGCAATTCTTTGAATGTCGTGCCACTCTCCATTTAGACAACTGACAACCCAATTCGTCACGTGTGTTGCCCCTCTCACGTGCTGAAACGTGGCACGGTACTATATAGTCCCAGGCTCCCAGTCAAGTCAGAAATAAGAATACGCACAGTAAAGCCAACATGGAGACTTGCTTATCTCTTACCAAGACGCCAAATTCTCTCACCCCTCTTTCTACTAATCCCAAAACCAAAACCCAAAATTTCCTTCGACCTCAGCAGCAAATTGGTCAGTTTAGGAGGGGGTTTCCGTCCTTACGGATGTTGGTGTGTGGCAAAGGCAAAGGCAGCACTGGCGCTGGAGCAACGGAATTAGAAAGGAAACTAGCGGATGAGATGAAGTCAATGGAGGAATGGGCTGGGGTTGCATCTGGGAAATGCAGGGATGGAAATGGGATTGTGGAGTTGATGGAGTGCTTGGAGAGGGAGGCAATCATGGGGGAGGATCAAGGAAGGGAGCCCATGGACTATAACAGGAGGGCCCACATCTTTGACAAGAGTTCCAGAGTCTTCCAGGCTCTCAAGGAAAGCAGCAGCATCCAAAGTGATTCTTGATTTCCTTTGCTTTTCAAGGAAAGAAATATGTTTTGATTCCTTGAATGAATGTAGACACTCACAAATTCCACTGTGTATCACCGTATTGTATGATACCTGTACCAAATAACTAATTTCAAAAGTACCTTCATGACTATCTGTCTGTGTCTGTGTGTGTTATGTATGCTAGCCTGGGCTCGTACATTTATCCATCCATGTCTGTGCGTACCTTTGTGTGTGCGTGAGAGAGAGAGTTATGAACATGTATAATTATCAGCTATGAACCGTGCATAAGCGGTATAGCGCAGGTAAGAATGAGAAGTATAACGCAAGTTGACTAGAATGAGATATTACACAGTACAATCATCAATGCAAGTTTGCTAACCACACTCCAAAAATAACTCTCACCACCGTAAAAGAATTGCAAAAGTATCATCATGACTAATTTACTAAATAAACCTCTCGTTTTTTTTCTTTCTTCATTTCTTCTTCTGCATCCTTTCTTCTCCATTTCTCCAGCAACATTTTTTTTCTTCTTCCATTCTTTTATCTCCCTCATCCATCCTTTCATCCACCTCAGTACCTCACCATATATCATCCTGCAAACTGAACCAATTTAGGGCTTAATCAACGGGGCACACAATGAAGTGTGTTCTTCCATTTTTTCCCTCCTGCTTGAAAACAAATCCAATACCCATGGTAAAAAGCACAGTGCACACAAGGGTTTGTTGTTGTCTTTGATGGGATGGAATAAAAAAACCCTTAATTTCGGTTCGGCTCAGGTGCAATGAACACAATGAGGTGTGTTCGACCACTCACCGCTACACTCTCCCAAACATGTTGCCGCACACTCCTGGGTCGATGAATATTCCTTGAGAAAGGGAGAGGAGAGCGAAGAGGGAAGGAGGGGATGGGGGCCATTCATGCCTTACCCACTGGTAGAACGCATAACATTCAAGAGCGGACGCACACGGCTGAATTTAATCTCTGGATAATAACATGAGCAAGAGAAAAACTCCAATATAAGTTTCCACATCAGGAGAAATTTGAGCATTTTCCAAACTAGGGTGTAAAAAGGGGGGCAAACAGATTGAGATTGCAAAAAGAAGATAAAATAAAAGGAGCCACCGCAGTGAGTTTGTCACTATAACTTCGAAGCAACAACCTATTAATTAATTTAACATCAGTCCAAAGACTCCAAACATAGGAAGAAAGAATCCACAAAGCAAAACATGATGCGCCAACAATATCAGTAATCAGTAATCAGTAAGAAGCATAAAGATTTAAATATAGAATAATATACTCTACGTGAAAGAAAACGAGTAACTAATAAAGGGAAACCGACAAGGAAAAATATAAGTGAATATTTCAAATACGGGTAAAGCATCTCTGGCAAGTACAACAATTAAGCCTTAACAATGTTGCACATTAACAAATTCCTATCCCTAAAAACTCCTAAAAGTAATCCAAAAAAGGAACTGAAAACAACAAACAAAGAAAAAGGAAGCAGATTAAGACCCTGGCAATAAATTCACCAGAAAGTAGAGTGAATAGCAAGCTTCTTGCCATGACACTGTTGGCATAGAGGGCAATTTGTTCTTTAGCTGGTGTGGCGATGAAGCGATATAGATCCCATGCAATGCTGGCCCTTATCAGGCTATGTCTAAATGGTGTTCCGATCGAAACAATTTTACACACGGACACCTCCTGCGATGCTAAAAGTTAAAAATGTCTGGCAGTTTAACCCCTAAGAGGCTCTTAACAGAACTTCCAATGATTATCACAGTTTACGCAAGTCACAAATGTAGTCATAGGCTCGTCAGCACTCCTTGTCTGCAATTGGTAGTAGGTGCATTTCCTTTTCCCACACCGTCCACACTTGAACTCATCAGTAGTGGCCTTTGGCGCCTGCCCACGCTCACAATCGAACAAAGCTTTCTCTTTTATTTTATAATTCTGAAGTTGCCGCTCTGTGCTTGCCATTTCTTCTGGGGTCAATTCAATAATCCTTTCTGGTGAGACGTGTCCAAGGAGAACTTTCCTCCGGAAATCCGGGTTGTTTGGATCCTTAATATTGAACATTATGGATCGGTATTTGAACTTCTGAGCACCGTTAGACTTGCCCCACTTCTCAAACATTGCAGATTCCACAGAAACAGCAACACGAAAAGGGTCACATGCATTTGCTTCGTCCCTCACGTCCTCATCAACCTCACCAGGTACTTTACACAAAGCCTCTGAAAGAAGTTCCCGAACTTTGTCCCGCAAGGGATCCTTGCAATAAATAACAGAAGTCAGCTTTGGGGGGCCGACAGTGGTCGTTGTTGATTTTCTAACATCCTTGGTGGGTGCTGAAGTCATCACATCACAAGTTTGTTTTTCTTCTCTGGCCATCTTCTCGACCTTTGAATGTTCTCTTGAAAAATTCTTTTCAATCTTGACAAGGTCAACCTTTTTCTCAGTGGTAATACTTTCAGACTTCATTACTTTGTCAGAAAATAGGGTACCACTCCGATCATTCTTCTCAAGCTTCACACTTTCAACCTTTGACACCTTCTCAACCTTCATGGAGTTTACTCTTTGAACTTTCTTAGTATCAGAAGTCCCTGTATGCTCAACTTTAACAGAATCCTTAACGTCCCCACACCCATTTTTCTTAGTTTTATGTGTTTCTTCAATAATAATATTCTTCCATATCTCAACCAAGTCAGAAGCCAATGCCTGAATCTTCTTTCTCGGATGTTTTGTTAGATGCCGAAGACGTTTCCCAACCTAAAATACAATCCTTCACATCAATAACGTACAAGAAGTGTGGTTTTGTATAGTCAATAGTGTGTACTGATACATAAGACCCTCACCGTCCAGCAAAACATCAACCATCAGAAATGGACATCAACTCCCAAAACAATGGATGTATGCTGGAATGCTTCATGATGTCTACTGATTTGGGTCAACAAGAGCCAGACGTGTGGCAACTGACAATTGAAGCAGTCATATCTCATATAGAACAGAAACATAGTAGATGCACAATACTATGTTTCATAAACCTTAAAAGACTTGTTTATTTCATGGTATCATGTATAAGCAAGGTACTGCATGGAATAAGATATACTACAAATGAGGAACAAAGATCACTGTGATATTTTCAATTTAAATCTTATCATGCATTTATTTTTCCTTTAAATAAACTGCTTAGCATATTACTTTCCTCATAAGCAACAAAGATTTTAGCACAAGTTTCTAGTAGCCAAGTAGGGGAACAAGAAATTGATAGAAAACTTCACCCACCAAAACATTATTGTGCAGCATGTGCCAACTGAAGACATAATTCTCCTATCATCCCCACCCTTCCTATTCTCGTGGGATAGAAGGTACAACAAAATTGAATCATATCAAATACATAGCATCTTATTAGTGTCCCTGTTTCTATGGAACATATGTCAAACATACACATGAGTGTGTTAAGAAACTTTTTTTTATAAGAATTTTGTTTTAAAAAGAGTTTAAGAAACTTATTTAATTCTGGGCTAAACCGGAAAAAAACGAAGACGAAAAACATATACACATTCTCAGAGTTCCCAACTCATACAATAGATCTCCTAATGAATCTTTGGAAAAAGGGAAAAAAAAAATCATGTTAATTCATAAACTGGTGTATGCCAACAGAATATCTCACTTGTTCTCTGTGTGTTGTCCCCTAGCTCATTTCAAATACAATTTTATCTGTGTGCCAGAGTAGTGATGTCTCATGCTATTGTTCGGTGCTGCTGCTACTTAGTACCAATGGAAACAAGTCCAATTATAATTTTTTTCAAATCTATATAACAAATAAATACAGCAATAGTATACATACATACATACATATATGAACACACATAAATATATATAGGTATAAGTGTATACTATTACTAGCTTACCACAAGAATTTCATTGAATTAAATATCAATTACTAGCTTTTAATACTAAAGGGGGAAAGGTATTGATTTTAAAATAAATCAAAGCCCATTTATCAAAGATTAGCACAAAGTAATTACACATATGTTCCATTAAATAAATATTACTGCTATGTTAGCCCCCACCCCATTACACAAAAGGTCTTAGTTTAGCAGGATACATTGAGTAAGAAATGGAGCACAGTAAAGCCCATGAGTTCTAAGCATAAATACCGAGGACTTGTTGCCTACAACTCACTGTATTGAGTTGTCATAAAAAATTTGGATTAGATTGAAGGATGTATTTATGTGCCAGGAGATAACATTCGGCTCATCTTTTCTATATCTATAAATGGCTTTTATCCTTAATTCATTCCAGGTTTTAAAAAAAAAATTACATAAACAATCCAAAGTTTCAAAGTTTTAGTTATTAAAGTTTAATTAATCATAATTTATCAAAAATGATTACCTGATAATAAACCTAAAAGACCAAACCTAGGGAAACAAAAATCAAACAGCTGCATAAATGAATACATAGATCGTGATAGAGGAAATCAGAAAATGTACAGGAAAAATTAGGGTTACCTGGGTGGAAACAAGGACTTGATAATTGACCGGGAACTTCTTGAGGCGGTTCAAGGCATCGAGGCACCGATCTTCCTCCGGCGAAGATTCCACAACTCCGTCACCAACAGCCGCATCCGCCGCTTTCTTCACCGCCTCGAACAGCTCAACCAGCTCCTTCTCCATTCTATCTATCTCTCTCACCTCAAACAGATTCTTCAGTTCATCAATATGAATAGAGAAATATCAGAACCTCCGCTTTGCCTGTTTTTGGAATGCAAGTAAGGAGGAGATGGGATAAATCATGCCCCTATTTGACACATGTGGTGTGTTTAATCTGACGGTGGTGAGGCCGTGAGGAGATTTGGGTCAGGTTGTTTGCGGGCTTCGCACGTGTGGGGGAGAGTTTGAGTGAAAGTAGGAGTTTCAGAGTTTGTATGTTTGACGTTAGTAGTTAGGGTTTTCGCCGTTGTAGATGGTATCTTAACAGAATTGGGCACGTAGTTGCTGTAACTGGGCCTTGCTTAACTGCTTGTTTGAGCTATTACATTTAGATTTTGGGGGACTGATCGGTTCCTTTTTTAAAGTTTTTATCTTTTTTTTTTTCAATAACAAAAGACTACTTTTCAAAATATTATTCAAAAAATGTCATCGTCTTCTTTAATAGCTCCAATAATATATTTTGGATTCGAAAATCACGATTGTGCACAGAGAAGAATGAGTTAAATGAATTTTCAGTTGAAGGATAATGGATATGTACTTGGTTAAAGGATTTTTCAGTTGGAATGAAGGTAGAGAAGAATGGGGAAGAAGAATATTTAGGATGGAGGATATTGAAGAACGCAGAGGACGTAAACTGGATTTTTATGTTGTTGTATTGCGGTGCAAAAATGAATTAAATAATATTTATACACCGTGATTCAAAGTTTAATTTCCTAGTCTATTTTACTCATAAATTTCATTGCATTATTTTACGTTTAATTTTCTAGTCTTTTTTTGCACCGCGATTTATAAATTTCATTACATTATTTTTACACCACGGTTCAAAGTTTAATTTTCTAGTCTATTTTTTGCACCGCGATTCAAAGTTTAATTTTATATTCTATTTTTACATTGCAATTCATTAATTTCATTGTATTAATATTTGTACCGCGGTTTAAAGTTTAATTTCTTAGTCTATTTTTGAACAGCAATTCATAAATTTCATTGTATTAATTTTTGTACAGCGGTTCAATAGTTTAATTGTTTAGTTAAATTGTAATGCGGTGCAAAAATAATGACCTCTATAGCGTGCATATGGTTCATTAAGGGTATCGTAGTCATTTTGCCACCAAAAATGACTTTTTTCGGTTGAAAAAAAAGGAGGGTACCGTAACGATTAAAAACTTCAAAAAAGTGAACCAGCCCACAATTTTTTCTTAGATTTTTAATTTGACATTATACATTAAGATGGTCTTACATATCTTAATTTGTGAGGCGGAGTCTCACGTACTACTTCACAGCTCAACCCATCAATATACGGTAGATAAGGTAAAGATGATACATCTTATAAAATATTATCCGTAAGACCATCTTACCTAAGTTTTTACCTAATTCCTTTGATCAACTTCAAAAAAATCAAAATTTTAAGGAAGCATGTCCATACACTTTAGTGGATTTTTAACTGCTTAACTTCGTGCTAATATTATCAAATAGATGAAAATTTGCTTTCCAGTGGGAATGGCCAATGGGCCCTTCAAAGTTCTTAGTAATGTCCACGATAACGAAGGTGCCCCTGTATATATCATTGCACTTTCATCGCGATACATCATGTTATTAGGCTGTGCATCTTTTTTATATTAGATGGTGCATGAAAGTGCACATTAATTAGCAGTTTGATAATATCATCGTAGATTAAAGTGGTTGAAACTCTACCAAAATATACCGGCTCGCAATTTGCTCAAATTTTTATGTCTAAGCTTCCCCCTTCCTCACCGTGTATGCAGGGGCGGATGCATGCTCTCTGGACTTATGGGGCAAGTGCCCCACTAAAGTAATTTATTTATTTTTAATTTTTAAACTAGAAAACGACACTGTTTTTATGATTTTTTTTTATTCTTATGTAATAGTAACAATTTGTGACACCACTCAAATTTATCTCTCGAATCCGCCACCGACATGTATGACTGTATGTATTTGGATAGAAGCATGAAAATCTTACAGAGAGGGCCTCAACATGGAGCTACATAGCGGTGAAATCTCCTTTACTAAATAGCGTGTACCTTCTTATGTCGCTAAGTAATATGTAGGAACTTGTATACTTTAGATTTACTGTTGTTTCTCAATGTATCTTAATTTGCATTTGTTGATTCGTTACATTAGGTTCTATACTTAATGGTTAAATGTGATGTGTACCAGTTAGCGTGACAACTGTGTATAGAATTTTACATTTATAATAGTTTTTAGACATCACATGTTTCGGTAGAAGACTTCGGCAGAAGGCTTCACCAACAGACTTCCAGCAGCCTTCACCAGCAGACCATGCCTGCACTCGGATAGCATGGTGTGTCAAGATTATCTAGATATCAAGCTCAAGTAGATTATTTAATTAAGCTATCCATGGTTCGAATTTGAATTAATCCATCATCATCAACTCCTGACTTCCAAGACACGCCCTTCCAGCTTTTCCGAGGAATAAAGACTTTCGCCTCATGTGCATGGCAGAGCAGGTTTACAGTCTGACACAAACAGACTGTACCAACTACTATAGGTCTGCAAATCTATTTGTCGTCCACCTGCTAGTTCCTGCAGCTGCTCCTCTCTATACCCTAATTAGTTCCAATCAGAGATGAAGTCAATAAAGCAGCTCTCAACATTTAAAGCTCACAACCTAATAGAGTTGTTACTCATTTCATCTTCTACAACGGTTTCAAAAATGCTCCGATATAAATACTGCCATTGAAGATTGAAGAAAATAATGCTCTGAATCTATTCAACAACATCAAATCATCATACTCAGTGCATTTAAGAGATCATTAACTGATCAACGAAGTCCTCAACAATAACAAGAAGATCTGCATCAACTGTTAATCATTTACTTCTTATTGTTGTATTCTTTACTATTCTTCTGCACATTGAATACTCTGTTTTTCTAGATATTCAATTCCCCCCCCCCCCAAACACAAGTCACATATTTTGTACACGATCCATTGGATATTTCTGTAATAGAACTAGTGGAAAATATAGTGCACATTCAAATCCAATGTTGACTGCCTTGGTGGTGGATGTAACACTCTTTATAGTGCGAACATCTCAAAATACTTGCATTCTTTACATTATGTTGTTTACTGTTTTATACTATTCTTCGTCTTAGCATATTCATTTGAGCAGCAAACTTCAGCAATCAGCCAAGTCTACTAGTAGTGCTTCACCAGCAGACTTAGTTTGTCTTCCTTGCAAGTCTTCCGTTACTTCAACCTTTTCAATAGGTTGTAAGTACTTGTTATAGGAACTATTACGAAAAGTTTTAAATGTTAACTAAGATATTCAACTCCCTTCTAACTTAGTATTGTGCCCTTCGGGACTAACATTTAATTAAATCCATTAAGATTAAAATAGGTAGTTTAAATCATGAGTTAATAAAACCTTAGGTTGTTTTACTTAGACTTGTATCAAGTCTATCATATTTGCTGAAACCTTCGGCAAATAGATACTCATTATTGTTTGCACAATTAGATGCTCTCAGACTTTGTTAAGCAGCCTTTTTTAAATAAAATATCTTATATGATTAAGTTTAGTCAGCTAGCTGCTAATACCACATTGTCAACATTTACTTAAAAACGTTTTAATTATCTATCTGCTGAAACACTGTACATTTTTGGAATATTGCTAAAAAATATTTAAGATTTTAAATCTTCAAACTTTTGTTAAAGGATTCCAAACAGTATCATTTTGAACACTTGGCCTACTCCAGTGCCGGCCCTGAGATTTTGAGGGCCCTAGGCAAATTTAATAAATGGAGCCCCAACTATATATATATTAAAATATTAAAAGCTTTGGTTCGAGACCATATCAATTGTTTTTCATTTTTTTGTCTCACATCCATGTTTTTAATTTCTTTTAAAAGCTAACAAAACATTAAGCATTTAAAAAAAAAGAAATCAATAAACAATACACTTTCATAGACACACTAACTAATAAATATTTAAACACAAAATTATTCACAATAAAAAACTCTCTCCGTCTCAAAGTTGTCTTGTTTGATCCGACACATAGATTAATGAAAAACAATTGACTTCATTATTAATATTTGTATGATGTGTAGTTTTCTTTAAAGTCCATATTCATGTAACTCATAATTAAAGTAGGAGGAACAATTAAAAATCGAACGATAAAAGTGTTGTCCTAAAAAAAACTTTAAAACTAGACAAAAAATTGGGACATTCAAAAAAGGAAAACATGGCAATAATTTTGGGACTGGGAGAGTAAACAAAATCTAAAAACTTAAATTATTGATTAATTAACAAAATAATCATCCATATCAAATTATTATTTATTTATTAAGTAGAAAGTGAGATTAGGGGGCCATTTTTTAGTGTAAAAAATCAGGGGCCCTTTTTTAGTGTAAAAAATCAGGGGCCCTAGGCGGCTGCCTAGTGAGCCTATGCTCAAGGTTGGCCCTGGGCCTACACGTGTAAATACTTAATTATTATCTGGCATCATATCTGGCATTATATATACTTAATTACTCATATGAAGACTTTTTATGTCTTTCTTAAATGATCTACAGTATTTCATGTCTACTAGCTAACCACCCTATTTATTACCTTAAACTAGAAGATATCATCTAAAAACCTCTTCAAGATCTATGTGCATTAAATGAACGATTTCATCATCATTCTTCAAAGAAAATCTTTGCTCTTTCAAACGTCTATTATTCAAGATCTCCACAAATAAGCTTTGAAGCAAGGATTGAAGAGGTAGATTGGAAGAAATAGAGGATAGAAGATAGAGTTGTTAAAGCTATCATTCATTACTCACAAGATTCTCTATTTGATTTGCTTCAACCCAGAACTGGACACTCAAACATATTCCTTCAAGTAATTATTTCCTTAATGTGTTCCAATCCTCAAACACTTACTAGATAATCTTTTACATATTAATTTCTTTCTAGTTCTTGTTTAAACAATCAATGTTTAGATTATTCTTTTATTCTTTCGAATCTTTAAGGAACCTTTGATTGTTGCACGAGTTTGATTGCTTCTCAATCATACTCCTCAAATACTAGTTTTGTTGTACAATGATTCATTAGTGATCATTTAGAATATATATATATATATAATCTTAGTGCACTTCAAAATCCAAGTTTGACCCACTTGGTGGTGGACTTAGCAGTTTTTATATTGTAAACCACTCCTAAATACTCTGTCAAATATCTTTCAGCTGATAGAATTGTTTATCACACTTAAGTAGCTTTCATCTACTTAAGTGTTAGTCAGTTACATTCTTTAATCATTTACTTAATTGTTTTATATATTGTCTTTCAATTCAGTTCTTATATTAAGTGATTTGTTTATAACCTTTACTATTTAAACATGTGTCAGCAAATTGACACAGAGTATTTTGATCATTAGCTGATAGAACATAGAACAGTTTGTCTATCTGTTGATAACTCATTCTTTCTGCTGCTAGTTTTAAAGGTTTTCAAAATAACACTTAAAAGTTTTTAAAGTCTATTCACCCCCCTCTAACCTTATTTCGTTGCCTACTAAACTTATACAATATCACCCATGGATGGCCAATGACTTATGTTTAAGATGGCACATTGAGAGGTACACTATGTGGTACAGTAGATCTATATTCAGATACAGATGTTTCAAGTAGAGCTGTCAAAATTGAATCTGATCCATAGGCCCGGTCTAGCCCACCGGATTTTTCATGGGCCTAGGTCTCAAGTTAGAAGGCCCAAAAATCGGGCCTTTTTGGCTCGACCCTGAAATCTCGACAGGCCCGTCCCGGTCTTATCACATGGTTGACTGGAGTCAAACGTAATTAAAAAAAAGAAATTAGAAAACCTAAAAAGTAAAAAAAAAACCAAAACAAAAACAAAAACAAAACAAAACAAACAAACAAACAAACCTATCGCTATCTATAATCTATTTGTTGCGCCTACTGTCTATCTTCATTCTTTAGAGTCCATTCTCTAGTTCCATTTCCAGATTTCCCTTCGGCCTTCCCCTACGCCAGCGCCCAGCGGCCAGCGGCAGTGGTACTCCTCTAATCCTCTTCCTCTCTGTCTGAAGACTCTAAACAAAAAGATTTTTGATCTCTCTCTTCTCGCTAGACCCAGCCATTTCCTTTGCCCTCAAAACCCTAACCATTTGTGCTGACGAGTCCACCTCCTCACTCCAATCCTCAGTCCTTACTCGTCTAAGTCGTCTCTTCATCTAGCACTCGCCAGTCGCCACTCGATACTCCTCAGTCCTCATGGCATTGCAAGTGCAGCCTCTACTGTCCCACTCTCACCGACACGGCTCTATAGGTCCACGTACTATCTCTCTCTCTCTCTCATCATGGCTATTTGTTGATACAGTGATACTTCGATATAATATATGGTCATGTATCTGGTGTTTGTTGTTGATCTAGTTATTTTCTATTGAACTATTTGGCAATTTTGAAGTAATTATTTATAATATTTTTTGTTATGAATTTATGATAATCTTGTTAGGATTTATGAATCATGAGTTGTGAGTTGAATTGATAGATTGATTGACTTATTGGAGTATCAGAAGCATTTGTAAATGTTTTGTTTGGTTTTAAATTTTAATGTCAGTTTTATTTTTCTGTGATTTTGTTGTGGAAATGGATAAAATTTAGTTGGTATGTGTTTTGCTAATGAGATACAAATTCACATTACAACAAAATGGTGGAGTATGCTATTAATTTTGCAAATTTAGCCAATTTTGTATATAAAAATAAATAGCTTTTTTATTACTCAACCCACCAATACACGGTAGATCGGGTAAAGAGGATCAATTTTATAAAAAATATCCGTAAAACCGTCTTACCTAAATTTTTGCCTAATACCTTTGATCAATTTCAAAAATATTGAATTTTCAAGGAAGCATATCCATACACTTTGGTGGATTTTCAATCATTTTACTCCTCGATAATATTATCAAACAGCTGAAGGAGCACTTTCATGCATCGCGATACATTATTTTATTAGGTTATGCATCGTTTTGATATTAGACGATGCATGCATTTGTCATCACGATACATGAAAGTGCACATTAGCAATTTCATAATATCATCACAGATTAAAGTGGTTGAAATTCTACAAAAATGTACAGGCTCGTAATTTTCTCAAATTATGCAGGGGCGGATGCAGAATGCATGCTTTGGAGTTAGGGGGAAAGTGCCCCACTAAAGTAATTTATTTATTTTTAATTTTTACAATACAAAATGACACTGTTTTTATTTTTATTTTTATGTAATAGTAACAATTTGTGACGCCGCTGAAATTTATCTATGAATCCGCCACTGCGTGTATAACTATTTACGGAGAGGACCTCAATTTGGAGCTTCATAGCGGTGAAATATCCTTTACTAAATAGCGTGTACCTCATTATGTCGCCAAACAATATCACCTATGACCAATGACTTATGTTTAAGATGGCACGTGAAGGGGTACACTATGTGGTATAGTATATCTAAATTCAACTACATGTGTTTCAAGTGACAGAAAATTGGATAATTTTGTTTACTTTGAGAATCGTTACGTTTTCCAATGTATTATTTTTGAGCCAAATTGTCATTGCACTTCCAAGGGATATGCAATTTGTTTCTATCCCTAACTGTCGTCCAATTACTAAAGAAATTAATTTCAGTTATCTCCCTGATGTTAAAATGTAGATGTTTTTTTTTTGTTCTTAAATTATAAGTTTTTTTAGTATGCAAAAAAGATAGGAAAGAATGAATGAAATATAAAAAAATATTAAAAAGGAAAGATATATTGCCTAAATAAAAAAATGAGAAAACTATTTAAAAGTTATTAATAAATACATTTTCTCTTATTGAATCATATTATAATAACAATAACAATAATATATATATATATATATATATATATATATATATATATATATATATATAATAAGTGTTAAAAAATATAATCAATTAACAAATTCCAAAAAAACTTTAATTAATGAAATCTAGTTGTTAACACTCATTATTTAAATGTAATTTAATACGTAAAGCGGGTTGACTAGAAAATTCTAACTTATTTTTATACTAAAGTTTATTGAATGAATCTTGCTATAATTGAAATTATAAAGATACGATTACAAGAAAAAGAAAATTTTGAAGTCAACCTATAATAGCCAAAATTGTGTTGTGTTTAAAAATATTTTTTTCTTGAATAATTCTTTTTTTAAGAACTATTTTTTAACAATTTTTTATTTAATAATTTGTGTCTTAAATTTTTTAATAATTTATGAAAGAATACTAATTTTCTATTAAATATTTTTTAAAGATAATTTATGTCATAAGATATATATATATATATATATATATATATATATATATATATATATAATTAAATAAATACTAATGTTTTTTCTTCGGTTGTAAGGTGTGGACTAAGTGAGTCTATTGTATTATAATAAATTTTCTCTTTCCTTTTTTGTTCTAGCAATATATCTTTCCTTCTCATTGGTATGTTTATATTTTATTAATTCTTTCCTTTTTTTTATTCATATAATATCTTTGTTAACTCCTAAAAGAAGAATAAAAAACCTTATAATTTGAGAACAAAAAACATTCTACTTTTTATCATCAACTACTTTTTATTATCAACTATCATAAAAAATCTTCTAACATTTTAAAAATTCTTAATGGAGGCAAATGAAATTAATTTCGTTAGAAATTGGATGAAGGTTTAAGATAATATAATTGATATTCTATCATTCTATAATCTATATAAATACAATTGTATATACTATATTGTATATACAATTTGTATACAATTTGAATGTGCCCAAGACAACAGACATCTAACATCTCTAAAACCAAGCATTGTGTATCAGTCCATGGATACGGACACTATAGGTCGGGCATGGTCGGGCACTGCGGGTTGTATTATGAACTTATGGGCTGAGGTGCTCACTTCTATCAAGAATCAAGATATGCTCCATATGTTCCACTCAAAGATTTAATTTTTGAAAAATCTACCAATTAAGGGATATATTTAATATCATTAAAATTTGTAATAATTACAAAAAAAAATATTTAAGCACAATCAATATGTTTACAACCCAAATAAAGGATAAATGTGAAAAGATTATGAAAATCGTAACTATAATTTTTTGAAAATTATCTCTTTAAGTAAAAGATCGAGAATAGTAGAATGTTTAACGTATAATGGAAGGAGTAATTAGATAGCACTAGTTATAAAAACAAGTCGCAAGGTATTAGTATTAGTCACCAATAATAATTGAGTTAATATGTCTGATATGATCTCATTGTCACCGGCACATAGGGGTGGCAAAATGGGTGTTATGGATCAATGGATAATAGGCCATTATCCATGGTTATCCATGGATAATGGCCTATTATCCATTGATCTATAACACCCATTTTGCCACCTCTACCGGCACAAAAGTGTCCCCGTGGTGTTATAAAAGCTAAGATTTAAATTGAAGACAATTTATATTGTTGGTATCATATATAATGTAATGATAATTAATAAATGTCAAAGTCAATAATTATATGTAGATCTTTTTTTGAAAAAACCAATATTTAACCATGAACAGTTATATAACGTATTTTTTAGAATAACAAATTATTTTGATTTGAAAATATTGATATACGGTGAAAATAAAAAAATTAATTAATAAGACAATAAATATTGTATATAAAGAATTTTTTTAGAATCTATAATGATTAATGATATACTTATATGTAATTACTAATAAACTGATCATCTTTATTTTGTATGTATAATTTATTTGACATACGTTTAACACACGAATTAAAAAAAACTAATTTATTGTAACCGATAACATCTATTGCTTGCTCCCTCCCAAAAATAGTTTTTGGAAGTTAATTTTTGAGGCATTTTTATTTTTTTAGAGAACATAAACATTAACCCTCCTATTCAAATGAAAATGAAATTGAGCCATTCGTATTAGAGTATGCTCTTAATGTCCACATATTAGAAGCCAAAGGTGAAACTAGTACACTTGTACAGAAATAAACATTCATTTAGTAACAAGAAATTTTCGAAAATGACGCTCATTTTGGAAGCAAGCAATTGAAAGAGATGCTCATAATTTGGCGTTCAATCCCCTCAGTTTTCCTTGCATCACAAAATTGGCCCTTACAACACAATAATGCTGTAAATCAAATTAAGAAATAGAACTTTTCAATCCAATTTGACGCGTTCCAAAGTAAGTGGTCCTATTCATATATTTATTAATTGTAAGATAAAAGGCAAAAACACACACACACACACACACCCATTCCCTAGAGGGTATTAATATATACACATACATTGAGTCAACTTCTTTCTTAAAACTGGTATATACCAATAGAGAATAATAAATAAGATATTTTCGTAATTTGCAACGGTCGGGCTCAACAAGGACAAGTAAGTGAGACACTATAAAATATGTTCTCCTTTTTCAATTTGACTGACTTCATTTTGTAAATTTGAAACAACCCCCATTATAAATCATCAAACATTTTTTTAACTAAATTAGTGTCAAGAGAGGGATCCTAAACAAAATTTGCCCTCAATATCAGAACTAGTATCTCACATCATTACCTTGTTCAAAGTTTTACAGTTGATGGGGAGAAAAGAGGAGGTGGTGGTGGTGGGGTGTAATCCTATGAAGGCAGCTCAGTTAAGCCTTGTCCAAAAACTTGGTTTCAGTATGTAGCTCATCTTTCTAATAAGCCTGCTCTTTATAGTAACAGTCATAAAACTAGCTACACTAACCTTGACATTTGGGAACCACTACTCTGATTAGCTTCAACAGTTTTAGCCGGTCGGCGACCCTTATCAGGACCACCAATCACTCCCCATTCCTCAAACTGCTTTTGTCGAGCTCTTGCCCTCTCTTTCTCTTCCTCCGATTTTGACCAGTAGCAATATGGACAAGAAACCCCATCTTCCCACTCTGGAGCTTCCATGTCAGCGTCACTAACGGGTTTTTTGCACCCATAGCAAAGCTTAAAAGTTCCCGGCACCAACCCATGCTCAACAGACACTCGCTTATCAAACACAAAGCACTCGCCTTCCCATAGAGATTCCGTCTTTGGGACTTCCTCCAAGTATTTCAGAATCCCACCTTCTAAGATGATAAACCTAATCCAGAATGAAGATACATAAGAGCTGAAGTTAAGCAACAGCACGACAAAGTTTGTAAGCAAAGAATATAGTCATTAACAATCAATGTAAAAGAGGTCCTCAAATGCTCCACTATATAGCATCTCAGCTATTTCGATCATCATACTGAATGTTTATTCTTATGCAGGAAGCTTCAAGCCAAGAAAAGGCAGCACAAAAATCTCTTGTGCATAATTAAAAATTTAAAAGATTATCCCAATTCCCAAAGCTTTGACGCCGATTAATAGATGAGTCATGGCATGTGTAAAATGGTATTCTAAAGAAATCAATGAGTTGTCAACCGTTGGCAAGGGCAGGAGATAATGCCATTAAAAGCCTTTGTGCAGAATTACAGATGAAGAAAGTCGGTTTATCAGCTCTATTTTTGTTCCTAGAAAGAAGATTGAAGGTTGCTACCGCGGGGAACATTACATGACATGCTTTGTTTAAAACCAAATGAAATTCATTGCTCATGTAATTGTTTAAGACAAACCAGAAGTTAATAGATGCCATGTCTAGAATGATATCAATGTGTTATCAAACATTCACAAGAGCAAGGGATAATGCTAAAGTCATCCAGCAGCTAGTAGATCCCACAATACATAAATTTTAATCTTTTACAACAACGGAATTGAGGCATGCAAAGTAAGAAACTGAGATTAGTACTACAAGCAACCAAAGATTCTTTTCAAACAAAATTGCAGATGTCAAAATGAGATGAACCTATAGAACACGGTACTACAAGCAACCAAAGATTCTTTTCAAACAAAATTGCAGATGTCAAAATGAGATGAACCTATAGAACACGGTACTGGTCACAGGGAGGTTGACTGCAGTGATATTGCATTTAAATTCATAGCCAAATAACAATTTTCACCCCAAGGTTGCCACCCAATCACATAGTCCTCAATCTACGTTTTGTGCCATAACCTTGCCATTTTTCCCATGTTGCCCCCTGGCCATGACAGCCGTTAGAAAAACTAACAAAAATTGACATGTGCATGTCACATGGGGGCAATTTTAGTACTTTCAAATTTTCAGTGAGGGCTACTTTAGTAATTCCAAATTTTTAGTTTTATTTTTTCTTTAATTCTGTCAGTCTCACTCTCTCCCTCAATTATTTCTCAAATCCACCCATACCAATAAACAATATTTCATCAAAATTTAGAATGCACAACCAAATAAGAACAATCAAAAACCAATGACATGATTGTACAGAGGCCGGCAGCATATTATTCTTAAAAAATGAAAAGGACATGCTTCAAATCTCTAAGTACTCTGACTACAACAACAGATCTCTGATAAGCATGTAACAAAGGCTCGGAGAAGAGCCTAATAAAAGACAAAATCGTGAATCACAGTGCCTTCCCAAACTCCATCTCCGATCTCCCTCATTCTCTCCTCCTGCCGAAGACCCACCAGATCGTGGCGGTGGCGGTGGCAGTGGTGGAGGGATCATTAAGTGAGCCGATTTTAGAGCAGGTAGAGAGGACATAGATCTTGATGGTGTCATCTGAGCTGCCAGAGGCGACGGCAGTACAGGCGACTGATTTGATTGAGGATAGGTGGGAGGGGAAGGAGAAAAGAGGCGTTATGGTTAACATTCCTTGGGATTGGTTTAGGGTTTTGAGATGGAATCCCCAAATGAATCGTATTAATTCATTCTTCCGCCGGCCGATCTCCATATACCGGATAAATGGAGATTAGCCCAGGAGAATGAGTAAAGGGGAAGCAAAAGCAGCTCTTGCACACCTTTCCCCAAATCTAGTAGTTATTCTTGGAGAAGAAGACCAGGTAGGACTCTAGTAGTTACACTGGCAGGAAGCGGACTAGGCAAAGACCTTTCCCCGCTGTGGCAAAGGACTTTTCACGATATGAGACTGAGTCCCACTTTGATGTTGAGTGGGAATGGATTGAAGATCCCTAAAAAATCATAAATTCCCTTTGCTTGGTCCAAGATGAAAGAGACTCCAGATGCCCCCACAACAATCCATGGACCTCTCCTTTCTCCAACACTTGAAGAGTAAATAACAGTTTTGGCCCTGCAGTCCTGCACGTGCAAGACACGTGCAATTTAACGACGCCTATGTAATGTCCGTCTGGGTAGGGGGCAATCTCGAAAAAATGGCAACCTCAGGTATGGTTATGGCACAAAATGTAGATTGGGGACTACGCGATTGGATGGAAACCTTGGAGTGAAAACCGTTATTTGGCCTAAATGCATTGTATATAAATCTATAAAATGGTGAACTTCCCTTTCATGAAATCGCGTAATTAAAAAATACCATGTCTACCATCACAATAACTGCTGCTCTTATGAAGTGGATTAGTGGGGGTAAAATACAACGCCACCCCCTGTGGTTTGGCCGAATTTCAGCGCAACCCCCTATGCATTTGGCCATTTTCAAGGTCACCCTTACTGTGAGTTTGACTATCTATTTTTAACGGTATGACCTCTTGTTCGACCACTTAAGTACTACAAATTACGAGAATGGCCAAACACATACGGAGTGCTGGAAATTGACCAAACGTAAGGGGGTGGTCCTACATTTTACCCGATTAATAGAGATCAAATGACACTAACAATAGTAACCGGCATATTTTTGCTGGCCTTTGTAGCAGGACAACGAGTTCAGGGAAAGAAATACCTCTTTGAAACCTTTGCTGAGGAGAAAACTAGAAGCTTTCTCACACCGTATTCCACCTGTACAGTACATTGCAACACGAGGAGGCATTTTTCCTTCATCTTCCACGATATGTTTATCAATCCTTCCAGAAGCATCATCACAGTTTACTAGGTCCTTGTCTTGAGCAAGTTGAAACTGATCATCCACCCAAGAAGGAAACTCCCTAAAAGCGGTAGTACAAGGATCAACTGCCCCTATAAACTTTCCTATTCTAGTTTCATAGTTATTGCGCACATCAATCACAACCTACAAATATTGTACAAAAAAAATTAAAAAAATATGGTCAAACTGTGCCAAGACAAAATAATATCATTTCAAGCTAAGCATTGCTAGGAACTGCACAATACAAGTTCAGGATCATTCACATGTATCTAAATCATCTAAAGGGAATGATCTTCAACGCAAATGGCAAACTTGGAAATGAAGTTGCATTATATATACATTAACTCACACACACAGAAGCAGGAGATTCACCAGATGTAATGAAAAGGACTTACTGTATCTGGATCACTAATCAACGTATTCCAGTCCTTTGGGCTTATGTACGTTCCAACTTTTTCAATAGGCGATACAGATGGCCTTCCAAGGGAAACTATCTGCACAAACAATACATAAATAAGACATAAGAATTATTTACTGAAAACTATGGATGCAGAAAATTTCCCAAGTCCCGCATTGGTTATTACTAGGATCCTTATAGCAAACAAACTTACAAACTCACTGCACTAATTACTGGAGATACCTCTTTCTTAAGCTTTACTCTCACGTGATCCCATCTGAAGGGTGCATCTTCCCCTGCTGCAAGAGGAGAACTGCCCATGTGTCCATGATGTATAGCTTCTTCTTCAGGACTTACAGGTGACTCTACTTGTCTAAGCCCCTTCAAGCGGTCATCGGCTTGAATGAACCCAAGAACTTCTTCTACTGATTCCCTGATGCCACATATGCTGCCATTGATTCCTTCTGGTGCAAGAATAATACCGCCTGAAACGCGCTGAACAGCATCAGCTTGGTGAGGAATGAACAACAAACACAGAAACAAGATGAAAAAATAAGACTACGAAGTAAATGACATGGACTAAGATTGCATTAAAAAGAAATCACTTCAGAGGCAGTATTGACGGGTACACACAATCGCGTCCTTCTTCAGGATTTAAGTCATGCAGCTTTTATGATGACACCAAATTAATAAACAGTAAACCAAAGAAATGGGACTCCAAAAACTGTACTGCCTGTTTTTACTCTATATGCTTATAATGAAACATGTCCTGACCTTCCCTTAAGTTTTTTATGCCTATCCTTTCGTCCACATTCTAATGGAGATCTTTTACGCAAGAACATTAATTCAATTTAACAATAAATTTCTTTATGTTAATGCCAACCTTAGCAGTTATCTTCTAAGGACACCTGATAAAAAGCTTCTCCTTGTTTCTTTTATCTATCTAGCTATATTGTTGTTGAAAAGTCAAACATACATCAACCAACCAAGAAAGTTCATATAGCCAAATACCTCATGTACTCTTACTTTAAGACACAACATCAGATGCATATGTATGAATATAAACACAGACATATATACAAAGATACACACACACACACGACCGTGGATCCCGCTATCACATATTTATTGTCAATACTTCAACTCGATTGTACTTTCTTCAAACTCGATAATTTTTCCGTTTCAATCATTATTAAAATTATTAATAGGCTCAAGCTGGCTGCCACCACGTTTAGTTAGCTATAATAAACAAATTTACAGTCTTTATAAACTACCTACTTGATGAGTTGCATGTCATATAAATTATGAAAAAGCAAGTAAATCCACATCAAATCATCATATAGAAAATGGTCAAAATGTGGCTCTTTATATAGGAGAAGAGGGAGTAATTCATCGGTTACAACACACCTAGATAGCATTTTATAAACTTAGCTTTCTGAAAATAATAATCGATGTTTGCACTAATTGTAAACCAACAGTAGTACCAGCTTTTCACAGAGGCCCTTCAAGGGCTTCCGAAAATGGGCGTGGTCAGGAAAATCTGCGAACTTATAGAAGGAGACGACAACCAGTTGATCAGGAGACTCTGAGCTCTCATCAATGGTTTTTCCCGATTCGTCAGCGTCGGCAACGGCGGCGATTGGATGGCAGTGGCAGTGGCAGTAGAAGAGAAACATTTCGAGACTGTAAGATTTTGGGGAAATTCTTGGGATTCGAGAAGAGAGGAAGAGATATAGGGGTTTTGAGAGGGGATTGATCGGGATTGGTTTTCATGGCGGGGTGTAAGCTAGGGTTAGGGTTTGAGGAGCAAGTTGTTGGCGATAACATTTTCGGGGAGGAGGATACTGGAGCTCTTGTTCCACTATACCCAAACAGGGGACGGGATTGCATTGGAATGTGGAATACCGGTTATTCTTCAAGTTATGTCCGAAACTAGTAGGATCGGTCAAATATGGTCATTTGACAAACCAAATGATCGTTACTTATCGATCTTACCGAAACATTCCTGCATTATTATTATTATTATTATTACCCCCTCCGTCCCTAATTTATTTCATTAATTTGACCCGCTTAAGAAAATCTATTCGGATTATTTATATCGGCTTAACGTAGTTTTTATTAACGTCCATACATATGTGGCCCATAATTAAAGTAGATTGAAAAAGTAAGGGTAAAGTGGTAAAAGTGATGTCTAAAAATAAGTTTCAAAGTGACAATTATTTTGGGACGGACGAAAAAGGAAAGTGAGACGATAATTTAGGGACTAGGAGTATTATTATTATTTTTAACAGGTTGAATTCTTCATTCTACTACTGAAAATCTTACGATAACACATACTCCAACCTCGAAAGCAAAGTTTTATCGAACTCGCATGCCTCCAAAGATCTTATGTCCCCTCTTACCACTATGCCTCTGGGACAACATTCTGCATTATGTCGTGGTCGATGTTAGTTGTTAAGTGATCGACATGACGATCATGAGTAAAAAAAATTTCTTACGTTTATTTATTAGATATATATCTGTTTATCCAATAAACAACTTGGTTTATATGTCAACTATTTACCCTAATACATATATACATATCGGTGGTCGATCTAAATTAACTCACAGTTCATTCTCACACAATATTTGTCGACCTAGACCCCTCTCAATGACGATCATCGATTTCAATTTGATTTTAGATTTTGATTCAAAGCTCGGGGATTTCAAAAAACACTAACTCGTTCGTGATCATCACTTTGGAACCAGGTAAACCTTACATTGTTTTTTTTCGCTTAGGGTTTTAGTATTGTCTTTATGGTTGATCATTTGAGTTGACCTCCACTGTTAAAATATGAACACCGTAAATTGAGTTGTATTGTTATGAACATGAAGTGTTCATGTTTATTCATTTTAGTTTGATATGTTCATGTTTCTTCATTTCAGTTTGACATAGTTTGTCATGTAGTTGTTTTCTTATAGCAAAAATTGTTTTTTTTTCTCTTAAATGCATTTGGTTTATCAATAAACCATGTACCTGACTTTTTGTTTATATTGAGAAAACCAATTTGTTTTATAACCATGTGTTTTATAACCTACTTTATGAAACCATGTCCGTAAACCAAGTGTAGTTTCATATGGTTCATGAATCTCACTGTCAGTAAACCTTGTTTTAATAGACATAGATTATAGTTCCTTGTTTTAATGTTTAACTAGTCATTTAGCTCGTACTCCGTACGGGTACAATTATATGAGATATATATATATATATATATATATATATATATATATATATATATATATATATATATATATCTCATGGTTATATATATATTTGTAATAATAATAAAACTTTTGAACATTATAATTCGATTGTTAATCTTTTCCATGGTTATAATTTTTTTTCTATTGTTACTAATATTAAACAATTTTTTTACCTAAATACTTTTAAAATTAATATAAGTTTCTAACTAACGTGAGATACATACTTTGTATTAGTAATAATAGTAAAAATATTTGATCTAAAAACTTTTAAAATTAACATTTAACTTGATAATAATATTATAAGTTTTTTTATTAAATTAAAATCATAATTCATTTTTAAACAATGTGAGATACTTATTTTCTATTTTTATTGATAATGAAAATTTAAGCCTTTTATCTAAAAACTTTTAAAACCAACCCCACATTCTAACCATTTGGTATACATATTTTCTATTAGTAATAATAGTAGTAGATAAACAAATTTAACCAACATTCATTTCTAAACAATATGTGAATATATATTTTCTATTGGTAATAATATAAAAATGCGTTTATCTAATAACTTTTATAACCAATTCTCATTTCTAAATAATATGAGATACATTTTTTTGTAATCAATGTGAGATACAACATCTAAAAAACTTTTAAAACCAATATCATTTTTCTAACCAATGTGAAATACTTTTCTTCTATTGTTAACTAGTGATGCACCCGTGCATTGTACGGATTGAACATGTGAATAAAATTATATACTAAATTAAAGTTGAATAATATGTAATTAATTTTTTTTAATATGAACAAAATAAACAAAAAATAATAAACATTAAAATTAAATATAGAAAATCCTATAAATTTAAAAAATAATATAAATTTTGGAATACTTTTTATATACAATAATTTTCATTCAACATGTATGACTATTATAACTATAAATATCACATAGTAACTCTAAACAAAACTACATACAACTGATGATAACCAAAAACATGTTTTCAAATTGAGTCTTATATTAGACAATGACTTACCATGGTTTTTATTCATAGACATTGCGTAAGACATAATCAACAAAAAATGTTTTATCTAGAATTTGAAAAAAATTATAGGATCAAATAATATCAGCGACATTCTTGAAATCAACAGAGTACCAACAGAATTGCCTTTTGAAATAACTCAACCTTCTAAATCATGGTTTCTCACCCTTATAACAATTAATCTCGTGTCATTGCATAACTCAAGTGAATAGACTATATTACGAAACAACATTATTTGAGTTTCAACCTTCAAATTTAACTCACAGTTTGAGATTTCAGAATATGTAATTCAATTGAAATATTCACGAGTATGTATCGTTCAAATTTAACTGATAGTTTGAGATTTTAAAATATGTATTCTTCATTGATGTGATGTAATTAAAAAAATTGCATCTTAATTTTTATATGACTATTTAATTGAAACAACACAAAAAAACATGTATCTCTTTCAATAACGTAACTTATATATTGCATTTCAATTTTCAATTACATAAAGAATTAACAAAAAAAGAAAAATAAAATGTCACTTTAATTTGAACATGACATAAAGTTCTCGATATTCTTACTTATTTGTAATGGACCATCATAAAATGTATTTTTTTTTGTTTAGTTTATTAAGTTTTGTCTTCTTTTCAGTTCTGTAATGTGCATTCATTTGATATTTACAAAATCTCAAGCATATATTAATTCATTTACATACTATCCGTTTCATACGTTGAAAGACACAAAATCTAGTGATAATTTAAACTAAGACGGACTCAAACTAAAAAAACAAACAAAGTCAAGCCCATGAGTTTTTTTTTTTGTTTTAAATATTATAAAACTGTATTTCAAGATCTATTAAAAACAATCGTAAGTATTTTTATTTACTTATTTTTTATTTATAATAATAGTAAGCTATTCAATATTTTTGAATAAATACAATTTTTAAAATTATTTTTATATATTGATTTTGTTTTTAATTAGTTATATGCAGATAGACTCTGTTTGAGATACTTATTTTGTTTTTAATTAGTTATATACATATAGACTCTATTTGAGATACATTTTTAACCAACATTCATTTCTAAACAATATGTGGATACATATTTTTTATTGGTAATAATATAAAAATGTTTTTATCTAATGACTTTTATAACCAATACTCATTTTTAAATAATATGAGATATATTTTTTTGTAACCAATGTGAGATACAACATTTAAAAACTTTTAAAACCAATATCGTTTTTATAACCAATGTGATATATTTCTCTTTTATTGTTAATAATGGTATGCTTTTAAAATCAGCATCACTCTCTAACCAATGTGGAATACATATCTTCATTTGGTAATAATAGTAGAAGTCTTTTATCTTAAAAATTTATAACCAACATTTTTTTCCTAAATAATGTGGGATACATCTCTTCTATTATATTGATAATAAAAGTAAAAGTCTTTAGATTAAAGACTTTTAAAACCAAAAGCATTTTTAACCAATGTAGGATATCTCTTATATTAATAATAATAGTAAAAGCCTTTTATCTAAAATTAAAATCAACATTACTTTCTAACAAATATGAGATATACATCTTCTATTGGTAATAATGGTAGAATTCTTATATCTAAAGACTTTGAAAACCAAAATTACCATCTACCAAATGTATGATACATCTATTCTATTAGTAATAATAGTATTTTTAAAATCAACATTAATTTATAACCAATGTGTGATATATATATATATATATATATATATATATATATATATATATATATATATATATTCTATTAATAATAATAGTAGTAGTAGAATACTTTGTAACCAATGTGAGATACATGCATCTATTATATTTGTAACAAAAAAATCTTTAATCTAAAGTTTTTTAAACCAATATTTATTTTTAAACAATGTGAAATACATATCTTTAATTGGTAATAAGAGTAAAAGTCTTTAAAATAAGAGTTTTAAAACAAACATCTTTTTCTAAACAATGTAAGATACATCTATTCTATGATGATAAAAGTAGAAATCTTTTATCAAAATACTTTCAAAACTAACATCAATTTATAATCAATATAAGATACATCTTTTATATTAGTAATATTAATAGAGATGTATTTCATATTTGTTATAAATTGATTTTGGTTTTAAAAGTCATTAGATTAAAAATCTAACATTTTATTACTAATAGAAGAGTTATATCTCGCATTGGTTTGAAAATAATGTTGGTTATAAATTTATATATATATATATATAAGACTTCTACTATTAACAATAAAAGACATTAATAGTAGAAATTAATATCTCATTATTATATTAATTATTAATTGCATATTATTAATAGGTAATGGTTGAGAAACAATGAGTGTAAGGGTAAAATAGGCATGACCTATTTTATCTTGTTTTCACCTTTCTTGGTCAAAGAAGAATTTTAATTTAGTCATTGTATATTTTAGGTGTTAGATTTTGTTTAGATTATTTTTGGTAGATTGATTTGTTTTTTATAGGAAAATCTTTCAAAAGATTTTGGGTATATTAGTTAGGTAACTAAATCTTTGCAAATAATTTAGTTATTTCATGTATCATAGTTTTGTTAGGAAAGATATCTTGTGATATATTTTTGGTAACTAAATCTTTACAAAATAATTTAGTTATTAGAGGTATCATAATAGGAAACATAATCTTTTGTAATATTGTGCTAATCTCTTACCCAGTTGGAGAAGGTTTCCTTGTGCCGTGTTCTTGCAGGTTTGTGCTATATATATGCAGGCGTGATTTTCTGGTTTGAGACTACAGGCTGAGAGCTTACAAAAGAATTTATTCACGGGGGCAAAGGAGATAAGAGAGAAGAAAACAAAAGTCGATGCGCTAGCGAGAATTGAGAGCATATAGAAGATATTGGTTTGAAGTGCTGTGTGTTGATCCAGTTGTTTTCGTGTATGCTGAATTAGAGAAGAGAGATCAACCAGCCCATATACAGAGATCTTTCTGCAGTGATTAAACTTCATTCCTGCTGCTGCCGTTTTTGAAACTTCTGTGAAGACACCTTAGTTCTTCTGAAGTTTCGACGATTTGTGTGCTTCCTTCTTGTTCGATATCTTGAAGTCGTTTTAGTCTTTGATTATTTTCTTCTTCCACGCTTGGTCCGATAGTTTATGTGGGTTTTGTAATCTCCAAGATTCTATATCTTGTGAGATTTTTGTAAATCGTTAAGGTTCAAAAAAGCTTTTGAGTTTAATATAATTTGTTGCCTTGAGGCTTGATCTACAAGATTGATTCTTGTAGATTGTTTTTTGTGTGATTTTCTGTCTTACAAAATCTGTTAGATTTCAAATCACAAAACAAAATTTCCGCTGCTATTTTCTGTGATACACTTTCAGTTCACATTGTTACAGCCATTGTTGCAACATTCACTGCAACATTGGATCGCAACATCGTCCCATATCGAGAATCGTGGCATCAAGTTCTTTCATTTGGTATCGAGCCTTCTCTTGATATCACTAAGAGTCGATTCGCTTAAAAGACGTGATGGATTCTCGGATGAGAACGTGGTTCGCCCTCCTACTCTCACAAATGCTAATTATTCTATATGGAAAGTCAAGATCGCATCTTCATCAAATCCATTGATGAAAGAGCTTGGCTTGCCTTGTCGCTTTAAATGGTTGGAGTCCTCCTAAAAGCGTTGATTCTGGATGGTGATGTCAAGATCACCAAAGAATCTGAGTGGACCAATGATGATAGGAACACGCTTCTTTTAACTCGAAAGCCTTGTCGCTATTTATAAGGCCTTGGATGCAAATACTTTTAGGGTAATAGAAAATTATGAATCGCTAAAGATGTGTGGGAGGCCCTTCGACTTTATGTGAAGGACTCGCCAATGTTCGCTCTTCTAAACTAAGAATGCCCAAAGACTCGCTTGCCTTGAATGCCGTTTATGATTCTCGATTCTCGAATATACAGTTGGTTCGACAAATGTGTCACCCGATGTTGCAACATCGAGTAACATCGGGAGAAACATTGTGCGTAAACAGAACAATTTTTTCTGCTTTTAATTCCACGCTTGCAGAGGATGATGAACATTCGATTCGGATCTGCGGAAGGGTACAAAGAGTGTACAAGGATTGGGAGAAAAGAGCTCATCAAGTTATAGTGCTTGGAAAGGCAAACGAACTGCCGAAAAAGGCTAATGAAGAACAAAAAGAATGCATAGTGAGGCCGGAGAGTGTCCTAAGTAGAAAGGATGTGGAGATTGAGAAGTTAAAGGAGCCTTACTCAAGCAAAAGAGACCATGACCAAGTGGAATTCTAGCAAACAAAAGGTTGATGATTTGTTTGAATTCCGTAATACTTCTAGATCGGGTATTGGTTTTGTCCCTAAGGTATTTGTGAAAGAAGGAGAAGGAACATCCGAACCAAACGTAACAATGAAAGTTTTCTGAAAGAAACCGTTTTTTTGTGAAAACCGAGAGTTAGAAAGAAAAATTATGTTTGTCACTTCGCCATAAGCGGTCACATACAACCCTTTTGTTTTCTGAAAAGGTCATGTATGAGAATGAAATGAGGCAAGATTTCTTTGAAAAACTCATTAGCGAGAATCGTATGAAGCGACCAATGCGCCGACCAATGTTGCAACATTGGCGTACACATGGAAGCCTCATTCAAAGACAAATCGAAATTTTCAAAAATCTCCAACTCAAAGTTTTTAAACGATGTGGGTTCCTAAGGGTAGTAATGACAAAGGCAAGTCCAAATATTGTGAACCCTTTGATATATGTCCCGGTTCTAAAAGTCCTATGATGAACCTCCTCCAAAATCTTCGAACCAAAGATCCGAAACCAGTAAATCAGCACATGATCGACTAAACTTGCATATTCTCGAAAGTTCACCAATGTTATTCACAATGTTTCACCCAATGTTTCACCCGATGTTGCAACAATGGGAGCAACATTGACGTAAACTTGGCGATTCGAAACAGTCCCGAACTTTCGTAATCAGTCTGTACATTCAAAAATCAGTCAAATTTGAATGGTTGCAGCCATGATATTCCTAGTCGTATTCAAAAAACCATCCAATCTCTCAAGTGATAGGTGATATTCATGATGGGATATACACAAGGAGAAGAAGTAAGGATGAATCTCAAAAATTTGCATGCTTATCAAAATATTTTTGAGAGAAGCCTTAAATCTTTTATGGATGCTTCAAATGATCAAAGATTATGTGTTCACATTGATGTGTTAACCTTGTTTTTTGATAACACCTATGCATTTTGCTTAGCACAAAAATCCAGCTTCATTATTCTCGAACTAATCACATTAATATAAGACACCATTTTTTTTGAGACTTGGTTGATTATGTAAATTGTTTGCATTGAACATGTTGGGACCGAAAATCATCTTGCTGATATATTTGCCAAGTGTCTTGTTTTTGAGAGATTTTTCAATCTTTGGAAATCTCTTGTGTTTTGTGTGCCATATGATTTTACACTTAGTTAATTATTTAAAAAAAAAAAAGCAAAAAAATTAAAAAATAGGCATGATTGCATTTTGTCTTTAGAGGGCACTCTAGATCAATTGTCTCACATGTATGTATATCTTGTGGTTGCTTGGGAATTTCATTCAAAATCTGTTGTGATTTTTTTTTTTGTTGTTATGATTCTCTCTCTCTCCCAGTTCTTGAGTATGTTTAAAGTCCACAAAGGAAAGAGCTACCTTTTTAAATTTTTGGGATGCTACAATTTGTCAAAGTACTATGGAGCTTAGGCTTTCATGGGTTGATCTTGAGTAAATTGACTCCCTTTAATTGAAAAAGTGTGAAAGCTACCTAACGGAAAAGAGCTACCTATGAACAAGGTTGTGGCACCTTTCTTTTGGGACTATGAATCTTCGGGTTTCATGGGTTGATCAAAATGCAAAATTGCTTCCCTTGGTAAATAGTGTGAAAGGTTCCTAGTGGCATGTGTTTATAGCTTGAAATAAAGTAGAGCTATATTCCTAGGGAAATAAAGTACCTATGGATTTTTGTTGTGAAAATTTTTATGATCTTGGGAGAGAAATTTGGTTGAGAAAAAAAAAAAAAAAAAAAGCAAAATTGAAAATAAAATCACAATTTTGGCGAATGCATCTCCCAATGCAGCAACATTAGGAACTACATCTTTTGATCTGGTCTTTATCACTTGTGTGTGATTGCATTTTTTTTTATTTCTTTTGCCTATCTTTTAGTCATCATGTTTTTAGGCATAAAATTTTAGGACATGCATTGTTGGCAATAATATCAGCTTGGTGAATTTTTTTTCTAAACTCAAACTGTGCAAATCAATTTCCAAAAATCTCCATGTTGAAAATATTTAGTGGTTGTCTAATTTTTGTGTGAAACTAAGAGGTTTTGAATTTGGATATGAGGTGCTCAGTTTTTGCTAGGGGTATTATCAAATCTTGGTGAACACTTTATTGTGTTTTTTTTCAAAATTTTTGATGTTTGAGAATTCCTAAAAGGTGTTTTATCTCTCTTCCTTTTCCGGTCAAATAGGGGGAGAGAGATCAAGTGTTTCTTGTGATGGTGATATTTTCTGAATTGTGCTTAGTAAATGGTTTTTGATTTTACCCCTTGCACAAATTCGGGGGAGATGAGTTTTTCTAACCTTTGCAGGTTCGATGGTTTGATTGGTTTTGTATAAACACTTGTCTTTTGATTTGACCAGAAAGGTTCAACAAAGGGGGAGATTGTAAGGGTAAAATAGGCATGACCTATTTTATCTTGTTTTCACCTTTCTTGGTCAAAGAAGAATTTTAATTTAGTCATTGTATATTTTAGGTGTTAGATTTTGTTTAGATTATTTTTGGTAGATTGATTTGTTTTTTATAGGAAAATCTTTCAAAAGATTTTGGGTATATTAGTTAGGTAACTAAATCTTTGCAAATAATTTAGTTATTTCATGTATCATAGTTTTGTTAGGAAAGATATCTTGTGATATATTTTTGGTAACTAAATCTTTACAAAATAATTTAGTTATTAGAGGTATCATAATAGGAAACATAATCTTTTGTAATATTGTGCTAATCTCTTACCCAGTTGGAGAAGGTTTCCTGTGCCGTGTTCTTGTTTGTGCTATATATATGCGCAAGCGTGATTTTCTCGTTTGAGACTACAGTCGAGAGCTTACAAAAGAATTTATTCACGGGCAAAGGAGTCCATAAGAGAGAAGAAAACAAAAGAGGTATGCACGCTTAGCGTGACAGAGAATTGAGAGCATATAGAAGATATTGGTTTGAAGTTTGTGTGTTGATCCGCTTGTTTTCGTATCAATTAGAGAAGAGAGATCAACCAGCCATATACGAGAGATCTTTCTCGCAGTGATTAAACTTCATTCCTAGCTGAGCTGCTTTTTGAAACTTCTGTGAAGACAGCCTAGTTCTTCCTGAAGTTTCTGATTTGTGTGCTTCCTTCTTGTTCGATATCTTGGAAGCTGTTTTTAGTCTTTGATTATTTTCTTCCCACGTTTGGTCTGATAGTTTATGTGGGTTTTGTAATCTCCAAGATTCTATATCTTGTGAGATTTTTGTGTAAACCGTTAAGGTTCAAAAAACAAGCTTTTTGAGTTTAATATAATTTGTTGCTTGAGGCTTGATCTACAAGATTGATTCTTGTAGATTGTTTTTGTGTGATTTTCTGTCTTACAAAATCTGTTAGATTTCAAATCACAAAACAAAATTTCGCTATTTTACGTGATACACTTTCAGGTTCACATTGTTAGCGTACCATTGTTGCAACATTCACTGCAACATTGACTGCAACATCGTCCCATATCGAGAATCCGTGGCATTGCGTTCTTTCAATGAGTCACACCTAAATGCTTGAGAATAATAATAGTATTATTGTTGTAAAAAAATAGCAATAGTAATAATAAAAACAATCGATCTTCCTTGAACACTGAGTTGAGAGACTCCACATTGTTTGAAGTCATGATATTGTAACGGTTTCCTTTGCAATGTGACCTCGCCCAAGTTTCAAACTTTGTCACACTAAGATATTTCCAACCATTCTCATCGGTTTTTTGAATTTGAGACATATGCGCGTTGAACTCTTCTATGGTATAAGTCTCTGCCGCTCTCATAAAAAGGAATATCATGTTAGGCTTACGGGTTACAACCCTTAAGTTTCCCTTTATATGATAGATACAATGAGCAAGGTGTGCACTCTAATAAACATTTTGGACTGCAGTAATAAGACTCATATGTCTGTCAAAAATGATCACAAGTGATTCATTACCACCTGTTATTTCTTTCAACTTCATAAAAAACCAAGTCCATGATGTATCATTTTCAGAATCGACAATAGCCCATGTAAGAGGATATATCTCCATAGTACCATCTTGACAAGTTGTAATAACCAACGTACTTCTATATCTTGCAGTTAAAAATGTTCCATCCACAATCACTACTGGACGCATTACAGCGTGGAATCCGAGAATGCAAACTCCACACGCCAAAAAGAAGTACTTGAATCTGTGTTCATTATCAAGCTCTAAAGAGTAGACTGTTGATGGATTGACAAATTGCAAGTTGTGGGCATATGCGGCCAGCTTTTTGTAACTATCCTTAGCTGAACCCCTGAGTTGTGTTAAGGCATCTTCTCTAGACCTCCTCGCTTTTTGGTAGTTTAGTGAAACCCCCAATGTTCTAGACACTTCTGCAATGATTTCCTTCGGTTGTAACACAGTGTCGCGGTCCTCCAACCTTGGTTAAATGTGTTTCCCAATCATACGTGATGTCGCTTCCCTATAATCAGCCATGCACATATTTAAGGGGCAACAATTTTCGGGTGTATATTTTTGAATCTCAAAATAATCACTTTCTTAGTACTTTGTTGCAAACAAATGACATTTGCAATTATCATTAACACAAACTAAAGTGTATACAGTCTTGTTGGATTTTTTTGTTTTGAACTCAAACTTATGGTTCAATATAAGTAAGTGCACAACATCGTGAAACTCTTCTTGTTATTAAATACTTGTCCAACATTCAAATCAATCTCTTCCGATATCACTCGCGATGTACTTGTAACCGAAGAAGTCCCTAAATTATCGCTTGTGAACTGATTGCCTTGATCTCTATTGTCTTGATTGAACCCATCAAGCATGTGTCTCGTAGGTGTAGTAAAATCATTAGGGTTATTGGATAAAGGTTCATCTCTGTTGTCTTCATCTCTGTTCTCTTGGCTGAACCCATCAAACTGTCTCGATGGTGTGACAAATTCAACAGGGTTATTGGAAAAAAAATCTTCATGTTCTATTTTTTCCTCTTCTCCATTGTTTTAATCTTCTCTATTATTTTCCTCTTCTCCATTAGTTTCCATGTCAAAACCAGTTTCATTATTTTCTCCTCGGTTCGAGTCCAAATTTTCCATGATCAAACGGGTAACAAAAAGTGGAGATTGAATCCCTAGTTTGTTAAGGTTCAAGTACCATTCAAAATCTTAATCTTTAGTAATTAAGACGGGAAATTTTAAAACATTTGTCGTTGCTGGAGTAAGAAATCTTATCTTTATGTCATCAACTTGGCCAATGGTTCGTGCTTTAGCATATAACTCTTCACATATACTTTCATTACTGATACCAACTCCTCTTGGATTCCGTTTGTCAATAAATCTCCATGAGCATCCAACGATATCGTCTTCAACAAAATGTCCAAAATAAATAACCGAGAGCCAAAAAACTGAAGTCATATCTGCATTATTGAACATAATAAATAAGTACATTCATATACTCAATGTATTCCAATGTTAAATGAATAAATTGCCTTAATAAACCATGTGCATTTAATCAACCATTTCATTTTACAACCATAAAAAAAGGTACTATACATTCATGTCAGTTTGCAAACCTGTTTGGTAACATGTTTCATAAACCACATACCAGTTAACAGAAACTGACAAACTGGTTTATCAATAAACCATTTGATAAACCAGTTTCATTAAGCAACATAATATGTAACTAAACCAGCATAAACCAGTTAACTGAAAGTGAGATGGTTTATCCATGGTTTATCAATAAACCAGTTTGATAAACCAGTTTCATAACAGACATAAACTGATTAGTCAACATGGTTTATCTATGGTTTATCAATAAACCAGGTGCATTTTGAAAAGAAAAACTATTTTTGACTTAACAAACAAAAAATGGTTCATAAACTGTCAACATGGTTTATCTATGGTTTATCAATAAACCACTTGATAAACCTGCTGTAAACCAGTTTCATAAACCACACATACTAGTTAACAGACACTAACGTGATTTATTAATGGTTTATTGATAAATCAGTTGCATTTTGAAAGGAAATACAATTTTTGACTTAGCAAAACCAAATTACATCATAAACTAACATGATTTATCTATGGTTTATTAATAAACCAATAGATAAACCAGTTTCATAAACAACCACACACCAGTTAACAGACACTCACCTGGTTTATCTATGGTTTATCAATAAACCAGTTGATAAACCAGTTTGCAAACCAAGGTGCAAACCTGTTTGATAACTTTTTTTATAAACCACAGACCAGTTAACACAGTTAACAGAAAATGACATTGTTTATCTATGGTTTATTATTAAACCATTTGATAAACCAATAGATAAACCCGTTTTTGCAAACCTGTTTGGTAACCAGCTTCATAAACGACGACACACCAGTTAACAGACACTCACCTGGTTTATCTATGGTTTATCAATAAACTAGTTTGCAAACATGTTTTGTAACTTTTTTTATAAACCACAGACCAGTTAACAGAAAATGACATGGGTTATCTATGATTTATTAATAAGCCAGTAGATAAACCAGTTTGCAAACCTGTTTGGTAACCAATTTCATAAACGACCACACACCACTTAACAGACACTCACCTAGTTTATCTATAGTTTATCAATAAACCAATTTGCAAACCAATGTGCAAACCTGTTTGGTAACTTTTTTTATAAACCACAGACCAGTTAACACAGTTAACAAACAATGACATGGTTTATCTATGGTTTATTAATAAACAAGTAGATAAACTAGTTGATAAACCAGTTTGCAAACCTGTTTGGTAACCAGTTTCATAAACGACTACACATCGCTTAACAAACACTCACCTGGTTTATCTATGGTTTATCAATAAATCTGTTGATAAACTAGTTTCATAAACCAATTAGCAATGATTTATTAATCAAAAATGTTTTTTTTTTTTTTGCAAACTGACATTGTGGATTGATAAATCAGGTTATGTGCCAATGTATAAGGTACCAGTTCAAAATGTACATGATTGTCGAATGGTTGTGCATTTTGCAAAAAGACCAGTTTTGGGTCATGGTTGAATTTGCAGAAAACTAAAATGGATTCAAATGAATGTTTATGGAAACAAACCTGAATACTAAGCATACAGTTGATGGGCTTGCTTCGAATTTGAAAGAGAACTTTTCTGAACTCCACGACACGACTGACGGAGGGAGTATTCGACGAGGGGGACGAACCTGAATACTTAGCACACAGTTGATCGGTTTCGAATTTGAAATAGAACACTGGATTTCGAATGTTACGACTTTGAGTAACGATCCTAACAAATTTTGCCAAACTCTATTCTTGAGGCTGCGAAAGGAGTATTCGACGAGGGAGTATTCGGTATACGTATAGTGTACAAACTAATACCAAAAAAGAAAATAATAAATAAAGGGTTGTTTAGACATTTCACGGCTGAAGTTGCCATATGATTTTTTAAAAAAAGTTTGGTTAAAAATGACCAAGTCATGTTTGACTTGACCGATTTTGTAAATGCCCCTACTAATCCTTATGCATATTAAAATAAAATATAATGGATAATAGCAAGATGATCCAACTCTTTTACATCTTTATTCATCACTACACCGTAGTAAATCGAGTAATAAAGATCTACAAAAAAATTCGTAAAATTATCTTACTTAACTTTTTGTAGATAAAATACCCCAATAATATTGTTTTAAAAGTTTAGAAGCCGGATAGTTTAGAGTGAGTTGTCAACTTTTGTTAATTGCACTTGCAAGTGCTTGAACCCGAACCCATCGGTTCTTCCATTCAATCAGTTATGCTTTTCGGACACATGTTCTAATATACTTTTGTAATTCTAGATTATTACTTCATTCAGTTCAGGTGAAAAGTCAACTATTATATTTTAAAATATTTTATTTAAAGAGTCAATCTTAAAAAATTAAGATATAAAAATGTTATTTTCTTATTAATAAGCTACTAAAAATATTATTTTTCTTAAAAAACGAATTAGTTTCAAACGAGAATTTTTCTTTATCTTTATTACTTTTAACTTTAATTATTAGGGAAAGAAGGGGCAAAATGTCTTCTGGGAAACTATATTGTTAACAAACTAGGTTATCACCGTGCGATGCACGGTTGATTTAGTGTTGTTTATGAAACTTATTTTTTTAGATATAATCTGCAAGTTATTTGAATGAACAAACAACAGTAAGATATCCTCATAATTAATAAATAAATAAAAAAGCGTAAGATCACACCAAATCATCAAACCGAAAATTCATGCGAATTATAAAATCGAACAATTATTCTTAGTGTGAGTGTGAGACGGAGGGAGAGGAGAGGAAGTACCACGAAGACAGACTCGTCAAAGAGGTGTTTGATGGAGGAGAAGTATTTCACAGTGGTTGTTTGTAGTGTTGGTGAAACACATTTAATTAAATTGGATAACGTCTATTTTAAATTGACCGAGTTTTGGTAAAATAATAAAACTTTAAAAACTTCTACCATGGGAATTGAGGAGTCCTAATCAAATGAAACTAATCTAAATCAACTGTAATAAAATCTATCCGGTTTAAAATAATACTATAAATACATATATAGTACATATATAGTTTAAAAAACTTTTACCATGTATAAAGGAGATATCAGTTTTAAAATATATCCGGTTTAAAATAATACTATAAATACATATATAATACCGTATGCACGATTTTAATAGTTTTTTTTGTGTAAAAATTATTTATAATAAGATGATTTTCTAAACTTGTAATAAATAGTTAATTTTTTAAATTAAAATAATATGAAAACAACGAAAAATAAGGTACATATTCAAATTTGATCATATGAATATGTAATTGAAAGATTAAATCTATGAGAATTGATAAAATATATTTGCAAAAAAAAAAAACACTTTTACCATTAAAATTTGGAGTCTTAATCAAGTGAAACACGTCTAAATCAAATGTGATAAAAATCTATCTCGTATTAACCGATTTTGGCAAAAATTTTTTTTTACCATTTATAAAGGAGGCACCGGCTTTAAAATCTATCCGATTTTAATTTTTGACAGCAAAGAAAAAGAAAAAAAATCACAACTTCACAAGAAGTTGACACGTCGAAGCACATAATTCGTTTAAAACTTTATGCATTCAACACAAAGTCGTCATTTGACAGCAGCGATTTCTATTTAAATAATAGTTAATAGATAATTAATAGATTAGTAATTAATAATATATATATATATATATAAGAACAAATAACATAAAACTATCTTGTGAATAATTTGTATTAATTAAATAGTAAGAAAATGAAAAGAGATGAAAATTGAAGAGTTTCGGTCAAATTAAAATTGTATAAATTAAACATGATAAAATCAAATTAGTTTTAACATTTTTATTTTATCTAATTAGATTTAAGATTTTTATCTTAAATTAATCAATTTTGAAAAAAAATAAAAAACATTTACTATTTCAATGGTGACACGTGACATCACATAATTTCTTATAAAAAATTAGTTTTTTACAAAAAGCTGTCACGTGGCATCAGCGACTTTTGTTTTAGTATTAGTTATAGATATTCAAATGGATCACCTACGCTCTCGAACTATTTTATTAAGGTCACTTTACATCTGTATTGACCTACAAATTACCCCAATTTTAACACTTGCTTTAGATTTAACTGTTAATTTAACTTGAAATTTCTACTTTACACTTGCATTTTTTGCACATGCTAGCTTATGTGTGATTTATATTTTATAAGGTGGTCACATACTCACATACTATTATTTGTCATCAACATTATTCATGAACTTTAGCTTTTGGCGATGACTTACACAAGGCTGCGTACTCAGTGGACCAATGCATTTAGCTACACGTCAGAAGAAACCGGGCTTTTGGGCTCGATGTTACATATATATTTTTTAATATATTTTTTCTTCTTATCCAAACTAAAGTCCTAATAATTAAGATTAAAATACAAATTTGTATCAAATGATTCATTGTCCGACTGATGCATATATAAGTGAGTAAGATAAATACAACGGTGGTGCACTGACCATTAGAAGAATAGTGCTCACTGCTCAGCGAGTTAGCGATGCTACCGGTGGTAATGACACTAACACCTCACCAATAAGTCGTAATCATCCGCCATCAGGGACGGGGAGACGATGATTCTTACGTTATGATCAGTGGTGGGTTCAGACTTCAGCCACCATAATTTTAAGAAACTCGTCGGGAATTAAAAATAGATTTAAAAATCTATTTTGACAGTTTATTTAGGAACACTCTCTAAAGAGTATTCTTTTTTCATGGGTCTTGGACTATTACTTATTTCCTTTTTATCCCCGAAAAACGTAAGACTAGGAATAAAGCGTGACAATATGGGAGGCCGTGCCCCTGTAATATCTTTTACGGGTTATTGAAGTAAAAAAAGAAGAAGAAGGTATTTATGCGGTTTAAAATCCACCAAATGGAACCGCCATAAAGGCTTTATCTGGACTAGCAAACAAGGGACATGCTGCTTTTTTTTTTTTTTTTTCCTTTTAACGTTTTTCATTTTAAAACTGTTAGTTGAGCAAGAAAAGTCAGATGTAGAATTATTAGGATCATAATTTTAAAATTGTGTTTCGGATAAAGTTGTCTAATTATGTTAATCTATTTTATACCATTTAATAAAAGGGTTCCATCCGACTTGACCATTTTTAAAGGCATTGACTTGCTAAAAGTTAATACTAGTAGTTTGCAAGTTAGGGGTGGTGAAGTTTTTGGGCAGGACCAACCGGAGCCAGGTCAAAAATGGACCGGACCAATACTTTGGATTGGTCCTGGATCTAAATTTTTACAGAATCGGGCAATTGGGTCGGTCCGCGGTTCCAGAAACCAAAAACGCAGAACCAGACCGAACCGAACCAATGTGTATTTATTATTATTTTTATATATAATATACTAATATAGTATAATATATATATATATATATATATATATATATATATATATATATATATATATATAAATATAAATTGATAAGAAGATAATAAAAGGGATACAACTTACAACCTAAAGAAAATATATAATAATTTGATTCAATATTCAACCAAGTTTCTTTATTTGATTAAAAAGAAAATAGGAGGGAAAACATTGTTCTTCCCTATTAATTAATTACATGCCTATTTTTTTGATTCCAAACATTATTAGTTTGAAGGATTGCTACCTGTAAATTAATTAAATTAACCATAAGGGGATCGGAGAGGAAGATGACTTGCAATAAATTTCCTTACAAGTTTCCTTCTCATTACTCTTTATTAATTTGGAAGTAATGGTTTTTAACTTTAGTTTATTTTCACAAGAACAACGAACCCAACAAAATGTTGTATGAAGGAAGAACCTTATTTGATTATTGATCATTGTTTTTTAGAAAATCTAGTTATCCTCTTGATCAACGATACTCATCGTAAACGGTTCTCGTATGTCTTCAATTGGTTCGGACGGACCAATGTATTGGTTCTCGACATATTGGGTTGGTCCTGTTCTATATTTTTAAGAACCTGATTCTCTCAATTTTTTCAAAAAAGTGGACCGAACCGGACCAAGCTCAGCCCTAGTCTAGTTGGATTGCAAAGGTTTCTTTTTCCATTTATTAGGATATCCGCCGTACCGATTCCGGTTGTTACAACTCCTCGGTATTATTGAACAAGCCTTTCTTAATTTTAGAGAAAAGGAATTGAATATAGTTTATAGTTTATTTTTATTTGAGGGTTAAAGCCTATAGGTCTAGTTCTTGGGATGACAATTTCAAATCGAACAGTAGATATCTTAATCGAATTGAACATAATTTAATGGTTATTAATTGGTTTGATTGGATATGAGGGAGGTAATTGGAAATAACCTAAATGAAAAACTAGGAACTGTTTGACTTTGGTATTAGTAATACCCACCCCGTTTCTTGAACTGTTACCCGAACTGCTTATTATTTTATATGAAGAGTTCCGTAACATTAGAAATCATCGATTCCTTTTCGTAATATTAAATTATTTTGTATATGTTTGGAACTCAAAAATTTAATAGAACTTAATTCTGGCTAAGTAATTTATTTTTGTATAGATTAGATATAAATTTTCTAAAATATCCAAGATTATGTTTATGTATGTAATATTATTGTTACGTGTAATAGGTTTTTGTATATATGATTTAGTGTGTATTGTAATTTTGTATCCGTAATTTTGTTTGTAAGTATATTATGATTATATATTTGTATATTGAATTTGTGTTGTACACAACTTTTTCGACTTTTGAGCGTCTATGAACATGATTAAAATTACTTTTAAGTAGAAATAATATTTTTTATGAACTTGATTAATATCAAGTTCTTTGAAAATTAATTTTTGAGTGTTTTAAACAAAAATATTAGTTTAATTGAATCCATGTGGGTATTCCCCGATTAACCGCTACCTGTGAGGAATAGATATGGGGGAGGGGGGCGAATTGATTCCCCACAGGGGAATGAGGTGGTTATGAGAAACAAAATTGAATTGGGGAAGAGGAATAGTATGATGTATAACTACCCCCAAAGTGTCTCATTTAGCTAGTTCATAGTTGCATCAATTCCTAACATTTGAATTCCTCTTTGCTAGTTAACCTACATTATACCAAAACATATATATATATATATATATATATATATATATATATATATATATATATATATATATATATATATATATAATGGTAAGGGTAGATTTATCCCTCCAAAATTTTACTTTTGAATTACCATTCCACTCGTTCTCTCCTATCTTCTCCTATTTTCTCTGATTGTATTTCTCTTTCTCTCTACCGTCTTCTCCTCATTTTCTCTCTCATCACCACCATTTCCTCTTTTTCAATTATGTTTAAACATTTCTCTATCTTTAAACATAAAAAATAGTAACTAAAACAAAAATAATAGTTCTAGAATCAAGAAAACAAAAATATAAGAGGTTAGTAAAACAAAAATAATTTATGGAAAAAGTCATTATAAAAATAAAAGTTACCGAATCAACAAAACAAAAATAATTTAATGCGGAGGTTAGTAAAATAAAATAATTTACGGAACAAAAGTTTAAACCAAATTCTTAAAAATATATATGTAAAATAAAAATACATTAGTAAAATAAAAATATTTGATGAAACAAAAATAATAGTTACGGAGTCAATAAAACAAAAACAATTTAAACTGAGGTTACTAAAATAATAAAAATAATTTACAGAACAAAAGTTTAAAACTAATTCTTAAAAATTGCTATGTAAAACAAAAATACATTAGTAAAATAAAAAATATTTGATGGAACAAAAATAATAGTTATGGAGTCAATAAAGCAAAAATAATTTAAACTGATGTTAGTAAAATTATAGAAATAATTTACGGAACAAAAGTTTAAAACAAATTCTTAAAAATAGTTATGTAAAACAAAAATACGTTAGTAAAATAAAAATATTTGATGAAACAAAAATAATAATTACAGAGTCAATAAAACAAAAAAAATTAAACCGAGGTTATAAAAATAATAAAAATAATTTACGGAACAAAAGGTTTCCATAAAAATAATTCTTAAAAATAAAACAAAAGTAATAGTTACGAAGTCAATAAAACAAAAAATATAATGGAAGTTAGGAAAATCAAAATAATTTACGAAACAAGAATACTAGTTAACGGTAAAAATAATTTCGTTATTTTGATTTTAGCTTATTTTCTTATCAGAAATTATTTATTCATAAAATACAAATATAATTTAATAAAAGTAATCATTCAAAATGAATAACTTATTTGAGTTCAGATAGAAAAAATTCAAATTTGTTCGAAGACATTCATTCTACGGAGTTTTTGAATAGTATGAAGTGTTTGGGGTTGTCAGACCATAAATTGAAACTTATAATTGGTGTTTGAGTAATGCTATTGAGAAACATTGACTATGTTGGGTTGTGCAACTAATCATCATAAATCTTGGGGATCACATTGTTGAAACAAATTTTTTGAAATGAAGTAATGTTGGAGAAAAGGTTTTATCCCAAGATTGTCACTAATTCCATCCGATGTAAGATTGTCTTTCAAGTTCCAGAGAAGACAATTTTCATTGCTGGTATCATATGCAATGACAATTAACAAGAGTCAAATTTAATAATTGCACGTATGTTTCTTTTTGACGAAACAAATATTTAGCCATGGGTAGGTATATGTCGCAGTTAATGTAACAAATTATTTTGGTTTGAAGATATTGATATACGACGAAGATAGAAAATTAACTAATAAGATAATAAATATTGTGTATAAGGAGATTTTTTAGAATCTATAATGATTAGTGATATATTTATATATAATTATTAATAAACTAATTCTTCTTTTTTTATAATTTAAGATTTTTTATTTTTTTATTTTGTTTATGTACAATTTAATTACCATGCGTTTAACGCACGGATTAAAACAACAAGTTTCACTAAATATGCTGTTACCTGATGTGAATCATGTGATCGATGCATTAATTTTGACCTTCAAAACTTATCCATCCTCTAATAAATTTATAGGGATTTAACCTCTAACCTCTAACTACTTTTTTAATTAGGACATTCTGTCTTTTCTTTACTTAGTATTCTAGTCAACAAATCTTGTCATTAATTTGAAGGACATTGTCATCATTAATATTACAAATAAAGAATTACATATAGAAAATTCTCACAACTTGATAAAAAATTAAAAATCAAAGAATACTCATCATTTGAGAATGTAATGCAAATATGACCGATATTAAGCATAACATAAAACTGAGTACTGAGTAGTATTGGTTAATTGAACAATGCTAATGACGTCACTAGTTGGATCCAAAAAATAGCCTAGTCTAATGTATTTGTATTTCCTGTATTCCTAAATTATTGTCTTTTGTGTCTTTTAATATATATATATATATATATGAATACACGACTAAAATTAAGGACCTAGATTATACATATAAGATTATCCAAAGTTTCAGAATAGTTAACAAATGTTTTATTATATGGTTAATCGCACCATTAGTCCCTTAACTTAAGTCATTCTCAATATTAGTCCCTTAATTTTTTTTTGTCAAATTTGGATCTAAGAGTATTAAATTTTCACAGTCGCAGTTATTTTGATGGATACCATCAAAGAAATACCGTTAAATTACTCATATGCATTTAGTAAGGGTTGAGATGAATTATTTTCAAACTTAATTTATATCAAAATTTATAACCGAGTCTCTAAAATTTAAAAAATTACCATAAGGCTTTCTTCTCCAAGTATTTGGGAAACCCACCGGATCAAAAAAAATGATTGCGACAATTGATAACAACTAAAGTCAGACTCCTTCACTCCCTCTATCGTTACTCATTAGCCAGCCCGAACACAAAAAATTGTTCGAACACCTCCACCATAACGAATGTAACGGAAACATTCGATATTTGTCAGTCCCAACTCCCAATATTGAAAGCATCAATTAAATTATTTATGGCAAATTAACAATATGTAAATCCCCACAAAGGTGAGCCCCCAAACCCTGTTTTGAGGCAAACAATAACGAAAGTTTTTACTCTTTCGCCAAGAATTCAGTTTCAAACTATAAATCTAACATTCACTATCAATCCACGGACAATCCATTTTCTTAAATACAACAACCCTAATCACTTTCTAAAGAAGAATCATAATATGAGTCCATATTTTTTAAAATAAGTACCCACTGGATCATGCGGTTACAAAATTGGGGAACCGGGTAATCCCTGGCACTGTTGTGTTGCCGGGTTGAGCAAAGGAATATCCTTTCTTTGCATGAGTAAGCCATAGCAGTAGCCACTAGCCGATGATCATCAACCATGTCGGATTTCTTGCACAGGTTTACAAATTTCAGCCGTGTAAGATTTGGTGGCGAGTGATGGAATATGTGAAATCTGGACAGGTTTACAATATTAGTTTCGTCAAATCGAGTTTTGTTTTCGCGCATAGAGGACCAAGTCTGGTAGCACCCCTTCTTGCCATGAAAGTAAGTGAGTCAAGGAGGAAGAAATCGAGATGTGCTCATCAGTGCTACCTAGGGAGACCGGAGTCAAATCTTTCCGGTGAGAATTCGGGAAACTTGAAAAGGGCTTATAAAAAAAGATCTCATTCAGCTGCTACTACTGGAATTGAATTAGACTTCAAATCAAGTACAACATATCCAATTTGGTGGATTTTCAAAAAATGTGGTGGGTTTCCCCAAATTTTTTTGGAAAAGATGGTCTTATAACCATTTTTTTTTTTTTTAACTTTAGAGATTCGATTGTAAATTTTGATATAAGTTAGGTTTGAAAAAAATTATTTTAATCCTTATTATTTAAATGTATATGAGCAACTTGACGGTATTTGTTTAATGATATCCATCTGTGGCTGTGAAAATTTAATAGTCTTAGGACCCAAATTTTACAAAAAAAATTGTTAAGGGACTTATATTGAGAATGACCCAAAGTCAAGGAACAAATGGTGCGATTAACCCTATATAATATATATTATATACTCCCTCCGTCCTAAATTATCGTCTTCCTTTCTTTTTTCGTCCGTCCCAAAATAATTGTCCACTTTGAAACTTACCTTTTTAGAACATCACTTTTACCACTTTACCCTTACTTTTTCACTCTATTTTAATTATGGGTCACATATACATGGACATTAAAGGAAACTACACATTAAACCAATATAAATAATCAAGTCAATTATTTTTTCTTAAACTGTGCGCCGGGTCAACCCAGACGATTATTTAGGGACGGATGGAGTAATAAATAAATAACTATATATAGGTTGGTTTGGTTCGATATAAAAAACTGTAAAACGAACAAAATCGAGTGGTTTCCAATTTTTGTAACCAAAATCGAACCAAATCGACTGATTCGGTTCGATTCGGTTCCGATTTACACCCTACTATAGTACCTTTCGGTTCTTCCCTAGAACGGAGATCCAGAATGTGAAAAGGTTATTTATTTTACCTCTCAGTCTTCACGGTCATCCTCATTCGTAATATTCCCCCCGTCCAAAAATTATTGCCTTATTTTCTTTTTTTTTTCGTTTTAAAATAATTGTCTCTTTTGAAAGTTTTATTTTTAGGACATTACTTTTAACACTTTACTTTTACTTTTTTTTCTTACTTTAATTTGAGGTCTTATATTCACGGGTTTTAAAAGAAAACACATACTATTCAAATATTAATAATTAAGCTAATTATTATTTTTAATTCATATACCAAATAAAACAAAATAATAATTTTGGGACGAAGAGGGAGTAGTAATTAAGAAGATCACAAACACAAACAAAGGTCTGCAATTAAGCCTCTATGACTTCTCCACCTAAGGACAGGGGCAGAGCGTTGGCTTTGATATCAAATTACCAATAAATTATTTTGAAAAAATGTAAAATTATGTTGTCAAAAAAAATAAAAAATAAAAAATAAAATAATACGTCAAATTTTTAATATAAAAACAACTACAGTAGTTTAACTTAAAAAAAATAATAACAGGACGATAGTTTAGGAAATGGGGAAAGATTGAATGAACACGTTTGGATAATGTAATTTTTTGGTCCCTGAACTATACCAATATTATGCGTTTGGTCCCTGTATTTTTTTTGTAATGCGTTTGGTCCTTCAATTCGATTTTTTTGGTCAATTCACCCTTCCTACCGTTACCGTTACTAAAAAATGTAACATTGACTAACTTTCAAAATGTCCAAACTATTGGGGGTTAATGTGTCTTTTTTAATTAAAAAAGGAGTTATTGTTAACATATATTAAATGGTGGGCGAGTATAATATTAAACTCTTCGTCTCCTCCTTCTCGGGCGAAATTTAGATCCCTTCCTACCGTTACCCTAATTGAAACCCAATTTTCTCATCTGTTCAAACAGACCCGGCGATTCCGGCCTCAAGCAGTCCAATCATCCCCTTCATCTCCTCCTTCTCCGGCGAATCACCAAGCCCGTCATCTTCTTCACCTTCGCCTGCAACCCAGTTCGTCCCCCTTCCACTTATTCTTCGATGTCTGTCCCGGCTAAGCAACGAGCCCCATCAAGGCCGCCATCTTCACAATCGGCTACCGGTTCGCCGCCATTACAGACCCACCACCGACTTCTCACCCATCTACTTCTCACCCAATTTTCTCCTTTGTTCAAACAGACCCGGCGATTCCGGCCTCAAGCAGTCAAATCATCCCCTTCATCTCCTCCTTCTTCGGCGAATCACCAAGCCCGTCATCTTCTTCACCTTCGCCTGCAACCCAGTTCGTCCCCCTTCAATTATTCTCCGATGTCTGTCCCGGCTAAGCAACGAGCCCCATCAAGGCCGCCATCTTCACAGTCGGCTACTAGTTCGCCCCCATTACAGACCCACCTCCGACTTCTCACCCATCTACTTCTCACCCAATTTTCTCCTCTGTTCAAACAGACCCGGCGATTCCGGCCTCAAGCAGTCCAATCATCCCCTTCATCTCCTCCTTCTCCGGCGAATCACCAAGCCCGTCATCTTCTTCACCTTCGCCTGCAACCCAGTTCGTCCCCCTTCCAATTATTCTCCGATGTCTGTCCCGGCTAAGCAACGAGCCCCATCAAGGCCGCCATCTTCACAGTCGGCTACCAGTTCGCCCCCATTACAGACCCACCTCCGACTTCTCACCCATCTACTTCCACAGCCCAGCCGGCTACACCAAATCTTCCACAGCCCACCTCTGACCTCTCACCAAATCTTTCTTCCTGTGAAAACGTCTAACGAACCAACGGAGAAGAAATCTCGTGATCTGGCTATCTCAAAAGTCAAATTTGGTGATTCAAAGTTCACTATTTCAATTGTCAACGAACCACATTTTGAACATTTTGACATTTTAGCCATTGTTTGGACATTTTGAACATTTTGACACATTAACTCCCTATAGTTTGGGCATTTTGAAAGTTAGCCAATGTTACATTTTTTAGTAATGGTAACGATAGGAAGGGTGAATTGACCAAAGAAATCGAATTAAAGGACCAAACGCATTACAAAAAAAATATAGGGACCAAACGCATAATATTGGTATAGTTCAGGGACCAAAAAATTATATTATTCAACACGTTTTGGGTCGGTTCTAATCTCTCTATGGTCCTACCAAGTACCAACTTGTTGAGAGCAAAAATTTAAAATTTAGTAAAGACAGCCTGACTCACTCTAACATTACGTGTTCTCAAATTTAATGCAAATAAGAACAATACCAAACTTTTTTCATGTTGTGTACTTGTGTTTATTACAAGTATGAAGTATATATAGAGGATCAACTAAAATGAAGCATGTTAAATTTACCCAAAGAACTGGGCATGAAAATTACACCCAAATCAAACCCAATAGAAATCTCTAACATGGTTTATCATAAAATAAAGGAAAAGATTGCAACGTTTTTATTGGCTCCAATATCTTTTTTTTTTTTTTACTGAAAAAAGATATTTTAGGGGGCAAAAAGACTAATATATCCTTAATGAGTGTGAGACGCGCTACGAAAATGAATCACGGTGCATTGATTATTGAATCGCGATGTATCAATTTTATTGCATTAATTTTTACACCGCAAATTCATCAGTTTAATTGTCTAGTCTATTTTTGTACCGCGATTCATCAGTTTAATTATGTGCATTGATTATTGAACCGTGATGCATCAATTTTATTACATTAATTTTGCACCGCGATTCATCAGTTTAATTGTCTAATCTATTTTTGAATCACGATACATCAATGTTTGAACCGTGATACATCAAATTAATTGCTAGTCTATTTTTGCATCGCGATACATCAATATTTGAACCGGGATACATCAATGTTTGCAACGCGATACATTAATCCGATATTTTTGCACTGAGATATAAAATCATAAAGAACCAGACAACGTTATTCACCTTCTTCTTCCATCTCCTTCGTCATAAGCCTTCTTCCTCCTCCTCCTCCGCATTCGTCTCCACTAAAAAATCTCAACCCAACACAAATTCATTACAGTTTTGTATTTCATAAATAAATAAAAACTGTTTACCATTTCATAAATCAAAAATCAAAACCCATCACATATCCATATGACAGTTTTTCCTAAGTTTTTGCTATGAAGTACCCCCTTGTACCAAAATTATTTTTCTTCTTTTCTTTTTCGTCTAAATTGTCTTTTTTGTAAATTTTCCTTTTTAGTACAATATTTTTACCATTTTATAATTATGTTTTCTACTTATTTCAATTATGTGTCGCATGTCGGCCTGACAATTTGGTGGAGTTTGGGTCGGGTTGGAATAAGCAATGAGTCGAAACTTGTTAGAACTCAAATATCAAATTGGTCGAAATAGATAGGGTTAGAACGAGTGATGTGTTAAAACTGATCAACCCGTTTAACCCAATTTTCCCCCTAAAAACACGAGTTTATAGTATAAAAAAGGTGTGGGCCGAAACGGGTAACATAATTGACCCGCTTTAACTCGATCTGACCAAAATCGTTATTTTTTGGGTTGAAACGAGTTATTCGTTTCGACCGAAAAATCCTAATGGGTTAAGTTGGATTCGGTTGGTTTATGAGTAAATGAGTTGTAATTGTCAAATCTAGTTACATACAAATAAGTGTTATATGAAATTATATATTATATCAATATTAATAATTTATAAATTATTTTTTCTAAATCCGTTTATCGAATCAAATAAGACAATAATTTAAGTGACGGAGTGAGTAGTTTTTTGGAAAATGAATTGCTATAATTTGAAAGAGATGTCTGAGGTTAGTGGCGTTTCCAATCTAACGTAGTAAGTAACATTGTGTGGATAAGTGGGGCTGTTTGGGCACAAAATATTGTTGTGCTTTGGTTTGGGGATGCTCGACGACACATTGATACAACTCTGAGATATATCCCTCAAAAAGCTTACATCTAATCAGATGATAGGTTAGTGGAAATATTAGCAGGAAAATGCTAGCTTAGAGAGTTAGAGTATCACTATTGTAAAATTCTTACACAACTTTTTAGCCGAGTCTCATTATCTCTTATATATTTTTATATTCTTATCCACTTAAAAATATATTTTTTTCATTATATAACCTTCTTATACATTTTCTTACATAAAAAATATTCAATTTAACACTATCCCACATAAATACAAAACCCTCCCCACACACACATCACAAATTGAACAACCGTCGCCCCCTCTCTCTTACTCTCTCCCAAAAAGTCTCATTCTTATTTAGAAAGGAATATTAGTCGGTTAGTCTCCCTCTCACTTGGCATACTAAGAACATGCACAATAAAAAAATCAGCGATACTTAATACATCACTTATAAAATGCTTAATACAACATTTTTAAAAATACTTTTCCCAAAATACCCTTTACGTAAATTCATTTTTTTGTTTTTTTGTTAAATTTAAATTAATGTTAATTTTTTTAAATTTAATAATTAATTTAAAATCAAATTGTGGACCAATTGCTCTAAAAAAATTAATTTTTTTTTCGGTTAGGACTGCTGCCAAACCAGTCCTAAACCCGAAGTTTTTTTTTTTGGTTATGACTGCTGCCAAACCAGTCCTAAACCCTTTTTTTTTTGTTATGACTGCTGCCAAACTAATCATAAACCCTTTTTTTTTTGTTAGGACTGCTGCCAAACCAGTCCTAAACCCTAATTTTTTTTTGTGGTTAGGACTGCTGCCAAACCAGTCCTAAACCCTAAATTTTTTTAATTAATTAGTAATTTAATTGTGTTTAGTAACTAAATCAAATTAATTGTGTTTAAAAAATTTTAAATTTAAAATTTGTTAAATTAAATTTAATAAAAAAACAAAAAAATAAATTATGTAAAAGGTATTTTGGTTAAACATTTTTTAAAAGTGCTGTAATAATTTTTTTTTATAGGTGCTGTATTAAGTATACCTCATAAAAAATAAATGTTTTTTTTCTTAATTGGAAAATGGTTTAAAATGCACAATAATAGTGCTCTTACAAGTATATAGGTCAAAGGACTAAGACTGACAAGCTTCCAGGTCAATAGTCCAAGCTTGTAAATAATCCCAAGTAAAGGGGCTACTGTATGCAGCTTGGAAATTGGAATCCGCACAGTACAACTGTACAAAGCTTGAAGCCCAAGTAAATCTTGAAAATGAACCACATGTTTTTAATTGGATAAAACTTACTTGGGTTAATCGCACTGTTGGTCCCTTAACTTTAGATTATTCTCAATATTATTCCTCTAATAATTTTTTTTATCAAAATCGGTCCTAAAAGTTTTAATTTTTACGCCATCAGTCCTTTTGATGGATGCCATTGGAAAATCTCATTAAGTACCACATACATTTGTGTAAGGGCTAAATTAAAATTTTTAACACCTAAACTTTTTTAAAAAAAAAAATTATAATCGAGTCCCTATGGTCTGTAAAAAGACTAGGGGTGTAAGTGGTTCGATTTGGTTTGGTTTATACCAAAACCACAAACCGAACCGCCTCCTAATGGTTCCAAAAATCTCAAACCGAACCGAACCGAGTAAGACTTGGAACCGAACCGAACCACTCGGTTTGGTTTGGTTCGGTTTTGTGGTTTATATAAATCATTTTTAATGAAATTAACCAACATTAAAAATAACAATAAAAATAAGATTTTAATTTGGAATTAACATCAAAATTAGGAAATAACCTACTAACAACAAATTATCATAAATAAAACAATACAAATTCTAAAATAAACACAAACAATGGAAGAAATAATAGTTCTCTAACAATCAAATTTTATTTGGTTTAGTATCCGTCTATATATATATATATATATATATATATATATATATATATATATATATATATATATATAATGAATAAATCAAAGGTTCAAAATAGTTAATAAATGTAATATATTATATATTATATAATAAATAAAAATATATATAGGGTGGTTTGGTTTGGTTCGGTTCGGTTTGGTTCGATACCAAAAACCGTGAACCGAACCGAACCGCGTGGTTTTCAATTTTCGAAACCGAAACCGAACTGTCTTTGACCGAAACCGAACCAAACCGACTGGTTTGGTTCGGTTCGGTTCGGTGGTTCCAATTTACACCCCTAAAAAAGACCAATGACCTTCTTCCCCAAATTAAACCTTACTATTCCACTTACGTTTTCACACATAGCAACGTCATTTAATCAAAATAAAGTTGACCCCTTATATCTAGGATAGTTATTTACACCTACCGTCTCAAGCCTAAAAATATGATTCTTGCGCCACACCACGTCAACTATCGTGAACGATTCTATGAACATATGGAGAGTAGTCTAAAAGGAGAGGTTTCGATTTAAAACCCTAAAATAGTTGATCGATGGAGAAGTTTCCCTTGCCGTACTTTATTCTCCTTTTGTCATAGCCATGAGTGCATTACAGAGCTATATACTATGTGACTAAAAGATTGTACCTTGCTCCGAAAAAATTAGAAATTGGAATCAACTTCTCCAAAACGTAAAATTAATTACTATAGTCAGCAAAGCAGTGAGTCTACGGAAAGGGCACCTACCCTGTAGATCGGATCGAACTCACCGTGACTGAGGCGGTTTAGGTCTGTGGAAAAATTGGTTGCAATTTGAAAAGTACGGAGCTCGAATAACAAGCTACAGTCGTAGGATTCTTCTTCGTCACCAGCGGCTGCTCCTCGACGTCTCAATTTCTTCTTCTAACAAGCACATAACCAAATAGAAATCCCATGGAAGCTTTATCAACTGCGATAGCTGGATTTGCAGGAGGACGGTTTAGATTATATAAAATCGAATTTGAATTGTACTTTGCACAACATTAGAAATGTGTAGGAAAAGTTCAAACAAACAATATGCATATAACTTTCAATACCCTTAAATGATGATTAAAATTTTGGTAGATTTAATTTCTTTTTTTATACAAACGCCTAAAAAATATACTCCATTTTATGAAAAATTGTTCTATACTACAATCATATTGATTCTATATCACATGCTCCCTCTCTCCCAAAAATAAATGACTACTTAAAAAAAGAGTTAATGGTTTCATTTGGGGAAGAATGTCATTTAGTATTTTTCCAGACCATAAGGACTCGATTGTAAATTTAAAAAAATAGGTGTGACAATTTTTAATTTAGCCCTTAGGCAAATGCCAGTAGTACTTAACGAAATTTCTCCAACAAAATCCATAAAAAGGACTGACGGCGTAAAAATTTAAAACTATTAGAACTCAATTTTGAGAAACAATTGTGAAGAGAGTAATAATGAGAATAACCCAAATCAAAGGACCAATGTTGAGATTAACCCAACTTACTTGGATATGCGTATTATTGCCAGAAAGGCCGGACGATGATGACATCAGCCTCATGCATCACCATGGTGATGTCACTAGCTTTTTGTTCAATTTCCTTGTATATGCTTTCCCCCAAATCTCTTCCTTTCATTTGCCTCTCTCCTTCTTCCCCCCTTCCTTTTTTGTCTCTCTCTCTCTCTCTCTCTCTTCTGATCAGTTTTTCACTTTTATATAGTCTTCACACATAGTAAGGCTGAGGCACATATTTATCCACTAGCTTGTTTGGATAAAGCTAGCGTTAAAATGGAGATGCCACAAGGGGGGTCTAACAAGAAAAGATTAATGGGGGAGCTAATTAAAGGCAGAGAATTTGCATATAAACTCAAAGATATGCTTCAGAAGCCAGTTGATCAAGAGGTGGATGTGGATCAGGATCAGGATCAGGATCATGGGTCTGTTTCAGCTCAACAACAACTTGTTATGAACATCTTGACATCTTTCTCACACACTCTTTCCGTGTTGAATTCTTGTGATGATGATTCCGATGAGGTGGCCGATCAGATCCCCCCGATGCGTTATGTGGGCTCCGCTTGTTCCGGTGACCGGACGTCGGAGTGCTCCGGTGAGAGTAAGAAACGACCGGCCGGCAAGGATCGGAGAGGTTGTTACAAGAGAAGGTCAGATATTATATATATTCAATCTCTTTTTTTATTTATATTTGTTTCAATATCAATTTATTAGAGCATCTACATTATGTATTATTCTTACTCATTACTCAACTTTTTTCTTAGTTGAGTCTTATTGTCAACTACATAATTTTCTCTTCTTAACTACTTAAGAATATATATTCTCATTGCATAATTTTCTTAGCATCTTCTTAATCAGATCCTACTACCACATCGTTAACTTTATACTTCAATCTCATTTTTATATTTTTTAAACAAATAAATTTATTTAATTTTGTTTAATATATTTCATATTTAAATATTTCATATAAATAAATAAATTTATAAAATAATTTTAAAATAATAAAATACTCACAAATTATATAATTTATAATTTAATTAATAAATTATCTATAAAACATAAAATAACATAAATAGAAAATTACAAACAACATTGAAATTGAAAAAATATATATATAATGATAAAATTACATAAAAAAATAAAAAATATTGAGGTGGTATATTTATAGGGAAAAAGGTAGGAAAAAAAACTTTAAAAAAAACCCAAACAAAGCCCTCCAGCGCCCCCCCCACCACCCAAGGACTAAAAAATAGAATGGGTAAGATTTTTTTAAAAAACAAAAACAGAAAATCAAAAAAATCAGAAGATTTTAGACGCGTGATCCACCGCAATACCCCCCTCTTACGCTCCTTCACGTGGTGCACGCGCCTTGTGTGGCTGGATGCAGTGCACCACACCGCCCCCTTTAGCTCATTTTTCTTCTCCCAAAATTTTCATTTTTATTTAAGAAGAAAAATTCTTCTCTTTCCTAGGTGGGCTAATAAGAAAATGTTTTACCATTGTATAATTTAGTTTTCTTAATAGGAAGACCCTTAAGAAGAAATAAATTTAGACAATGGTGATGCTCATACAATAAGATTTAAGGAAACGGAATTACAGCTCTCTACGTATGTAGTGTTTACAGCTCTTCATCCGTAGGTACAACCGAAACCTTGGAATGAAAAAAAATTATTCTTAAAGATAATTTTGGTTTATATTTACAAAAAATAATTATGAATTTATGATTATCAACCGTATTGTCATAGCAAGATGCTACCACTGGTAGTCTAGTACTACCATTAATTAATTTCATTTTTCTAATATTATTTATTCTATAAATTTATGATCTGTACTCTGTAGTGAACAAATCAATTTGAGTTAGTACTCTTTCTATCCGAAAAGAAGTTCTCCCCTTATGTTTAATTTTTTATTGGTACATTATAATGTCATAATTAGATGGAGGAGATAAATAAATAAATAAATAAATATATATAGTTGAGAAATGTAAATTGTAATTTTATTAAAAAATAAATACATTATTTTTAATTGTTTTAGAAAATAGACAATATCCGGGCAAATGGAGTTAATCATTTTGTCATCAATATTTGAATTGAGTAATTAACAGTTTTTGTTGGAAGTGGTAGATTAATATTAATATTTGTTTGCAGAAAGACATCAGATTCAAGGATCATAGTTGCTCCCATTTCAGATGATGAATATGCATGGAGGAAATATGGACAGAAGGAGATTCTAAATGCCAAGTACCCAAGGTCCCACTCACTTTACTCTCAATCTCAACTGGACTGCTACTTTTCCTTTTTGAACATCTGCAATAAATCTTTCTTTCCAATGGACAGGTGCTACTTTAGGTGCACACACAAGTATGATAAAGGCTGCAAAGCACTTAAACAGGTTCAAAGAATGGAAGATGACTCCCACATGTACCATATAACATACTTTAGCTATCACACTTGCAAAAACACAGCCAAAGCTACCCAGATTTTTCAAGAACCATCTCTAAATTCTTACCTACTTAGCTTTGAATCAAAAAAACCATATACAATTACCAAAAGCCATCCCTACTCCACCCCTACCCTTGCCCCTTTCGTCAAAGAAGAACCTAACCAAGAACAAAGTGAGCTTTCTGACAATCTTTCGTCAGCCGACTCCAATTTGTGGAAGGAAATAATAGCTTTGGGATCATCTGATGCAATGATGGGTTTTGATCGTGACAATGTGGTGTCAACTACTGTTCCTGACTCAAGTGCATCAACTATTACCTCCACCTCTCATGGTTTGGACATGGAGTTTTTACTCAAGTCTGTTGATTTTGACACTGAATTTCCATTTAGTGAGATGGAATAATTAAGTCTTAATTAGGTTAGTAATTAAGCGAAGACATTTTGTTTAGACATGTATATTCATTAATGTTGTATCATGTAAAATATTTTATGTTACCTCAGTGTTCATAAACATGTGTTAGCAAAACGCTAATTATGGATTATGGGAACATGTATATGCTTCAATCATAGTCCTTAAACATACTTAAAAGAGAGGAGATTGTGGTGATGAAAGAGAAAATAGGGAGGAGATAGGAGAGAGAAAGAGAAATACAACTAGAGAAGATAAGATAGAGAAATAGTGAAATGTAACTCAAAAATAAGATTTTGGAGGAAGAAATTTACCGTTGTCATTATATATATACTATTTGTTGATGAATGTTATTAAAATTATTTTTCAATTTAAAAATTAAATTATTATTATCACTTCTATTATTATATCATATTTTTAAATTGTATATTTCAATTTAAAAAGTATTTTTCTTACTTTGAAATGAAGACAATCAAATATTTTTATTCTTAATGAATAATTATTCATGTTTAAAAAACAACAATCTTAAATTATACCGATTTCATTTTAAAAAACTACATCTAAATGTTTTTATTTATCAAAATTTGAAATATGCAAAGTAGGTTCCAATATACACCTATCCCTTACTTCATTTTACCAAGAATTTTTCAAGAAATATTTTTTCACATAAATTTCTTGACACTGCTAGATTGTGATGCACTAAGATATGGCAATAATTGATAAAGGTTAATTTATAAAATTTCATTAAAAAAAGAATTCCACATTAGAAAAACAATAATAAAAATAAAACCAATACAACAAGGAGAAATTACAGATTGATCAGATACAAAGATAGAGATAACTAGTTAAATGTAACTCAAAAGATTTTGATAATAGTAGTAGAAATTTAAACCGTTGTAACTAACAAAGTAATAATAATAATAATAATAATAATAGTGGAAGTCTTCTAACCAACGTGAGATACATAATAATAATAGTAAAGTCGTTTATTTTAACACTTTTGAAAGATACATCTATTATATTAATAATAATAATAGAAGTCTTTTATCTTAAAACTCTTAAAACCAACATTATTTGTTATCTAATATTTGATACATCTCTTCTATTGTTAGTAAAATAATTTTATCTACCAACTTTTAAACTAAAATAATTCTTTGTAACCAATGAGGAATAAATCATTTTTATTTGTAAGATTTTACTTAAAAACTTTTAAAGCCAACATCGACTTCTAACAAATGTGAATATATATATATATATATATATATATATATATATATATATATATATATATATATATATATATATATATATATTCTTTTTTAATTTAGTAAAAGTCATTTATCTAAATACTTTTTAAACCAACATCAATTTTTAATCAATGTTTGTTACATCACTTTTATTGGTAATAATAGTATAGATCCATCTTACATTGGTTATAAATTAATATTGATTTTAGAAATTATTAAAGTACTCACATAATAGTACTTGTTGAAAAATTAGTGTTTTTAGTTAAAGAAATTGTGCAATTTGAGGCACAAATTTATTTACGTGTCATTTGTTTGTTGGCAAATGTAATTGTGCAAATGTGTTCTACTCGGTTAGAATATCAAAATGATATATTTATTCGTATAAATTGAGTTTTAGATGAATAAGATATCAAAACTTAAAATATGGTGTTAGAAGTGAGTCATTAGAGTAAAGTACTTACTCAATGTCAATATAATAATATTATCTCATATTAGTTAAGAAATGATGTGGTAGTAAAAGTCTTTCTATATAAGATTTCCACTATTATTAACAATAGAAGAGATTAATAGTAAATTATTAATATCACAATATCATATCAACTATTATAATCAATATTTATTTCTAAATAATGTAAGATACATCACTTTGTAACTAATGTGAGATACATTATCTATAAACATTTTAAACCAATATCACTTTCCTAACCAATGTGAAATAATTCTTTTCTATTGGTAATAAATCTTTTATAAAAAGATTTTTAATACATACATCACTCTCTAACCAATGTGGAATATATCGATCTCATCATTTAGTAATAGTAGTAGAAGTTTTTTATCTTAAAAAAACCTTAAACCAACATCTCTTTCTATATAATGGGATACATCTTTTCTCTTATCTTCTATTAATGATAAAAAATATATGTTTTTTTATCTAAATACTTTTAAAAATCAACATCACGTTTTAAACAATGTAAGATATATATCTTTTATTGATAATAATAGTAATTTAAAACAAACATCAATTTATAGCAAATGTGTGATATACATCTTCTATTACTAATAATAGTAAAAGTTTTTTTTTTTATCTAATCTAAAATAATTTAAAATCAACATCATTTTATAACCAATGTGAAATATACATCTTCTATTGGTAATAATCTTGTATCAAAAGATTTTGAAAACCAACATCACTTTCTAACCAATATATGATACATCTCTTCTATTGGTAATTAATAATAATATTTTTAAAACCAACATCAATTTCTAATCAATATGAGATACATCTTTTCTATTGTTAGTAATAGTAAAATACTTTGTAACCAATGTGAGATACATCTATTGTAAGAGTGAAAGTCTTAAGTCTAAAGACTTTAAAATCTAACATTTCTTTTTAAACAATGTGAATATGTGATATACATCTCTTTTATGGGTAATAAGAGTAGAAGTCTTTTACATAAGACTTTCAAAACTAATATTTAAAAAAACAATGTAAGATACATCTCTTCTATGGTGATAAGTAGAAGTCTTTTATCAAAAGAATTTTAAAACCAACATCAATTTATAATCAATATAAAATACATCTCTACTAATATTACCATTAGAAGAGATGTTTCTTATATTGGTTATAAATTGATGTTAGTTTTAAAAATTATTAGAAGTCATTTATCTTAAAACTTTTGAAACCAACATCATTTTCTAACGAATGTGAGATACATTTATTCTATTAATAATAATAATAGAAATCTTTTATTTTAAGACTTTTGAAACCAACATTATTTTCTATCTAATGTGATATACATCTCTTCTATTGTTAGTAAAATAATTTTATCTAAAAACTAAAATAATTATTTGTAACCAATGAGGAATAAATCATTTTTATTGGTAAGATTTTGCCTAAGGTCTTTTAAACCTAACATCAACTTCTAACAATTGTGAATATATATATATATATATATATATATATATATATATTTGTTAGTTTAGTAAAAGTCATTTATCTAAATTCTTTTTAAACCAACATCAGTTTTCAACTAATATTTGTTAAATCACTTTTATTGGTAATTATAGTAGAGATTCATTTTACATTGGTTATAAATTAATGTGGATTTTAGAAATCATTAAAGTACTCATCTAATACTTGTTGAAAAATTAGTGTTTTTAGTGAAAGAAATTGTGCAACTTGAGGCACGAATTTCTTTACGTGTCATTTGTTTGTTGGCAAAGGTGATTGTGCAAATGTGTTCTATTCAGTGAGAGCATCAAAATGATATATTTATTTGTCCAAATCCAGTTTTGGATGAATAAGATATCAATGCTTAAAGTATGATGTTAGAAGTTGGTCATTAGTTAAGAAATGATGTTGATAGTAAAAGTCTTTCTATATAAGATTGTCACTATTATATATTAACAATAGAATAGATTAATAGTAAATGATTAATATTACAATATCATATTAACTATAATTAATCACTCATTCCGTCCCTAAATTATCGTCTTCCTTTCTTTTTTCGTCCGTCCCAAAATAATTGTCCAATTTGAAACTTACCTTTTTAGAACATCACTTTTACCACTTTACCCTTATTTTTTCACTCTACTTTAATTATGTGCCACATACACATGTGCTTTAAAGGAAATTACACATTAAACTAATATAAATAATCAAGTCAATTTCTTAAACTGTGCGCCGGATCAACTTATAAGACGATTATTTAGGGACGGAGGGAGTATTATTTTTTTAGCTAATTGCTAAAAAATAAAAAGTCTCAAGTTAAGTGAAGTGGAGGCTTGATGATTCAACAATATCAAAAGTTGGGTGAGGTGACACAATCATAGTGCTCCTCACCAACGAGCATCGAACTACCAATCTCTTCTTATGGTTTCGGTGATTAAGATAAGCTCATTAATCACTACTCTAATCAAAAGACAACCTTAGAGACGTTCGCAAGATTTAGTGGTTTGACAAAACTAAGAACTAGATAGACTCAATTCTAATTAACAAACATACAAGCGGGTTCATTTACATTAGATTGTTTATTTCCAAGCCATAGATTAGAATGTTTGCGATGCTAAATGAATTCATGTCACTTGCCAACTTACTAAAATAAACAAACAATTATGGATTTATCATTTTAATTGACAATAGATTACCAAGTTCAATCAAACAACGGGCTGTATCACTTATTCAAACAAAATAATCATAAGCTTGAAGTGTAGAAAATAAATAAATACTTACGAATAATTGAGTAGAGACAAGCAATAATTAGAACTCCAAATTGTATTGAATCAAAGTTTCAACAACTCTTCAACTAGAAATAGAAATTCAGAAGCACAAATTGAAGTGAATATGGCTAAGAGTTGTGCCTACTCCATTGAAGATTTCCTTTCTATTTATAGGAGGAAATCTGGAGGAGGAAGTTTCTCCCTACTACTACCACTACTCCATGCTCTAAGCCAGTACCCATGTTCCTAGGGCCTAAAGCAACTACTCTAAAAGTGCCCAAAAAGAAAAAAAATAATATAATGAAAACAAAATATTTAAATGAGTCGAGCTCACAAAAACTTAAATCCTAATTAGATATTAATGTGTGAGCTTGAAAATCGCATAAGTCATTACCACGTGACCACGTGCTAACTCTCGTACCAATTTGTCATCAATTTTGCTCTTTTCTGCAATTTCTTCCACTATACCTTTAATCATCAAAGGTCACGAAAACACCACCATTAGAGTAATATTTATCATAATATTTAGCGATTATCCATAGGAAATGTTACATCAAAATTACTCCTATAAAAAATGTATATTCTTCCTAATTGATAAGTGTACAAAACTCGTAATGGCTAGGATATTGACACTTCGATTTTGTACCATAGCATTCAAGTATTACTTTATTTTATATGTACATTAGATTTTTAAGAGTGCTACTCCCTCAGTTTTGGGCTAAAGGTCACATTTGAAAGTTAGTTTTTTTTAAAAATAGTTTTTTTAATAGCTCATTAATAATAAAATGATAATTATATATCTTAATTTTTGAGTAACAACTTTTTAGAACAGAAGGAGTAACTTTTTAGAACATAAGGAGTAAGTAATAACTCTTTGGTATTTGTAACTCAATAAGTGATGAAGTGTAATCTTACATTATTGCCCAAAAAAAAAAAAATCATAGTTACCTATATTATTACCTATTTTAAGACAATTATAATGATTGAATGCATGCATGTGACAAGATTGTGACATTTAGAGGACCCAAATTTCAATTTCGTTGGTGTCAAAATTAAATCTTGCATTGATCATCATGTGTCGGAGTGACGGACGTCAAGATAGATTTTGAAGCAGGGAGCTCGAGCCATAATAAATCGACAACTCTCTCTATCTCTCTCTCTCATCAGTTACATGATAAGCTAGATAAATTGGCGAGCAGAAGAATTAAAAAAAAAAGACAGTCTTGTAAGTATTTTTTATAGGATAGATTTTCTTGAATTGATACATCTTGTGTTAGTGGGTAAAACTGTAAGATAGTTGGGTTTCATCTAATGAATTAAGATCCGCATAACAATTGTCAAAGTCCATTTCTCTGCTTAAGTATATGAATTTGGGTTTAAAAAAATATATCGTATATTGTAATTACACCACATCATACCAATGACCAATCCTGTTTGAATCCATGGTTATTTTCTGGTCTCTAATTCTTTGTAATAATCGGATGAAACTAATAAGAGAATATGTTGGGAACAGGAGAACTAAACTACCCTAGTAGTAAAATGCCGCATCACATCCTTGGACAATGCGAACTCATCACTAAGGGAGAAATCCGGAGAATGTTTCTGGTGCCAATGCAGGTCGCACTCTGGAGAGTAATGTCACCGCACTCAATGGCGAAGTGGTCGCATCGCGTAGGGCAATGCGACCACATCGATGTGGCAGATCTATTTTCGATCTCTTCTCTGTGATTGATCTTGCTATTACTCTGTGTTTGTGATCTCTCTTTCTTCTACTCTGTATTTATTTGCAAAGTATTCCGTTGTGCACAACAGAAAAAATGTGAAATCGAGATGCAAGAAAAAGTAAGAAGCACTAAATAAAAATATATGTGATGAAGCATGATCACAAACAGAGGACTCACTGTCAACAAACCAACTGTAATCATGAATTAATCAAGCCAAATACAAATTTGATTACAAGAGGAAATAATTAAAGTCGCATAGCAAAAATTCCCCTAAAATTAAATTAGAGAATGTGATTGATTGTGCATGATCACAATCAGTTATTCAAACATCTACTTAACACAAGAATGGAATGTCCTATGTTTAATGATTAATTTAGTAAGGCCTATTTAACGATCGGATTGTGTTAACAACAAAAAGGAAAAAAGGCCCCCAAAAAGAAATTTTCAATTTAGTTTTGTTTACCTAGTACTCTATTAGTGGAGTATAATTTACTTCTTTCTTGTTGTGGTCTACCCCCTCCCACTTATTTTCTATCTTCCATACCAGAAAAAATCAGCTCCATACTATTGTTGCCGCTACTCCCAGAATTAAACATCACATCTGCCAAATCTGCCAGCCCCTGCTGATGATAATCAACATACCCGACCGTTGACGGAGGACCTCCCCCACTAGGCTCCGCACCAACACTGCTGACAGTGGTGCTGCTAGGCCCTGCACCACCGCCAAGGCCAAATTGATCCCTATACATTTGGATATGATCAAAGTAGTAGCAGTATTAGTAGTGGTTGTGGTGGTGGTGGTAGTAGTAGTAGTACCACTTGTGCCCTCTCCGGAATGCCTGATATCCATGGATAACCAATGGCTTAGAGGGACTGAGGTGGGTAGCGGGGCTGGTGGAGATTGGGTGGTTATGGGTTCATTGGGAGGTGGCTGGATGGAGGGAGCAGTGGTTGACATGGTGCATGTGTGATCACCACGGTATGTTACTTCAAACATGTAGGGATCATTGTCTAGTCTCTGAACTTGCTTCTTGGCAGGGCATTGATACAATTTTTGGTGTGTGCATCTATAGTATGCCCTGCAATATGTGTCCAAAAATGAATAATAATCCCAATATATATGGTTAAAAAGCTAGATCTATACCCAAAATAAAACTTGTAAATTATGTTTTTACTAATATTGTACCACCATGAAGAATACATAAATGTTTTTTTTTTTAAACAAAAAGTATTCTCTGCTTTCAAATAGATGTCATGTTTTGACTTTTTAAAGTCAAAGTGATTGTTTTTCTGATGAAAATTTGACGGGTAATGTTGTAAGATTAGAAAATATCAAGTCCTTTATGTTGGATTTGTATATCCTAATTATATTTTTAAAATCTGGATAGAAGGTACTGCTATATAGTATATATGGCTAAGAGCATCCACATTGGTAGAATTCTTCCCCAAATTCTTAGTTGGGTCTCACTACCACCTACACATTTTTAAAATTTCTCCTTCTTAAGAATTATTTTTCACAATAGTTTTAATTCTTCCCTCATTCTTACATGAGTTCCACTACCAAATCATCCACTTTATTTACACTACTTTTTTATTTTTATACTTTGCAAAAAAAAAAAAAAAGAGCAAAAAACTAGGCCAAAGTGGCTCACGGTAACAGTGAAGAGGAATTCTTCCACAAGAATTTTGGAAAGGAATTCTTAATCAAGAATCCTAAGAATTGTTATTCAAGAATTGCCTAGGAAACCACCAATGTGGATGCTCCGATATATCCTTGCAGCGGCAGGGACAGGAAAAGTCTTGTAAAATGTGAAGGCCATTTCATTTTCAATTTTCAATTGTAATGAATAATGAGAACAGGGTTTGAAGTTTGAACACCATCAATTTTAAATGTAAATGAAGAATATTAATAGTATATAATTACCTAGGAAATTTTGACCCAAGAATCTCCTTCTGACCATATTTTCTCCATGTATAACCGTCCTCCACCGGAACCTCTGTGTTGCCCATCCTTGGTGCTGGCACCCTTACTGTCCTTCTGTCTGCCTCATTTCTGCATATACCATCTTCTACACTTGTTAGCTAGCCAGCATTTTGATGCTATTTAATTTCAGGTTATATTAGATTATGAGGGTCCATCTCGAATTGAAGCAAAAGAATCATACTTGAACAATAGATCGATTTATCAAATTAAATATATATAAACCAACTCCATCAATTGTTCAACTAGCTAGTTGGACTTTTTCAAAACATATATTGATTATGCATGTTTAATTTTATTTTCTATCAATTACATATCACGTGGATCAGATTGCCAAATAGCTCGAGCTCAAAAATGAGCCCCAAACCGTGAAGGATGGTAGTGGTAGAGTTGAGACCTCGCTTTCGATCCCTTTCCACACCTCCTCAAAGTAGGAAAATAAAAATGAGCCCCAAGGTTGAGCATGGGATTCTCATCAGCTCAAGTGAAATTCGAAATTGGCTCAACTACTTTGCTTAAACTCTTATATGAAAGTTTGAAATCTAAAAACTCAACTCAAAGAGCTCCACGTATGATATGTCCAATTAAGAGTATTAATTGTTTTTCGATAATTAAGGCCCACTTCAGTTGCATTACTTGTTAACACTGCTTGTGCTAATGCTCCAGTTTTGCATGAATGCACCCCACAAGGCCACAACAAGGAAAAAAGACAAGTTTTCTTAAAGCTTGAAATTTTCTTACCTTCTCCGTGGTCTTTGCACTCCTGAACCTCCACCAGATTCAACTGCATCCATTGGCTCATGAACTGCCACATCTCCGCCACCCAGTTCACGCGCATTGATACTCTCCAACCCCACCTCCATTCCACCTACCCTGCTACTTTCCGGCAACCCATGATGTACAACCATATCCATTGCTTGCGAAAACCTCAACCATTCATGCACCACCCCACCACCACCAATCTCCATTTTCTCCAAGAGATCACCGTGCATCATTTGCCCGTACGCTGCCACCTCCATTGCGCTTAATCGCTCCCTCGTATCACCAAATACCCTAGCTATCTCATCACATGACTTAATAAGACTACTAGGCTGGTTTGCTAAGTTTGGTAAGTTCATTTCAAGACCTTTAACCAACTCGCACCCATGAAAGATCAATGAAATGACTTCCTCCATTGTTTTTCGGGTTTCTTTAACTTTTCTTGGTTTGCTGTCCACAATTTGAAGAAAATTAATTAATGGGTGATTATAAATGCTATCTTATACATCATTCAAAATGGGTAAAAGGGGTTAAGAATCATGACTTTCTGTGTTGGTGCCTACATAGAAAGAGAATCTTGAAATATTTTTCAAAGTATTTGTAATTCTGGAACGGGATGTGAATTGACTTGGTCAAGGCTGGTATCCCTTTTTGGGTTGAGTCCACGAGAAGACTTGGCATGTATTTGAGCCCTTGAAACCAACACATATTGGACGTAGAAGAATTTTGCAGAATTTTCTCATGTTTGAAGATATGACTATTTTAGAAGGAATTAAATACTTGTTCTAAGTTCAAGTGGTTAATGACTTATGATTAGTGCATATTTGATATTTTAAGATTTTCCATTTGTAATTTTGTACTTCTAGTCTTTTACGGTGCAATCTGCATGGGTTGAAACTTGAAATGATTTCCTTTCCCCATTTTGACCAAAAACAAATACTCCGTATTTTACTTCTTTCCCTCCATTTTGGGTTTAATTTTATATTGCACCCCCATACTATCATTAATTAAAAGTATGGAAAATTCTAGGGGTCCAAAAACAAACATTCCCTTCTACATAACAATGCATGTGATGTTGTTAGTCAATGCTCCTTTTAGATAAGTAATACTGTAATGCGTAATCACATGCCTCGCACTTAGATTGTGAATTCGTTATATTATTGATATACTCCCTCTCTTCATAGCAAATAACTCATTATTTCATTTTAAGATGTTTTAAAAAGTTTATATTTAAAAATTAAGGCATAAAATGTGATTTTATTATTAATGTACTACTAAAAGTGTTATCTTTATAAAAAGTTTGATTTTTAAACGAAGACTATTTGTCCGAAATGGAGGGAGTATAAAACTTAAAAATATTGAATAAAGCTTAGAGATGACACAATTGCAATAGTTGTTGAATTGAGTAAAGGGAGACTTTTATTACATTGATTCTTGCAGTTCCATTTAAACTTCTGATGATCTGAAAATTAAAAACGTGGGTTAAGTCACACGTGCAACATATATATGGTGAAGCATATCTAAATAGCCACAAATTAAGTTGTATTTAACATGCCCATTAATAATAGAAATGTCACTTTACATCTTTAATGAAAATTATCTTCCTGTTTTTTCTTAAAACGTCACTTTTGGCCTTAAGAGTGTCATTTATAGAATTAAGTCTGTCATTTTTTGCTCTAAAAGTGTCACTTTGCGTCTATCAGGACCAAAATGAAAAATCTGGGCACTTAAGGACTTTGGCAACCAATATAAAGGCCAACAGAGGTATTTCTAGAACTGCAAGGGCACCGCTGCAATTTCTCAAACCTTTCATTAATGCAATGGCGACCTCAAGTCGCGCCACATCACCCAGTAGCCATCGGTGGGTCGCTCGCATGTCCCAACCCGAAGCCTCATATCTCACCCGCTTCTGCCACCTTCTTACCATTTTATTCTCAACTCGGCCCATTTTGTAAGATGGTTTTACAGAAGACTTACTATTTTTCTAATTCAAAACATTAAATAATCTTTGATTAGCGGTCAAATGAACAACATAAATACAATTTTATTTTTTTAAAAAATGTTTATTTAACCAAGCATATGGTTGGAGTCATGTTACATACTCCCTCCATTTCGGATAAAGAGTCCTCCTTTGAAAGTCAATTTTTTTAATAAAATGACACTTTTAGTAGCGCATTAGTAATAAAATGACATTTTTATGTCTTAATTTTTGAAATTGAACTCTTTAAGTGAAACATCTCAAAAAGAAATAGTCGACTCTTTGCCTGGAACGAATGTAGTAATACAAAAACTAATATCACAAGTATACTTTTTGTGTGAATAGAAGTTTGAGAAAACATGTGATCTTTACTTATTGAAATGAAAAGGCCAAAGTACTTTTTACCCCCCAAAGTATCAACCAAATTCCAGGTTACCACCTAAATTAAGGTTTGTCTCATTTTAGCATTTAAGGTTGCCATTTGTCTCATTTAACCCCCTCACGTCTGTTTCCGTTTGAATGAAGTCATTAAATCGCACGTGGAAGACCACGTACGGGGTATTGTCGTATTTTCTCATTTGCCTTAACTAAAGTCACTGCATCTCAAGTGACGAAACCCAACTAAGATTGATTGTTTTATTTCTCAGGTAAGAAAAAAAGAGAGGGGGGGGGGGGGAACCAGTCTTTAGGTTAGGGTTTATTCGTGAGAACGATTGTGAAGGATTGTGAGAAAAAACATAAAATAGGGTTAGGGTTTATTCGTTAAATCGATAGACCAAGTGTTGAAATTGATTGAAGGCAGCAATGGCGAGACTTATCGAGGGTCCATCGCAATCTCAGAGAATCGTAGAAGACGAAGATCCTCATGCATTTGATTGTAAGTTTTTAAATTTCATTTATTCTTTGTGTGTGTGTGTGTGTTTTGTCGTTTGACCAACTGCATGAATAAAGAATATGCATGACTGATTTGGCCTTATTTGTATATGAAAAAGTATATGCATGTCAGTTAAATTGTTGTTTACAAATTAATTTGTGTTATTTGTATGAAAAAAAGCATATTATTTGTTTTAATATTGTTGCAACTTTGGTTAAAGTGAAAATGTCCCCCCCCCCAATTGTCAGATAATGGTAATGTGTTGGGTTTATATGAAAATGGTCCTCCCATTGTGCCTCTGTTGACCTTATACAATGTTTGAATGTAAAGTGTTAGGACATTGTAATTTAATGTATTTTTTTTTTCATGTTTCCCTCCTTTGTTTTTGTGCTTTGCAAAATCCATGTGAAGATTGGTTTGCTGCTAGAATTCATCATGGGGTGAGTTTGTTTACCATCCTAAAACTGTCTATTTAGGTGGTGAAGTAGAAACAGTGACAAGAAAAGATAAAGAGAGAATGTCAATGACAATGCTTAATAAGTTTTACAAGACATTAGGGTATAATGATTGTTGCAGCTTCTATTATCTTTTACCTGGTAATGAAATGGATAGGGGATTAATGTTAATGTCAACTGAAAAGGCACCGACAGATATGATAGAGGGTATTGATCCTAACAATAGGATAGTTGATGTATATTGTAATCACGGTGAGGACTATCAGGATGTTAGAAAAGACAATAAGAGTGTTAATGTTGTAGATCTTGATTGTAAGGAGGAAGATAGGGAGGATAACAATAGCCCAGTATATAGTGATAGTGCATATGAGGATACTGATGTAGAAGTTGATGATAAAGAGTGGATTCTTAATGAGAGTAATGATAAGGATAAGGATGAAAATGTAACACAAGAAACTGGAAAGTCTAATGTAACACAAGACAAATGAAAGGGAAAGGTAACAGAAGAAACTAGAAAGGGAAAGGTAGTACAAGATGAAGGAAATGGAAAGGTAACAAATGATAACTTTGATTTTCTGGATGACCTAGATGACTTTGATGTTGACAAAAAACCAGAAGGAGATCAGGATAATTCTGATGAGTTTGAAAGCCTTGATGGTTCAGATTTTGAGGAAGAGGACCCTAGAAAAGTAATGGATAGAAAACCTACTCCTAAGTTCAAGAGATTCAACCCAATAACAGACATGAAAAACCATAAGTTTGAGTTGGGAATGGAATTTATATATCATATGAATTTAAAAATGATGTCAGGGGTTATGCAGTCAAAATTGGGAAGGGAATCAGATTTGTGAAGAATGATAGAGTGAAGGTGAGTGCCAAGTGTAAGGAGGGTTGTCCTTGGTATATTTATGGTTCAAAGCTAGGTGGGGAAAAGAATACCTTTAGAATTAGGTCATTTGTGGACAATCATAAATGTAGTAGGGTGGTGAAGGTGCAATGTGTAAACTCTAAGTGGGTTGGTAATAAATACACTGACAGATACAAGTTGAACCCTACTTGGCCATCTGAGTCATTCTTTAATATTGTTGGGAAAGAGCTTGAGATTCAGATGTCTAGGAGCAGTGCTTACAGAACCTTACAGTTTGCAAGGCAGAATGTTGAGCTTACTCATGAACAGCAGTATGGGGCTTTGTGGGATTATAAGGAAGAATTAATTAGGTCAAATCCAGGAACAAATGTTGAAATAGTTTGTGAGCATGAGAATGAGAAGCCTTTGTTTAAGAGAATATATGTATGCCTTGGGGGTTTGAAAAAGAGATTCTTAAAAGGTTATAGAAAAGTATGCTCTCGTAGAAAGTGGCAACTGTCAGGTATCCCTTGTCCACATGCAATTTCTGATTTAAATCACAACCAACTTGATCCTAAGCATTATGTGGCCCACTGGTACAAGAAGGAGACCTACATGAAGTCTTATGAGCACATGGTGTTTCCAATGAGGGGTTTTGACATGTGACCCAAAACCAATCTACAAATGCACCTTCCAAAGCCAATCGGACAAATGCCTGACATGCCCAAAAGAAGAAGAATAAGGCAGTTGGATGAGAGCAAAGGCAAGCCCAACAAACTTAGGAGGTATCAGGACACTGTGAGGTGTAAAATCTGTGGTGAAAAGTATCACAATGCTAGAACTTGTCCCCAGAAACCAGCACCAGATACAAGAACAACCGCTGAGAATGAAACTATAAGTGGTAATCAAAATTTAATTAACTTTTCAATTCATTTATTTAAGTATAAACATTGTACCTTATACAATTCATTTGCATGTTAAGAAGGCTTCAAGTACAGGGAATTCTTTGAATGGTAAACCAAAGAGAATAAGAAGATCTTTTGTAAGTGTTCTGGATACAAATTGATTAAGCCTATTCTGTTTAAGTTTTGCTTTCCATTTGAAATTAATTGTTATCTCATAGGTTAAAAAGAAAGAAAACTTGTTATGGAACAATGTCTTGCCCAAGAGGAAATAGTCATCAATGAAAGTCCTCAGAGAATTCCAAGTACAACAAAACAACAACAGACAATGAAAACCCCAGACAATCCTTTCTCCAAAAGAGTGAGTATAAAAATAATCAAGTTTTATTGAATGCATACAATTATCTTAACAAATGTTGTGATATGCAATTATTTCAAGTTGAAAGAGGACCAGAGTTATTTGTTTCACATAGTGATGCTCAACCAACTAGGACACCAAGTCCTAACAAAATTTCAGAGATAACAAAAAAGCAGGCAATGAGAACCCCAGACAATCATTTCTCCAAAAGAGTGAGTATCTGAAAAAAAATTAAAGTTTTATTGAATGCACTATTAATGATTGCATACTAACATCTGAACAAATGTATATATAATTATTGTTTCAGGTTCACAGAGGACCTTTACCCACTGGTACTTCTTTATCCCAAGATTATGCTTTGATAAGGCCTGAATTTGTAGCAAATTTGAAGGGAAAAAAGGCTCATACACAGGGTAATGTAGTAGGGGATGCTTGAAGTATTTGAAGTTTGCTAGAAAGTTTAATTTTGCACATGATGGTTTGAACATTGTAATTTGTATTTACAATTCTTTTGCAAAGTTGGTGAAATGTGAATCTAAGTGGCCTTTTGTAAAGGACCAACTAATTTGTAAACAAGGTGATCAACTGGGTATTTTGCACAATTGGTTTTGTAAACTGCATTTATAACTCTATTGAACAGTTGGTAGTTGAGAACACCAAGTGACCTTTTGGTAAACATTTTTGTAAACACTTCCAAGTCCATGATATATAGCTTTTATGAATTTATACAACTTTTATGAAGTTTATACAACTGTGCTTGTCATGAATTGGTCTCCAACTTTTATGAAGTTTCTCTGACAATTGTAAACACATCTAACTATGATTGTCATGAGTTTGAACATTGTAAACCTTGTGTGACTTATATGGGGATTATATGTACAAAAGCACAATCAGATCAAAACTAGGTTAAAAAGAATGTAACAACATTCAATGGTACCAAAACACAAAATAGAGCATTGTTTGGTACTCCTAAATGTTCAAACTATCATGTGCAAATTACAGAGCAAAACAGAGCATTGTCATTGCATAAATATTCAGTATTTTACACAAACAAAACATACATTGTAGGTTGCATAGACATTTCCCCATTAACCTAATGACAAAAAAAGGTAGCTAAATAACAACATTCTTCATAAATCATTACAAATTAAAAGCCATTGAGGTCAAGTTCCTTCAAACAACAAGCCACAACAACAACACCATAATAACAACATCAATTACAAATTTTCGCTCTCTATTATGCCTGAGTTTCAGTTGTTTTATCTCTTTTTAGTAGTGATTCATAGCTTGTAGTAGACCTGGAATCACAAGAGTAGATCTAGGGTACATTGGTGGATCATGCCAGGTAAAGTAACGACATCCTCTATTCTGGACAGAATTAGGGTTTGGGCAGCCATGGAAATAAGTGTTTAGGGTTTACAAATCAAAAATTGAATTTTGAAAAAAAATCACTTACAGAAGCATAGTTTGGGTAGCCATGGAACCTGCACCCAGGATTTTTTTATGGTCTATGATGTTGTCAACAGACTGTTATCACCATAATAGCACAAAACATCCGCCATTAATATCGACCTTACCTGGGATATTGAAAGATGCTTTGCACTGTGGAAAAAAGAAGGGACGAAGAGAAAGAGAAAGAAAAGAGACGGGAATTACCTGAGAAAGAAAACAATCAACTTAGTTAGGTTTCATTGCCTGAGATGCAATGACTTTAGTTAAGGCAGATGAGAAAATACTACAATACCACACACGTGGTCTTTTACTTGCAATTTAACGGCTTCATTCAAACGGAAACAGATGGAAGGGGGTTAAATGAGACAAATGGCAACCTTGAATGCTAAAATGGACAAACATTAGTTTAGGTGGAAAACTGAGATTTAGTGGATACTTTGGGGGGTAAAAAGTAATTTGGCCAAATGAAAATTTCATAGTTTGATTTAAAAGATATAATTATAAAAATCAATCCAATAATAAAGTTTTAATCATTTTGCTTACCTATAACAATCAATTCTTAAATTTTACTTTTTTGAATTAATTTAATCGATAATCAATTCAGTACCTCTCATGTTGCTATTATCAAATTATTTTTAAAAAATAATATTGTATGAATTTAAATAATTTTGTTTTATTTTAGTAGTAAAATATCACATATTTTCTAAAATTATAATGGATAAAAGCTTTATGTTTTTTTATAAATATAATGGAACATGAAACGAGTTATAATCATCATCATGGACGAAATATATTATTAGAAATAATTAAATAAATAAGCAAAAGTACCTTGCTTGTTGATGTGTTAAGAATTAAAATGTTATTTTGAAATAAGAAATATATTACACAATTTCAAATGACAATTAATTAACTAGATAATAGTTTTGTCGAAACATCTATTAATTTTAAGTTATAAATAATAACGTAGTGAATAAGCAAAAAATGTACTGGAAGTAGTACATCCCAAATATATATATATATATACCGCCATAATGTTATTTTGATTATTGATTTTTCGGTTTTTCCAACCCGTTTCTAGATATGGTCTACCGCCATAATGCTCAAGTATAGCATAAACTAACTTGTTTTTCCTAGTTTGGTCCTGGTAAACCAGTTCTACTGTTCTAGTAGCCTTGACCTTGAAGCCTTGAACAAGAATCAACAAAAAAGTGACCAACTAGAACTTTATATTTATGGTTCAACCCTGCCCCATGACCTTAGACAAAAACAACCCCAAGAAGTAGCATAAAAGGCATGTTTGATTTGATTTATCTAAAATACTTATGATTTATCATAAATTATTTTTGAAGCGTTTGATTTCACTTATTATAAGATAAGTAATAAGTCATGTACAAATCACTTAAAACATACGTAAGACCATAAGTTGTAAGCACTAAGCCTAGTGCTTAATTCTATTTTTAAAAACATGTGAGTTCGCTTTTTTATTGAAATTTTATATATTCCAAAATTATCTTTCTTGATAATAGTAATAAAAACAAAAAGTTATAATAATAAATATAAATAAAATCAATAATAGTACGATTAAAATTAATAATAATAATAATAATAATAATAATAATAATGTAAATCACATTTTGTGATGATCCTATTTTAGTCTTTATATTTGATTTCAGCATTATTTCAACTTATTAATCAAAAACACACACACACTAATTTATGAAAGCTAATCAGCATTTTAAAAAAATTAAATCAAATATCACACTTATTAGTTATCAGTTATAAATCATAAGTAACAAGTTAAATTAAACAAAAGTAGGTAAAGGGGATCGAGATTTGAGTTTGATTTTCCTTGTGGCGACCATGCACCACTCGTCTTCGCGACTCAAGCCTCAAGCTAAAGCTCATCTTCCCGTGAAGTTGGAGAAAGAAAAAGATTTAGAGTTATTTTGATCCAAGAATCCTTAAAATTGAGGATGCATAGGCTACCATGATTCACCAGTGACACTATTTCTTATTGATGTATTTATCTTCTTTCTTTCTTTTTTCTATTAAGGGAACGTGGAAAGGATCAAATCTAAGTCCTCATATTTTGCAAAGCTCCAGTTCTATCATTGTATCATCCCTTAGGGGTCATTGATGTATTGATCAAAATGAATGAAAACTTAAAAAATAATTATTTTCTTAGAATTTTAACAATGATGATCAAAATGCCAAAATAAATAAAATGTGGCTATTTAAGGCAAAAAAGACTGGACATGTTATTTTCACAGCTTTGTCCATCAACACGCGATGAATCTGCCCAATAGTCCGTTTTACATAAATTAACCATATCTTTTATAACTTTTTGCCAAAGTTTTTGTGTTGATATATTGTAGGATTAATATATGTTGATTCTTGGACATATCGAAAAACAATATTTTGATCCTCGAGGTTTAAAACATATTAATATGCTCCATAAACTCGTTTTTTTTAATCGATTTCCCCCTTTCACCGTTACCATTACACTTTCCGTCTAATATTATTTCAAATGCCAAAAATATCCTTACTTAAAAGTTTGATGACTTTGATTGAACACTTTTCAAAATATCCAAAATACATCAATACCCCTCAAAAAAATAAAAATAAAAATCTTTATGCATACAATCAATCATACCAAACAAGAACATTCAATAAAGTCCGTAAATTAGAATGAGTAATTAATAATTGAACCTTGGAGATACATTCCATCTCGGTAAATTTGAAAGCGATACCGAGACAACAAAAGAGCACCGAAACAAGAGAGCAGGAGAGATTTAACGGAGACTAGCGAGTTTTGGTCGGAATTGAGTGAGGGAGATCAGCGATGAGAAGGAGCCGATTGGAGATGCAGGTGTTCACCGGTGATGGAAGATGATGGCTGGGCGGAGGAGAGCCAATAAATGCTCCAACACACAATGATCAATTTGACCAACCTCTCATATTCAAAATAAAAGCAAAGATTATTATCCCAGAAAATCGGTCTAAACCCATCTTACTCAATTTATCAAAATCAAAAACTTTTAGCCAAAATTAATTTCTTAAGATTAACTGTGAAATAGACGCAATCACCACCATAGTTCAACTACAAGTATTCCAACACTAAATTCTCCAATTTCATAAAATAAAGCAACAAAAATAGAGATATAGAGATCTTACTTGAATCCGCGAAGAAAATTTCTAGAAAATCAAGCATTAAGGTTGAATTTGTCGCTGCTTCTGATGGATTTGGGGTCGAAGATGGAGGTGATGCGAGAACGAGCCATCTGGAAGATTGACGAGCTAAGGCAACGGCAGGGGAAAGGTCTTCATCGAATCTGGGTGAAATAATGGAGATGGTCGGAGATTTAGCTGGATCTGGGCAAATTGAACGTGAGAGATGAGAGAGAGAGTCAAGAACACTTAGGAAATGGAAAACGACACTGGAGCAGGGGCGATGAAATCGAGGTGTAGGAGCGAACTGAGAGACCGAATCTTGTTGGATGAATGGAGATGGGCGGCGATGTAGCGGGAGAGGGGTCGACGATGGGGTTGCGCTGGAGACGGAGGGAGAGAGCTGTGTTGGATAGCCAGCAATGAAGGCATCGGAGATGGTGGGTGCTGGGTCTTACTCTCGATTCCCCGAAATCGAAATCTAAGACCGTTTTGATTTATGAAAATGGCTTCTGAAAAATGTTTTTCTTATTTTTTTGGTATTTGGTAACCTTATGAAAATGCTGTCAACGTAAAAAGTTTTTCGAGTCAACGGAAAATAAATGTTTCTTTTCCGGAAAATGACATACGGATTCATTTTTTATAAGTCATTTTTTAAATATCCGGCCACCTTTTGTCCCTTTCACAATTGCACATATTTACTTACACACACAATATTTCATTCAATAAATAAATTGTTTAGAAATATAAATAAAGTTTGTGCATACTATTTATAAATTATAATTTTAATAAATGCTTACTATGTTCTAAAATTAGTGTCACCTATATTATTTAGGGACATCCTAACCATTGTCAATTTGTTATTTTAAAACGTTTTTTTTTCATATCAATTATCAAAAAATATATTTGTAATTGTGAGATTGAAAAAAGATAGACATTGATTTGACATCACTAATAATAAATTGAGGGTTACTAAATTACTTAAAGTTCAATACTATTTTATATTCAATATGTGCATTAAGCCATTAATATTAGAATATATTTTTTTGGTATTTATTCATATATAGTTTTTCGTAATATTTTTAGGGACATCCTAAACATTGTCTATTTCTATTTTAAAACGTTTTTTTTTTCATATCAATTATCAAAAAAAATTATTTGTAATTGTAAGATTAAAAAAGATAGACCTTATTAAAAAAAGATGGTCCTTATTGATTTTATAGGACATCCTAAACATTGTTTATTTTCTATTTTTATTTTTGTATTTATTCATATATTGTTTTCCGTAACATTTTTCGTGTGTTTGTAAAACACCCGTAAATGTTTTCTGACATATTTTCAAAAGATTTACCAAACACCTGAAAATGAAATCTTTTGATTTTTCGAAAATCATTTTCCAGAAATCATTTTCTGGAAATGATTTTCCGTGAAACAAACGGAGTCTAACTAAAGGTTGAAGATGATTTTTTTTAATTGATACATTAACCCTCTGTATTTTAGATATTTTGAAAAGTTAGCCCAATTAAACTTTTAAAGAAGGGTATTTTTGACATTTAAAATAATATTAAACATAAAGTGTAACGGTAACTGTGGGAGGGAAAATTGATCCAAAAAACGAGTTAAAGGACCACATTAATATGTTTTAAATCCCAAAAATTAAAACATTATTTTTTGACATGTTCAGGAACCAAAATATTATTTTATTTTATATTGTATGGTAGATTAAGAAAAATTACATATGACATGCTTAAAATGTCAACCTTTCTGATCCGAATAAGTCATCATTTACTTATATAGGTTTACAAAATTATATAAGTAAAACATATTTTTTTGGGTCATCCAACTTTTTAAAAACATGTAATACAGCCATTGAAACTTTTCAAAGATGGGTTTTGCCAAACTGTATATCATATGGGATGTACGACTAGGGTGGTGTCTAAATAGACGACCCTCTATTTGGATCTAATTACGCAAATACTTTGTGGGGCATTCAACTGGGAGTGGCCGCACATAGTGGATTGTGTGCAACTGAACTAATGAGACTTGTTAATGGGCAATATTGATATTTCACCTGATGATATTTTTGTAATTTTTTTGTGGGGTGTAATGAGTGAGATTGGGGTGTAGTTAGCCCCGGCGTGTACATTTTTCGTTTCACTTTTTTCCTTCATCTTGAGACCTCTAATCAACGGCTGGAAATGGTTTCGTTGGTAAGCATGCGCCACGTGTCCGTGTTCTCTTCCATACGAACGAGCGACGTCGTTGCCGCTGTTTTCCGATTGACGAGGTACGTTCATGGGACCTGTCTAAACCCAAACCGGTGAAATTAGTTTCCCGCGAGACAACTAAAATCACCAAAATCAGAATCAAGGATAGATAACCAAATTCGAGATTTCAAGTTCATTCTGGTCAGATAAGCTGCGAATCGATATCGAGCGATTGATTGGGGGAATGGCATCGTCGGTTTCAGTGTTCCGAGGATTCGTCCATGGCCGCCGCTTCTCCTTTCTCCAGCATCACTCTCAGGTTCAGTATTTCACTACCGCCTCCGCTTCTACTTCTCCTTATCAAAAACTTATCCAGGTCTAGTTGTGGAATTTAAGCCACAGAATTGGAATTGTATCTCATATATTTCTAAAAGTTTGCTCTAATTCCAACTCTAAGATTCTGTGCTTCCACATGCATCATTGCAGGGATGATACTATCGAGTTTTGACTTGGTGCTGTAATGAGTCTGCTACTAAATTTAAGCATTACCTGACTGCTTACATTCAACTGTTTCGCTATGATTTTATGAAAAATGATATTATCCACAGAAAGCTATAAATAGTTTGCATTTAACTGTTCTAAGCAGCAACTTTCAATGCCATTAGGTGCATGTATTGTTTGATTCCCTAACCATTGATATATTTGCTATTTCCCTTGCAATTTGTTATATTTCTCCCTCCTCCCTCCATTCCATAAAATTTATGCATCTTCGACTTTTCAAAATCAACTTGACCACTTTTGGCACCAATAATTGACATGTATGTGTCTGATTTATAGAATTAAACTATACTTCTTTCGTCCCAAAATGATTATCCCTTAATAAAGTTTTCCTTTCCTAAAATGAATGTCCTATTTTTTTCCTATGTATCTACTAAATTCATCTTTACTGTGTCATGTCTTACCATTCACATGTAATGCTATTATGTGGACTTCGAGTGCAACCATGTATATGTGCTTGTAAAATTGGTTGTGAAAGTGACATGGTGGTTTGGGTAGGGGCAAAGGACAACAAATTCTCGGTCAAAGGTTACTATTCAAAGCTGTGAAATAGAGAAGGGCTTCCGTTCCCATGGAAGTCAATATGGAAGACGGTAGCTCCAAACCGAGTAGCCTTTTTTGCGTGGGAAGTGGGGAACGAGGCTATTTGATAACCTGCGGAAAAGAGGTATTATATAATTTAACAGAGTGTAAATCACTTGGTTATGTATTGCCCGATGGTAGGGGAATTGTGGAATTTCATGTTTCGATTGTTCAACGTGGTGTGGGTGCTTCCGGAGACCCCTAAAGATCTATTGTGGAGCTGGAGATATTTTTGGCGGAGGAAGAACATAAACACCATTTGGGAACTTACTCCCTTGGGGGTGTGGTGGACGATATGGAAGGAAAGAAACCGCAGGGATTTTGATGATGAGGAAGGGACCATATCAGATTTGAAGAGTGCTTTGCTTCACCTCTTGTTTTCGTGGTGAACAATCACATATTCCATTGACAGCCTCTTTTGTAGATTTTGTTCATAACTTTTCTAATCTTAGTTAGTCTTTTTGGTAGTATACACCTCTTGCGTACAAAGGACGCGTCACCTGATTTAACGCCTTGATATATATACATTTACCTTTATCAAAAAAAAAAAAAAAAAAGCTTAAAAGCCAACTTCCTTAGTTCCCAGGAAAAACTAAAAAATAAAACTCATTTTGGGATGGAGGGAGTAACTATTAGTATCAATGACACAAAAGGTACTAAGAAAGAGCTTTAGATGTATGAAAGTAGAAATCTAATTCATATCAAACTCTCATTCTAAGAAAGGTTAAAAAAAATAATATTTTTTTGGGATGGGGACTATGTATGCGAGTCCTATTTGCTGTTGAACTGTATGACGCTATTTGCTTTGTATTCGCATAGATACCAGCCTTTCTTTTGGTAGGACAATACTGATGAGAGATTGAATGGCAGTAGCATTTTCCTTTCCTATGTTGTCTGATTTTATTTCCACTTGGGGCACAAACATTTTTTGACATTAAAGCTTATTTTGTTAAGTTTCAATTTCAGGTTCCTTGTATAAGCTTATCAGGTCGACCAAGAAAACTTCGCTCTGGTAGGCTGATTCTATATGCACGATATTCGCAGGAACAGGATCTGTTTACCTCTCGTTTTCAAGGTATTCTAATTGTTTTTATCTTATTTCCTCCTCCTGCCCTCCCTCCCCCAAACTTTGTTTTGTTTGCTCCTCCTAATGCAAGTTTTGTGAAATAATGCAAGTATATGTTTCCAATTGAAAATACTAGAAGTTGGTTTTATTTAATTTCTGGGAATGACACATATAGTTTTATTTCTTTTCTGGGAATGACACATGGTCTTATTTCTTTTCTGCGAATGACACATGGCCTTATTTCTTTTCTGGGAATGACACATCGTCTTATTTCTTTTCTGGGAATGACACATATCCATTTGCAAGTTCAGGAATTAAAATAGAAGAGCATCACTGTCTCTTGAACTTGCACACTATGGTGTTATAAAATTTGAATTGCAGACATGGTGTTTGAGCTTGAAAGAGTGCAAAGTTTACCAACTTTTCTACTGGTACCAAAAAGTTTACTTGAATATCTATCCAGAGATGTAGGAATTGGAAGAAATTAGGGCAATGATTTCAAACAATTCATGCTAGCTTTCCTTCTTTGTACTTTTCCAATTCTTTATCTACTTTTTTGGCAGCTATACAGGGTAATAATAGTATGAACAACTTTCCATATGTAGCTTGGTGTACCATAGTTGTGCAATGCTTTAATCAGGTCATTTCTAAAGCTTTAAAACCTGCAGACAGTGTGGAGAATTTGCCAAAACTTGTAGAGGATATTGTCCAGACGTCTATTAATACTGGTCCTCGTGGAGCTCTAAGACTGGCTCAAGGTATTCAAGCAGTTATTGGGGTTGGCAGTGAGTGGCTGGCAGATGTGTCAAAGGTAACTTTGTTCACTTTGATTTTTTATAATGAATTATAATAAGTATTATTAATGTTTTATGAGGGCAACATAATTTCCTTTTCATTCTGTATGAATCTATTGGTTCACCACCTTTAATAATAATTGAATTAGAATCCTGTGACTAGATAGCTTAGTGAAAGGCTCACTCTCCCTGTATTTGGTGAACCTAAATGTTAGGGCATTATGATATGGCACCGTTGGCTGCAACACCAGGCAGTTTCTAAGGGAAGTAAAACCATTAAATTTGGGTTAGCTTCTGTGAGGTCATAATGTTGGCCTAATGGCATCCATATGGTGATGTTGTGTAATCGATCCTGACTGGGCACAACATTCTTTTCTTTTCATTTTTTTCTTTTCAGATTCACGCTTTATCTGATGGATTTTAGTAGATATTGGTTACTGTTTCTTTGTAAACCCTGGAGTTCAAATCTAACTGTGATTCTCTTCAACTTTATGCAGTCAGGAAATTCCCCTGCTGGGTTTCCAACTCAGATGCAGCTTGGGTTGCTGTCTCCCCTTTACCTGAGAAAATTGTTTGAACGCATGGGGGCAACCTATATCAAATTAGGTCAGGTGAGTGCAGAATTGTTGCTTTTCAGGGATGAATATGAAAGAAGTCCTTTTATGTTCAATGATCATTGTATTTTGTTGTTGACTCTTGAATACGAGTATCACAGAGTCTTAATAGTGAGGGGCAGGCTTACCTCTTTCCTTTTTGATTTCTCCCATGGCTTGATCAACTGATATCATTTTCATGAAATCTATGTTTCATCTTCTTCCATGATTTATTGTGACTGAAAGCTTCTATACCTTTTAATCTGTAGTTCATAGCATCAGCGCCCACACTGTTTCCACCTGAATATGTGCAAGAATTTGCATATTGTTTTGATAGAGCTCCTGCAGTTCCTTTTGAAGAGATACAAAGAATTTTGCGTGAAGAATTAGGGGGGCCAATAGATAGTGTCTATGAGTATGTTGATCCAACACCAATTGCATCGGCCTCAATAGCACAGGTTTATAACTGTATTTCATTAAGCTCAGATTTACTATGTTTTGTGTTGGCATTATCAATGATCTGAATTGTTAATATTATCTCCAGGTGCATGGGGCAAGGCTTAGAGGCTCCCAAGAAGATGTAGTTATAAAGGTCTTGAAACCTGGAATAGAAGATGTATTAGTGGCAGATCTGAACTTTGTGTATATTGTTGCCCGCATTTTTGAGTTCTTGAATCCTGAACTGAGCCGTGCTTCTCTGGTACGATGTGGAAAAATGTTTGAGTTTTGTTAGAAATTTCTTGAAGTTATTATTATAAATATTTTATTTCTGCATTCCAGTTGAGAAAGTAATTATGGATATTTTATTCATAGGTTTTTACATAACATAATGTTCTTGTAATGATAGTTAGTAATGTCTATTAAAGAGAACATTTTTTACAGCTGAAAATTCACAGCTGGACCAATTGTCAACCCTACACCCAATGGTGTTATGCTTTTGCCAATTGGATTACGAGTGCACAAACTGTGCACCTTATATGCATATTTCATGGTTTTTATGCACATGATACGGTGTCAACTTCAACCTTTTAATGCAATTCTTAATTTTCATTAGACCATTTCTGGAAGTCACTTTTACAAAGTGGTGGCACATAAGTACTTTAGTCATTACTTCTTTCCTCTCGTGGAATATTGAGATTTTTGGATTCTTTTATCTACCCAAGCATTCTTTATATTGTGAATGATGGTGGCATCAGTCACATAGACTGCTTGAGATGAAACAATGATGTACAGGATTTTTTTCGTTCTTTCTGCTTCTTCCAGAAATACCTGTTTATTTTAATTATAGGCATTCCTAATTTACATGCTTTTAGGGATGATGGTTTGAAACAAGTCATTAATAGATTGATTCCTTTAGTAGGTTGCTATAGTCAAAGACATAAGGGAATCGATGCTTGAAGAAGTGGACTTCAAGAAGGAGGCTGCAAATGTTGAGTCCTTTAGGAGATATTTAGAATCTATGGGGCTTACCAGGCAGGCTACAGCTCCAAAAGTGTATCCGCAGTGCAGTACTCGGCGAGTTCTGACAATGGAGAGGCTCTATGGCGTCCCTCTGACTGACTTGGATTCCATAAGCTCTCTTGTTTCAAGCCCAGAGACCAGTCTTATAACTGCCCTTAATGTGTGGTACGACTCGATGATGACAACATTTTTACCTACTAGTTTAAAGTCCACTTTCAGATCTGATACCAAACTTTAATACTTGCAATGTTTTTATATGAAATGGTTCTGCAGGTTTGGTAGCTTGCTTGCTTGTGAAAGCTTCCACGCAGATGTACATGCGGGAAACTTATGGCTCTTACGTGATGGCCGTATTGGGTTCCTTGACTTTGGTATGGCTTTATTTACTCTTTTAAAATGAAAAGAAATTTGGAAAAGAAAAAAATAACTGTTACTGCTACATAGTTTGATCATTCAAGCAATACAATTGGACAACATCAACCTGACAAGTTTCCAGAATAAACACCATCTCTAATGAAATCCTGGATTAGAGAAGTAAGAGTTAATTTAAGAAATGAATCAAGCTAGTTTAAACTTTTCTAGTGAGCTATACATTTCCCCTTGCTTTCAAGAATTGTTGTAACTTGTAAAGTTGTAACCAGACAATTTGGTTGAGATTTACATTTAAATTACCTACCCACTGCAGAATATCCATACTGTGTTGCTTCATAACATTTAATTATTTAGTAACTTATCCTTACCCAGATATGATGCGCTACATGCTAGCAAGTGTTAATTGACTATCTTTTGGTAAACATGTCCCAACATAGAAAGAGCATGTGTGTAAGAGTTTTGGATACGACGGGCATCGGTATGGGCAGACACCTTGGACTCTTGCATATGTGTCCGACTAATTGTGAAAGAAGAAATGAAGGAAAAGTTACTATTGGGATGGAAGCATATGCCACCAACATTCTGTGTCTATATTCTATTGATATAAATCTTGATCTTGTCCTACCCTCGTGATCTTGTTGGCGGTTGACACCCATGTTCATTTTGCTGAATTAAAGCATCTCGTATTACCTGCAATTGCATTCAAATGATGGGGCATGTTACTTGACATTACATTTTGAATTGCAGGAATTGTCGGGCGCATATCCTCCAAAACATGGGGTGCTATGGAAGTGTTTTTGGGCTCACTTGCAACTGAAGAATATGAGTCGATGGCATCTGCTTTAATAGAAATGGGTGCCACAAACAAGAATGTGGATTCTAGGGCTTTTGCAAGAGATCTGGAGAAAATATTTTCTTCAATACAGGCATGTATTGTCATGTATCTCAACTGGTCTCTACTCTGTTCAAAGTTTTCCTTTTAATTATCTATGTATCCTTTCTACAAGAGCTTTTCTTGATGGAAACTGGAAATTAAATACTCCCACTGTCCCAAGATGATGATAAAAAATGGACACTCATTTAGGGATGGTGGTAATAGCTTTTATGATGTTTCCAATTAAATATAGAGAAAAATAAATTAAAAGCTGCTGGAATTTAATACAGAGTATGAGCTAGTTTCATCCAGTTGAAGATAGATTAAGTTGGCCAACTACATATGCATTCTTGTGGATGATTGCTTTGATACTTGATTGACTGTTAATTGTTAAACTGCTAGTGTAAGGCATATATCAGTTAAGTTGTGACTTCATCCAAAAGCTTAAGCTGTTAGATAAGAATGTGTGTGCAAGAAAACTTCTCACCCTTGAGAATTACAGTCTTTGGATGAGAGGTAAAAGTAAAATTTTTGTGAAACTGTGAAGCAAATTCATGATGTAGGAGTTTAGTAGGCCCAACATATCAAATATGCTGTAAGATCCTCCAATAGTATCATCAGAAAAAAAGAAAAAAGTTAAATCCTAGTTTTTTGAAAGAGCAATTTTATGAGATTTTATGTCAAGCTGGTGTAACATTTTTTGTTTTTCTTTGTACATGTTATGTTAATTTTTATGCTCCAATCTTTTAGTTAATAGTTAATATCTTCTGAAGCTTATTCTGATGCAGGATCTGGATACCGAAATTGTTGTTGCAACAGCCAGGGAAACAAATGCAACTGCTGTCTCTGCAAACCTTGTTGTAGATGAGAGGCAAATGAATGCACTATTTCTTGATGTGGTAAGCTTTTGTTTTTGGAGTCTTTAAGTATGAAACCAAAATTATCAGCCTTTAGGGCAACAAGTTTTCATCTTATTAGGCTGTCAAGGCATTTGAATGATCTAATGCATCATTCTTGACTCCTCAAATTGTTGGAAGTTCTAATTCCTTCAGCATGATCATCTGGAGTTGGTTATCCTTCCTTGGTTTATTATTAATATCAAGTCAGATATTTCTCCTAATCACGTTGACCGAAATCTCTTCATGTAAGGCCTGCCTGATTTAAATTGAAAAATTGCGGCTTTTATTAAACCATGGGCTATGACTTGAGCCTTCTTCTCTATTTGGCATAGGGAAGATTGATGGCTGTATCCAATTTTTACATTATTTTCATATCTGTGAGAGTGCGAAAAGGTGGTCCTACCCCAAGCTTTTCAGGAATAATGGCAATGAGATTTTGGACTGTTTACTTTAGGGTTAGTGAGTTCTATTTTGAGATGGGGGAGGATCACGGACAAACAGAAATTTCAAAGGAAGTTCAATAGCTAGACCTCATTTAAAACGTGGTTTTGAAATAACGCATAACTGAAACTAAAGCAAAGTGGGTACCAATTACCAAATACTCGCTTGCATGCATATTCTACTCAAAGAGTCCAACTTTCTATTTTAGGAAGTTACACTTAAAAGAGTCCTACTGAAAAAGATTGAGTAATAGATTTTAATTGTTTCGAAAAGTAGCTTTAAAAATAATATTAGATTAAAATTAAGGGTAAAATGTTTGACTCGTGTGGAAGTGGAAGTGGAACAGAGGGGGATCAAATAAGAGTGGGAGTAGGAAGTTATAAATGATAAATCAGGATTTCTCTCACCTAGTTAATGTTTCACCTTGGTACTCTTAATTGTTAAAGGATAAAATGGTCATCTACGCACTTAGCATGTTAACCACTAATTATTAAGTTATTTTCTTATAGTTGGGATAATGCAACAACCGATGTCAATAGTGATAGTATGCATATTTCCTTGCCACTCATTGTTAAATATACGGTCGACTAAACATTGTTATCCTTGCTTGTCCTTTATCAATTATCATGGAAAATTAACTCTACCATGCTCTCTGTGTTTCTAGGTTCGGGTTAGCGAATCATATGGGCTAAGATTCCCACGGGAATTTGCACTTCTCATGAAGCAACTGCTTTATTTTGATCGTTACACCCGTTTGTTAGCTCCCAACATGAACATGCTGCAGGATCAAAGGATCAGAATTGCCCCGAATCGAAGAATCAGCAACAGGAACATCTATGAGTGAGGGTTGCCGAGACCCTCAGCCATGGAAGTTTTCCATTTGTAGATATTACCTGTATACCCCTACAATCGACATGATGGTTTGGTTGTAGCTGGAAATAGATTTGTGAATTATCTTGTCCCATAAACATGCTAGAAAGGCCTCTCGACTTCAATGTGCAATGTAGTTTGTACCATAAAACACACACAATATAAAAACTAAAAAGATCTCCGCACTACATCCATCACGAGTAATCTATAGTGATGACAGAAACAAAACAAGTTCAACAACTCTCATGTGGGGATTGAGATTGTATTTAGTTATTTACATTATACAACAATAACTCTCGACTTCCCTAACTCTGACTCACAATTCTATATACCTGTATACAATATAGAGAATGCATGTGGAGAACCTGCCTCACCAACATCAATCTCCACGGATCACTTTGCTTGGTGAAGCATAGCCCATAAGGCGATGAAGTGGTGAACCTGATGTTGCTCGAGTTTCCTCAATCTCTTCTATTTCTGATGATATCTTCTTCGAAGAAGGCTTGGTGGAACCAGAGGATTCCGCTGATTTTGTGTACCAGTGGTTTCGAGGGTTGTGCAAACCACGCTTCTTCCTATCCTCCATGTGAGCAGTAGAACTAACAGATGACATCTTTCTGTCAGATGCAGTAGAAATAGACAAAGCTTCAGTTTCAGTAGAGTAACCCTTACTGTATGACCGTCCATAATCATCAGAATACGACACGGATACAGCATGCTGAGCATTATTGGTACGGGATGCTGAACTTAGAGTTCTAGCTTTGTTCAACTCAGAATATTCATCAACCTCACTCGGTGGAGGGGCTACGGTTTCACTTTCAGGAATGTAAGGAACCATACAACATCTATTCCGGAAAGAGAACTTTAGAACCTTTGAACAAGCACTGCATCTCAAACTATGGTATCTCCTTTTGAAAAGGAGAAAATCAGCAGGCAGCTGTAGAATTTCCAGGCAAAGGTAGCAAGCTATCATCGGGGACCCACCAGCTACAGGCCGGAAATGTTGCTTCGGCATCTGATTATTTTTCATGTCACGGTCTTCTCTATGCCATTGATCATTGAATCTTGTTTCATGACTCCATAAGGAGAATTCAGAACCGGTATGATGTTGGGGACTCGAGGTAACAGACTGATAAGGACTGTAATGCCTCAAGTGGGTCCCATGGTGTCCTTTGTTACAATAAATATCATGTGAAGGAAGCTGTGCAGAGTAATGCCGCTCTTGGGAGTAGCAATGAAAACAGGAGCAGTCAACTTGGCTTCTATTGTGCACAGCTTCCCCTGAGAAAGCCATTCGTGGGGGCTTAAATTGTTGGGACCAACATTGTCCTTGGTCATATCGACTAGGATACCTGCAGTAAAATCAGAAAGCCCAAAATGCAGATATTAACATTGATGTACTGGTAAGTGGTAACACAAGAAAGGATGAAAGTATGAAACTAAGCTCAACTCAACCCAGCCTGGTCTTCGTCCCACCTATGTTAAACAAAAAAGCGGAAAAGTGCAATGAACATGTAGAGTAGGCTCTAGAAGTAACACCATCTTAAGCTATGAACATATCACGCAAAATCTTGCAGAAAAATTTGAAGTCACTCTCATGCGGATCATTTTCATGTATAAATACTTTTGGTCAATGCATTGGCCCGAAAATGCCTCGCTTAGTCATTTTCATTGAAACTAACAAAGTAGAATAGTTTTTGATAGAGATAAGTAGAGACAAAAGTGGGAGAGGAGCTTCATTTTCCGGAAAATGGCCTATTGAGTTCAAATCCGTAAGTTGTTTCCTTAGGAGAATGAGTAATTTTTCTTTAATTTGCAGAATATTTCAAGCTCGACTCATTTTCCTGAAACTACCTAACAACGAAAATGTTTTCCGAAAATCATTTGCCATGAAACAATCAGAGCCTCGAAATGGTTGTGAACAAAGGCAATGTATGTAGAACAATAAGTGTCCAAGAGAGAAGTGATCATTGGAAATTATATACCTGGGATGGTTTAGATCATGATGCATTTCCCTCTCTTCTGCTAAGTGATCATAGTAAGAAGGCATCTGCTTTTCTTTCATGGCAACTCTGGCAGGAAACCCTCCATTTGTGTTTCCTGTCAAAATATTTGCCCTGTTAAGCTGATCTTGCAGTTGACGAACCATTCTCAACAACTCCAACTTTTCTGATTCCGGATTGTCAGGTTTGGCAGGTACATGATACATGGAATTATACTGGAACTCGCTGAACCCAAGACTTGAAGTGCTTGCATCTCCATGGCTAGCTCGGAGACCTCTTGCATGAAATGGAACTCTTGGTCGAGCATCATCTCCCTTCAGTGCCATCATATCTCTAACTGGATGGCCATGTCTTGTGGGCTGCGGAAATTCATGGACCCATTTGCCTCTAGTCCTTGCATGCTGTTCTTTCCCCAACTTGCCCCTAATATCATCTCCTTTTGCCAACTCTAGGGAACTGACAGCATAATTTCTTCGCCGCGGGATTAAATGTGTATCAGTGATTCGATCATCATTTCCATCAAAAGAAGATACACTACCATCATAAGCACTGTAGCTTGTGGTCGTTGGAGATTTAGACATATCTCCAATTGCAACTCCAGGATCAGACCTAGGTCTATTTAAAGGAACGCCTTCCAACGTATTCGTGGAGCTTGCGTGCTCAAGCCCTTGGAACTTAGTACTGCGGGATTGTTCCACATCTTCATCCAAGGGACTCTGGAAAGTGCTGGCTAATTTCCTCGGCCTTGAATCCAGTAACTTTTCTGCAATCAAGCTTCTGAAGGCCGAACCGTTCAAATTTTCTTTCACTTCTGTATCTATGACAATTGCTTGTGATGACTCTTCAACGTCATGGCAATTAAGGTCAGCAGGCAACTCTCCACTGGTATCTCCATATTCATTTTGGTTGTCGCTGTTGTCTTCATCCAGAGAGCATGTGCTTCCATCCACTTCTTTCTGTGCTGATGGTGACTCATTCTCATAATGATAATTAAGCTCAGGCGAAGGCGAGGAATAGATTTCATTAGACATGTTTACGTCCCCATGCCGCTCCTTGTCAGAATCACTACACTCATTTTGATCCATTCTGTCATCTTGGTTAGGAAGACAAGTTTCGGCATCCGATTCCATAAGAGTTCTTGCCTCTGGCGATGACTCTGAATTCTCGTGAGATGAGATCTCGGTTGAGCTACGAGGTTCTTCTAAATGGTAAATACCAGGCTGCTCCCCCGTACAATCGGTAGAATCATATTGATCACTCTCAACAGTTCTTTCAGGTGCCTTGGGGGAAACAATAATTGATTGTGGATTCAAGTTGGAAGCTTTGACATCTTCAGAAGCATGCTCCATAGTAGGTGTTGGAGTAGGAACTGTTTGAACTATGTGTGATGCTGCTCCATCGTTGGCATCGCTTTTTCGATTTTTAGCTGACACAGAGCAAGTAAATTTAAACGTCAAAAAATAGCAAAAGTAATGGACGCTATTATTAAAGACAAATGCCAAGCAGGGGGACTGCAATCCCTCCGTTTCGCACTCAAGTGTTCACAATTGAAATTAATAAGTTCTAACCATTAATATAATTTACAAATATACCCTTGGTACTTTTCAAATTAGGTAACGCGTCCTTGACACAAGGGGTATACAAAACATAAAAGCTATCCAAAAGAAATATTATTTATTTCTTTTCAAGATTACTTTTCAAGATTTTATTATCTTTGTAGCTTTGCATTTCATGTAATAAGCTTTTTTGAAGTAACACTCATTAAGTGGAACATTCCAAAATACTCCCTCGGTCCCAATGAAGAGATACGCTTTGACTTTTTCTGTCTATATGACCAATTTTAGGCTCATATTTCTTTAGTCTAAGAAAGTAAAATTTTAAACATTGCAAATTACACTAGAAATATTATAAATAACGTGTTTTATATTTTTGAAAAAAAAAACTAGATCCTTATCATATTTTTGTTTGAAAAGATTTTAATCTGACCTTAAAAGTCAAAGTGTGCCTCTTAAATTGGGACAGATGAAGCAAAAAGTAGGACTCTTTGAGGAGAACGCTGGTACAAGTTTGAATGAAATGCGCAACATAAATTAGAATGAATATAACTAATGGGTAAGTGAGCATGTAACTACAATTCAGACAATATTATTACCTTGGAGAACTGCACCACATCCTCCACACTTGTAAACTGGAACCTCTGCCAACTCTGGAAGAACTAGTCGGCATTTAGGGCATCTTACTAATCGAATTTTAGAATTCATCATGCTGGTCATGTTGCCAATTATTATTTACAGTTACACTAAAACCATCAACATTTTTTGTGGCAACCACGTAAATCCCACCTATCGAAGAATTATCCTGTTACTGATTGCAGCCTGTATTAGATATAATAACAGTGAAAAGGGGTTAGACCAAAATGACTCAATGGTGCAGGATAGTAAGATTACGATGAGCAAACGAAATGGAGGTAATTATACAGACAGAAACAAATAAATGTTCAAGGGATGTATTGCCATTATGGAGCTAGAATGTTTCTAAAGCATTTCTGACAGTCAAAATGGAATTCGTTAAGAATTTGAACATAGTTTGAATGCACAAGGTTTTTGTTTCACTAAATTTGTCATATTGGAAATTATGATCTGCAATGATACATGGCAAACTAGCAAAGGTCCTCGGAGGAAAACTAGATATATTGGTTTGTAGGTGAGAAGTTATTCCATTACAATACATACCCCTCTAGTTTGATTGCCCGTAAAAGATGCTGAAACATATGGTGCAAATATGAAGAGCCGAAAAATAGTTTGAACTAATTCAGGGAAAAGGACCCTGTGACTGTGAGGCTCTGAAGTAAACTGCAATAGAAAAAGGAAGAAGTTAAGCTGATAAATGGTGGATAAAACAATTTCACGTCTAAATCGTCATTACTAACATTTAAATTGCGCAAAATCTTGATGGAATGAGCCAAGTCATCAAACAAAATACAGAGAAAAGCTAGTAAACCATAATTAGGATAAAAGAAGACAAAGTAAGGCCAGATGGTGTCTAAAAAAGAACTAATAAAGTCACACTTGCACACAACACGATTTTTTATATTAGCCACCAAGAATACCAAAAAAACAAATGGAAGCTGACAAATATTTTTTAAAAAAGAAAATAAAAAAGAATCTGACCTAGTAAGCTTAGGAATATATAAATTCAGAGGAAATAGTCATCACTATATATCAACTCCACTAATTGCAATATTGCATAAACAGAGCAAACCCAATAGAGGTCATGCAAAATCTGAACAAAAGCTTCTACTTCCTCCCTCCCAATTGATTCCATCTGAAGAGATAAGAAGTCTTTTTGTCAAACTGATTTTTTCTTCAGAGTGGAAATATGATAAGGATTTTTCTTAGAAACTCATAAATTATAAAACACGTACTTTTTATTTTTAGTCTTACCGGAATTTATAAAAGCTATAGTTTTATATTCCTATATTGAATAAAACTATTTCCAAAACATGAACCTGAAAATTAGTCAAATTGACCGGAAAAGAAAAGGTTGCCTTTCTCCATTGGAACGATGGATTAACAATTTGCAAATGACGAATCAAGAAAGAACCTTTAAAGAAGCCAAAGATTGAAACTTGACAAGAAATAAGCAAAACCCATCTCAGAAAGCTCAGATCAGATCAAACTGAAGCTCAAGCGAGCTCATTGAATGCACGAAAAACATACCGTTTAAGCTTGGACTAGCAAAGATCCAAGAAATTCAAACATAAACGCTCATGAAAGCCACATGATCCAGTAAAAGAACTTACAAAATTACAACAATGTAAGAAATGGGGTTTGAAGAATTGAATTGAACTGAATTGAGAAGAACTTACAAAGAAGGCCGGGGGAAGGGGGGGAACGGAGAGAAATTGTCAAAAACGAAAAATCTTTGTGTCTACGCCAAGTCCAGCTATACCAATGGATTTCTCTCTCTCTCTCTCTATATATATATATATATAATTATATTATATATTATACTCCCTCCGTCCATAAATTATCGTCTTAGTTGGCCCGACGTACAGATTAAGAAAAAACAATTGACTTGATTATTTATATTGGTTTAATGTGTAGTTTTCTTTAAAGCCAATGTGCATGTGGTGTGGCCCTTAATTAAAGTAGGGTGAAAAAATAAGGATAAAGTGATAAAAGTGATGTTCTAAAAAGGTAAGTTTCAAAGTGGACAATTATTTTGGGACGGACGAAAAAGAAAAGGAAGACGATAATTTAGGGACGGAGGGAGTATTATTGAGTATATATATATATATATATATATATATATATATATATATTATATATTATATATATCTAAAAAAGAGCAGTTTTGGTGTTGTATTTGTGAAGGGGAAGCTCTGTTTGTCTGTCTTAAGTCCAGTATCAACTTTCAAGTCTTTGTCAGAGTGAGAATTCTCTCTCTTAAAACTCTTTTTTCTCTTTCTCTCTTTGGGTGGGTGGGGGGGTTGGGGGACTTTTCTAATTACAGTGCTGTGGACAGAAGGAAACACGGGAAGGAAGAAAAATGAGAGAGAGAGAGCCAAATGTTAAAGTCGGCGCGGAGACTATGAATTAAAGCGAAGAAATCAGATATATCAATATACTCCCTCAGTCCTTAAATTATTGATTAAAAAAAATTAACTTGATTATTTATATTATTTTAATATGTATATTTTATTAAAAAAAACTCATGTATATATGATTCATAATTAAATTATAATAAAAAAGTAAAAAATTAAATTTAAAAAAAATAAATTTCAAATTAAATAATTATTTAAGGACCAAAGGAGTTTATGGCATAAACATGTTACCCCATACGTTGCCACGAAATGAGATAATCAATATATGATAAACATGTTTCTCCCTCTTTTCATAAATAGGACTAATTGTCAGCATCCTCTTTTTTTTGTTTCTGTTCCAAAAAATTATATTGTTTTTAATTTTTTTGATCAAATATCAATGGATAATATAATTATTTTATTTATATTTTTAACATTTTTAATTCTCAACAAACAAGTCACTTATTTTTTTATAATAAATATGTTTAATCATTTTTTTCTAATCACTCACGTTTCATATTTCATTATCATAAAAATAATATGATTAATACATTTTCTACTAAAATCTTATATTATATTGGATATTTTATCATCAAAAATTAATATTCTAATTTAGTTTTAAAAATATTGTTTTAAAATGTCAATTCAATTATTATAGTAGCTATTAAACTGAATATTAGTTTCAATCAACTCAAGAATTAAAATTTTGCATCAATTATAAAGGTAGGCAAAATATTTAAATATTATGATACTATTTCATAATATGATTTTACTATTTGATCATTTTTTTACAATTACGTTCTTTAAGTTTTAATTTTAATTTTTTCATAACCAATGAACATATATTACTCAAAGTTTGGTAGACAAAAAATGTCCTTGCGATATTTTTTTTATTATACAATATAACTTTAGTCATAAAATTAATTAATTAAATCATTACAAAAAGTAAAAAATAATAATAGAATAACTATATTGTTCATAAATGTTTGAATGAAAAAATAAAGTTAAAAGGTCATTCGGAAAATAACTTGATTAAGTAAACTTAAAATGGACAAATATTTAAGGGTAATTTTGTCCAAACATGTATTTATTTGATACAATAATTGAGAAAGTAGTGGATATGCAAAAATCAATATATATATATAAGCTATGTAGTCTAAAATAGGTAAAATCCCGCCAAAATGTTCTTTCCAAAAAAATGAAAGTCATCTTTAATAAGTATTACTATAAAATAGGTAACATGCATTGAGAACACAAATCGAAATAATTGATTACACAACTCTAAAGTAAACATGGCTATGGAAATTTATAAATTTGTAAAAATATTTCGAAAAGCTATTGTACTAAAAAAATCAAGTATATTAGAATTACTCACGATTTATTACAATATATTGACATAACTGATAAAGTATCTAAAAAGACAATAAATATTTGAAATATTTATCTATTTCATCACATTTGAAATTTTTATAACCAAAAATATTTAACTTTATTTTCTTAGTTCTTGAAAATACAAAAAAAGTTATTGAATATACAAGTCTCTAATTTAAAAATCAATTTTTTTTAATAGATTGTTCTCTTCATCATGTTTTTTCTATATTTTTTTTGTTTTGTTTATAATCTTCGTTTTATTTGAGTATAATTTAATTAAAAGAGATCTATACCCGTGCGTTAAACACACGGGTGTAAAACTAATTTTAGTGTAAATAACATCTCTCTTTATTTAATTTTATAAGTGAAATTACACAAAATTAAATACTTCATCCATTCCAAAAAATAGTCTATTAAATAAAGTTGATTAGGTAAAACTACAATTTGAAAAGTTTGACTTGTCAAATAAATTTTTTTAGGAGTAGGTCTCATATAATATCGTCTTACGGATCTTAATTCGTAAGACAGTACTTCATTCTCTCGAGCTTAATCCACCAATACACGATGTGTTAGGTAAAAATGATTCATTTTACAAAAAACTAGATCTTCGTGCCCGTGCCTATGGCACAGTGCCAGTATATCTGATTTCGTCAATTGAAACGACAACGTCTAAATAGAAGGTGCAATTTTAAAAAAATGTTACAGTTGAGGGGTACATTACTTCTAGTGGTAGTTGAGGGGCGCTATTCGAACTCAACTCATAGTTGGAGTTATATGTAACTGACTTATGCACGTTTGATTTTGCGACGGAATCAATCCTCATGACCAGATAATCTGTAAGATTGATGTTTTGTAAGAAGTAATGGTTTAGAAGATTAATCTCAGGGTGTGACTACTCATAATATTAATTATAGGGGTGACTTTGTAATAGTGAGAGAAAATGAATTGTTAAAAGTGGATAACTACTTTTATACATGTGAATGTGAGAGTGAATCCCAACCATTAAATTTTTTAAGATAATTTAATCTTAACATTTAAATAGCTTTAGTCAATTGTACATGTGTGAGAGTGAGCTCTATTGTAATATAGATATTTGTAATATCGTCTTACCCAACCTTTTGTCTTACTTTAAGGGGACACGGAGAGATTGTTTTTTATAGCGTAATAATATGCTCCATACTTGTAGCTGATGTTGTGTGTTTTTTTTTTTAATTTTGTTTTTTTTTCATTATCACAAACACAAAAACTAATGAATATAATTGTTCACGCCACAAAGATGGGGTGACTATGCTGGTGATCCATGTAATGGACCGTAGTTGGCGTGTCCTTGACCAACATCCACGTCGGTGTAAGTGGGTACTTGATGTACCGAAGTTGATATGATATCTGGGCTTTGTGCTTGTTCTTTGATCTTTGGTCACCTGAAATAAGACTACCGTTAAGGTGCCGGGGGTTTCCCAGCTACAGCCCTCAGGTGTAAAAGTTAGTAATCAGGGAGTATAAGTGTCGGAGCTAGCCATTCCCTTAAGCTTCCGGTGATAGTATATATAGCTTATTGTGCTTAATGCAATTGTGTATATTTTGATCAAGTGAACCTACCTTTTGTTGTAAGGGAAGGCTTCTTTTTATAGTGGTGCCCTTTGGAGATCATGATTGATATAGGGCCCTTGGGCATGGGGACCTGTTGTTGGTCGGCTGGCTGACAGCTTCCTACTGGTTGATAGGTAGCGTGTGATACATTTATTGTGGGCGGTTGATAAACCGCTATGATAAATTAGCTTGCATGGCTTACTCGCATTCTGTTAAGATGACATCTGGAGGCTATGTACAGGCTATATGTCGGATCTGTCATATCAGAGAAGGTTTTTCGGGTGAGCATGATCATTCCTCGTCTTAGTGGTCGGGTTATGTTCGTTGTTTAGAGTGATCCTCGGTCCGTCGAGGATCATGGTTGATCCTTCAATGGTCGCTGGCTATGGTATGGCCGGCTTCCTTTATGTCTGTTATATGGTGGGTCCTACCCATGTCCAGTTGGAAGCCACGTGGTCGCTCCACGTGGGTGGACCCAGGTCGGGTCCCTTCAATAGCCCCCCGAGTTTCCAAGTGCGGGGATTCATCCTTAGCTTGGAAAGTATAGTTAAGCCCTTTGTTCGGCTGTCGAGCATCTTTGATCTTTGTTTTGGTTTCTTCGGTTTTTCGTCTTTCTTGCTTATGGTCGCTCTTCGTCCTTTATTTTTTGTTCGTTCCATCGTGCTCGAGCTTTTGAAGCCGAGGATGAGTTCGGAGTTATTTAGTGGAATTTTTCTGGGAAATTGGTCCGCCGTTTGCATTAAATGCACGATTATCGAAGGGTCGCAAGTAATCATTTTTATTACTGTTCATGGTTTGTGACGACATCATTTCTTAAAAACGTCGTCGGATTGTGTCCACCATTCTGCATGTACTCTCGCCACGTGTCGTCTTGGGAACAGGTAGGTAGGATCCGCGTGTTTTCCTTCGGGTCGACCCGACGTCCTCGGGTCCGTATAAAAGCCAAAGCTTCCGGCTTCTTCCATACGTTCTCTTTGTTCTGAAATTTTTCCCTCTCAAAAAATCGTGTTTCAGTGAAGGCGAAAACTCACTCTTCTGCTATTCCTTTCATTTTTGCTACTTCTAGCCGTTAGTATGTCTTACATTTCTAGTTTCCAGATTCACCTCCTTCCCCTCTTTCTTTTGACGTTAATTTCGTAGTTTTTAGGTCTGTTTTGAGTGGCTTTCTAGGTTCATAGCATTTTTCCAGCGACTCTGTTGCATTTTCTGTTGCTCTGGTGCTAACTCTGGTGACCCTTCCTTTTCCAGATCCTCAATAACTTTCTCGGTTCTCCCCCGCTCAATTTCTATTCGCAGTACTCGCCCCCTTTTTTGCTCGCTACTTTTCGTTTTTTTAATTTTCAAGGTTTATTAGGGTTTTTAGGCTTTATAAGACCTATCCCCGCCTTTACCCCTAGTGAAACCTTTTCTTTTTCTTCGCCTAGCCCATCTACTGCATCGAGCCCAAACATGAGGACCAAACATGTAAGCCCGGGCCCCGTATACGCTCGATCACTGACAAACAAGAGGGTATACTCGCAAACTGATGGGACTTGGTCGCTCATTTTGCCGAGCCAGGCAATGCCCCTTTTGGTAAAAAGGGGGTGCAATATGGAGGGCTTACCCACCCTAGATGACGAAGGGTACAAGGCCGATGATATCCCCGCTGGCTCGGTCATGATGGTATGTAGGGATGAGGAGAGGGCCCTTCGGTACTTATTCAACCAGTACTACAGGGAGATCGTTGCTCAGGAGGTAGTGGAAGCTAACAAGGTTTTGGCTAGCGAGAAGCGAAGAGATACTTCTTCGGCTGCTACCCGAGTTGAGGAGGGCTCAGGTGGGGTCGAGGATGCCCCACCTGCTCGCAGAGTGCTGAAGGAGTGGAGGAACAATGTATGGCCTGATGATGTGGTGGACTGGAATGACAAGTATAACCACAGTTATAAGAGATTTCGAGGATCTGCTCCCCATAATTCACTTGGTATAAACGAGCTTAGGAGTCAGCATGACAAGGTTGGTTTCTATATTTCTTTTTTCGAGGCAGGCTTTCGGCTACCTTTCGACCCCTTGATTTGTGAACTTATGGAGGAAGCTGGTGCCACCCCTTGACCTCTCCCTCAACCTAGTTAGGTATCTGATCTCGTTCGATGCTTGTGTTCGGATATTCGGGTTTGAGCCTACCTTGCCTCTATTCAAAACCTATTTTTCTATGACTAAGTCTTTGAACCAGCTCCAGTGCAAGCATCATAACCGGGGAATTAATCTGTTCGCCAAGCCTCCTGGCAAAACGGGGCTGTTGGAATATGCTTCTTGATAATTAACTTACCACCTTGCATATTCTATATATGTTGATTTGTTTGTTCCCATTACAGTGAGTCATCTCTAGTGGCTAAAAGGTCTACGTATCGATTAGTGTGGCAACTAGTGTGACATCACATAGGTCTTAGATTATGTGCAACCTGATCAAATCCTACCTTCCTACATGATGATTAAACAGACCAGCACTTCATATACACTAGCACCAGCATACTTGCTATAGCGTCAAAGGTTCTCTAAAGACTCATCACCAGCAGACTTGTCATATGCACTAAAGGACACTTTGAAGACTCGTCACCAACAGGCGTGCTATAGTGACAAAGTTTCTCAAAGGATTCATCACTAGCAGACCCATCATGTGCATCACGGAATACCTTGAAGACCATCACCAACAGACTTGCTATGGTTTGAATGTTCACAACATAAACAACAGTCTTTCTCTACAAAAGACTCATACATCATAGTTGAACTTCTCACCAGCAGACTTGGTTTTGCACGTGCTACAAAGAGACGAGATTGCAGCAGACTAAAACAAGACAAATATGTTGAGCTTCAATCTTATTCAAATCTTTATGAAGCCTGACACTGCAAGACTTTCTCGCTTTCCAAGTCACGTGGTCTGAAGCAGTCTAAAGAATCTACTTTATCAGACAGATCACCTGACACTGCATCAATGAATCAGACTTATCCTTCAGAGACCTATCATTCAGTCTGACATGGTAATAGTTCAAAGATCTAAAGAATGAAGTCTTTTATCCAACAGATAAAGATCTATTGAACAATATCTTTATCCATCAGCTCTCAAGACAAATCATTCAACGGATACAAAATCTATCGACAGATCTCAACGATCAAAGTTCTCCGGCCTATATAAGAAATCTACCCTCCTCTTCAAAAATATATCGAGCAGAAGAACGTGTCAAAATGACACCTGCAACAAGAACCTCAAAGAAGTTGTAAGATCTACAAGAGATTGTCTTCACCAACGAATCTCAGATCTTCACAGCAGATTGTAGTGAGCTTACCCAGATCTTAGAAAAACACTCTCTGTGGATTGCTAGGAAGAAAAGCTCGAAGAAGGAAAGAGAAAGAGAGATCAGAAACTTCAAAAGACAGAGGTCAACATCTTGGTCAAGAACCCAACTCTTGATTAGAGTTCTTCACCCTCCTTCGAGGAACTCGCCTTTAGCTAAGCTTCAGGATCTTACTCCTAAAGCTAAAGGTCAAGCTCTTCGATCGTTCTATAGATAGATTTCAGATGGTACCCAAAGAAAATGAAAATCTGTCTGTAGATATTGCATTCATATCTTCAGATTTGTATTCCTATACAAATGCTGTCGATTGTGCAATAATCATTCATCATGGAAGGACGAGTGCTCTGCACTCAATCGTTAAGATAATTCTTATCTGAACGATCTTGAAAATTATATTCTCATATTAGTTTCTCATTTTGGTCTCATATTGCCCTCTTTGCTTAAGGATTCATCTATGAATAATTAAGTAAAAATCATGGCTTGAAAGGACAAGGACAAAAAATGTACATAGAGTGTCTAGGCTGATGTAATCTCTAATTTATCTTTGAATAAATTCAGATGTTTTTTCATATAATCTATCTTTCAGTCTTTACCTCTCTATGAAGTTTTTTATAAAATGATTTATCCTTTGAAAAGATATTCTCTAATGATTCCTTAATTCAGCATTTGGAATAAGGATTAAGTGTGATGTTGTTCTGATCATATATTCGTGTACAGCCACTTAAGACTTCTCTAAATCTAAGCCTAACTATTTCCGCTGCTTAAACTCTTTCAAAAAGGCTTTTGATTTATACGGCAGTTCACCAGCAGGGTTAACAACTCTGCTTAGAACAAGTATGCTGTTCAGTACTACCAACAGACATGTTCAACACGTTAACTGTCTATGCCTTTAAAACCTATGATTTAATCTTGCAAAAACAATTAAAAGTTTTAAACGGCAGCATAGGCTATTCATCCCCTAGCCTATTTGAGCATCATTGTGGACCAACAGGGGCACTGGGACGAAAAGGTTTTACTGGTCGAGAGCCGAGTTGGGTGGAACTTTCCTGTTCCTCGGCTTTTTGCTTCTGAAGTTAAGTTGCTTTCGCCGGTCGGGACTTTGGGCGAGTATGAGGAGTCTGCCTCGAACGGCCATCGAAACTTTCCTTGGGGTCCGTGGGACTGGACCCGCCCAGGTATTTTGCTGGAACTCAGTGACCGGGGATGAGGTTCTGCTGAGGATGGTCGGGATGTCGACCAAGAAAATAGAAGGGCTGAACGTTCGTTGCGAGGTTCGCGAGTACGTTCAATATCCGGGGTGGTCGATGCATGAGGGGCTTAGGTTTAGAGTGGACTGCCCTCGATGCAAGGATGGCACATTTAATTTTGAAGGCTGTGAAAGTATTCGTCGCCCTGCACTTGTTTTATTCGTTCTTTTTTAATCGTTGAATTTTGCTCGTAGTTCTAACTTTATTATTGTCATTTCAGATATGGTGGTGGATATAGACCAGATTTCTGGGAGAGTCGCCAGGCAGACCAGAGGGACTGCCCGTCGAGCGGTATTGAAGGATGCATTTAATGATCCTGCTAAGGTCTACACTTTGCCCACCGAAGAGCAGGGGGTCGGGTCCTCGGCTGTGCCCGCTACTACCACTTCAACGGCTCCTCGCCGAGCACCAGCCAAAGTGGTTACTCGGAGGCCTAAGCCTTCAGCACAAGCCCCAGCAAAGAAAGATCCTGCCACCACCACAACTGGGCCTTCCTCCGTCGAGAGCGCCCCTGCTGCTCCTCAGCTAAAAAGGCAGTTAATCGAGGAGGTTCCTAAGGAGGTTGAACAAAGCCCTGAGAAAGTATGTGTCCAGATCCCTACCGCCAAAAAATTGAAGGCCAAGGCTTTGTCTTCCTCGTCTAGCGTGGAGACCATCCCCTGGATGAGGGATGACTTTGTCGTGCCCATCACTCGAGCAGCAGGGATCAAGCTCGCTAAAGATATTGCAGATGTCCCGGTGTTGCAGAACATCAATGTGACCCATCGAGATAGTCCCACTGCCTTGGCCGGGCAAGGAATAATTGTTCGGGTCCAGATGAGGGATATGATCAGGATTGCCGATTCTCTGCCTAGCAACGAGGCTATGGGGCGCATTGGGCTATACATGAGTGATCGATGTCTTATTTTAATTATTTTCCTTGCAAGTGGACAAGACTATTGTAGAATAGTTTTGGAAAGCAAGGGTCGAACCACAGAGACAAGAAGATCATAGATTGCACGATTATCGGTAGCAATTTATTAAACTAAGGGGCTTTTTATATTGTTTTTAATTTAAACTAATTATTATTCTAAAGTTAACTAATTAGCAGCAATCACAATTTATGAAGATCGTATGGTGGAGGGAAATCTAGGATTAGGGTTTCACTTGTATCTCCTCTATAGCTTATTTCAATAAAATATCATTCAATCTCTTGGGTTCGTTCACGAAATATAGATATAGCCTGTTGAATTACCGTTCAGTCTCCATCTTCAAATAATTCATCCATTCTATATCCTAGGCACAAGAACATATGATTTAACTTTCACTTAAGTCATATATGGAACCTGACCCTAACTTATCACTCTCGTGCATCGATAGGTTCAATTTATTGTGATGGTGAGCCAGTGTACGACATATGCACATTGATCATGCAGTTATCCGCACCTCTAGGCCTTTATTATTCACGATTACATTCATTTGTTCAAAGTGAAATAATAGATGGATTGATAATCACCACAATCAACAAGAATTGAATGAATAAAAATATAATTAAAGCATAGATTCGATACAAGTTCCCTCCCAACTCCTAGATTAATGGGTGATTAGTTCATCCTTGAAGATGAACAACACATGGAGATGATAGAATACATGAATCGATCTTCAATCCTTGTAATTACAACAACTAATTATGTTATACACACTAAATCCTATTCTAAAGCAATAGAAAACTACTTTCTGGCCGTCCTAAAGCTTTGGCTATCGGCCTCTATTTATATTATGGAGTTGTAGGGAGATTAGGTCTTCCAGCCTGGTGTGAAAACCCAAAATCTTGCATTTTGACTACCTTGCGGCCGCAAGGTCATGACACAGGTAAAGTGCTTCATATTCCTGGCTTCAAACTCGGTCACACCGCACCGCCTACCTTGCAGAGGCAGGTAAGAACACACTGCGCAAGGTGTTCAAATTTTGTCTTCTATCGTTTCTTCTCCAATTTACACTCTGGCCCCTTTTTGGAATTTTCACCAAAAAGCCTTATAATATGTATAATTTCTCCTAAAACCCTGAAACTCATAAAATCACTGAAAAACACATATCAGTAGCCAAAAGCCTTGTGGAATCGCTCAATTTAAGTCATACAAGTATATGAAATCGACGTATAAAATACATCGATCAATGAGCGAGGAAAAAAACATTTATTTAATTCTTCTTTTTCTTTTCTTCTTTCTCCTTTTTTGTCTCTGACTTTTTATTCTCATCTTCTCCTCGTAGATGTAGTCGGTCTGATCGAGCTGTAGTCGAGGTGAGAAAACTTAAGACTCGAGCCCAAGTTGACGAGGATGAGATCGAAATTCTGAAAGCTCGCCTGGCGTCTTTGGAGACCGACCAAGCCCTAAAGGCAACCAAGCTGGTAGATTCCTCGGTCAAGATAGCTGCCTTGATCCAAGAAAAAGAACTGGCTGAGACTCGTGCCAATGATAGTAAGCAGAGGCTGGTCAGGCCAAGCAAAGAGTTGATGAAGCCGAGCAAATAAAAGCCTTGGCTGAGAAAGAGGTAAGCAAGTCCGCAGCGAGGATTGCCGATCTGAAGAGGCAGGTTAATGAGGTGAGGGCCTCAACTTTTGCACAGTTTAATGATTCGGAGGAATACACCAAAGAGGTCCTCCCTTACTACGAACGAGGTGTCCACCATATGCTCCGGGTAGCTGCTGCCTCGGGGATGACTCTGGGGACAATTGTTGAATGGGGCAGCGAGGAGTTCGCCGGGGATGCCGCGAGGGAGGGGCACGAGATGATTTCTTTTGATGAAGACGAGCTGAAGATGATTCATGCAAAGGATGCGAAGCTCGGATTTGAAGAGTGGGTTCCCCCGACTACTTAGTCTTAAGATGCTATCTTTTTTATCGGCGCTGTGGAGCGTGGTGAAGATGTAGAGTTCGAGGCTGAGCTTAAACTGAAACAATTTATGGGCGAGCAATCCAACCGTGATCAATTCGATAATGAATCAATTGCTGCCGAGCAACGAGGTCTACCCTCCCCAGCCCGTGATGCCAAAGTGGTTGATCTCCCCGAATGATAGCTTTAATCCTCGATGTGTCGAGTTAATTGGGCGTGTGTGCCCGTTATTCCAAACAATTTTTATCAATGTGTTTGTATTTTAAACAATTTTTTGTTTTCCTTATATCTGTATCGAAAGAATTTTTATCTATGTTTTGTTCTTGCTTGTTATGAATGTTATTTCATACTTGTCTTTATTTCAATTTATTTGTAACCTTCCTCGCGTACCGAGGATAGGTTTTAGTCTCACCTCGGTACGAGGATGGGAATGAGCACTTAAGCTCATTTCTTTATTTGCAACCTTCCTCGCGTGCCGAGGATAGGTTTTAGTCCCACCTCGGTACGAGGATGAGAATGAGCACTTAGATCATTTCTTTATTTGCAACCTTCCTCGCGTACCGAGGATAGGCTTTAGTCCCACCTCCGTACGAGGATGGGAATGAGTACTTCGCTTATTTCTTTATTTGCAACCTTCATTGCATGCCGAGGATAGGCTTTAGTCTCACCTCCGTACGAGGATGGGAATGAGCATTTAGCTCATTTTTTATTTGCAACCTTCCTCGCGTGCTGAGGATAGGCTTTAGTCTCACCTCCGTACGAGGATGGGAATGAGCACTTAACGCATTTCTTTATTTGCAACCTTCCTCGTGTGCCGAGGATATGCTTTTAGTCCCACCTCCGTATGAGGATGGGAATGAGCTGATAGCAAACACATTTGCTTTGAAAATATACATCATTTATTAATACTTCGAACTTTGCTCAGAGGTTACATCAATGATAGTAGCATTTGAGATGATCGGCATGCCATGGGTTTTTCAAAGGTGTGCCGTCGGGCTCTGCCAGTCGATAAGTTCCTTCTTTCACGATGTTGGTTATTCTGAACGGGCCCTCCCAATTTGGTGAATGCTTATTCCTTCCTATCTTTCTGCCAATCGCCTTTATCTTTCTTAGGACCAAATCACCGACTAAGAAAGTTCTCGGTTTTACTTTCTTATCGTGATGGATCTTAGTAAGCTTTTTGTAGTTGATCATTCTGAGGCGGGCTTCTAGTCGTTTTTCTTCGAGGTGGTCCAGGTCAAGCTGTCTGGACAAGTTGTTCTGTTCTTGATCGAAGGAGGTGACCCGAATTGTTGGAAGGGCTAATTCAACCGGTGTCATTGCTTTTGACCCATAAGTAAGTGCAAACGGGGTTTCACCAGTAGATCCCCGAATTGACGTTCTAATTCCCCATAGGACGATCGGCAACTGCTCTAGCCAGCTTCCTTTTTTATCGTCTAAATTTCTCTTTAGGGCATGCATAATCTTTTTGTTTCCTGCTTCTACCTGACCATTGCCTTGTGGATGAGCCACCGATGACATTCGGTGTTTGACGTTCAGCCTTTCGCAGCTCGTCGTGAACTTTTTGGAAAACTACGTGCCATGGTCGGAAACGATCATCCGAGGTAATCCGAAACGACAAAAGATTTGTTCGTATACGAATTTTATTGCTTGGTCCTCAGTTATGCTAGTGAGCGGTTTTACTTCTACCCATTTGGTAAAGTAATCCACCGCGACAATAACATACTCGCACCCATGCTTAGCTTTAGGGAAAGGGCCAATGAGGTCAATTCCCCACATGTCAAAAGGCCATGCCGTGACCACCGGTGTTTGTAGAACCGAGGGAAGTCGTGACCACCGGTGTTTGTCGCATTTCTCACATACTCCGATGCGTCCCTTCTCATGCTTGGCCAGTAATACCCATGAAAGTTCATCTTGTCCAACAGAGTCCTCGGACCTGAATGTCCCCCACATTCGCCCTCGTGTACGTACCTCGACCAGCAGATCCTTCACTGTCCCTGGTTGTATGCAACGAAGAAGAGGCTTTGTATTGGATCGTTTGTATAACATGCCTCCTACAACCGAGAATCTGCATGCTCGGTTTCTTACTATTTGTGCTTCACTCTTTCCTTCCAGCAGGATGCCCTGCTCGATGTAGTCCTTTATGTCATCGATCCAACATCTCGAAGCCTCCGTGAATACCATGATTTCCTCCTGGTCGATGGCTGGATTTTTGAGAAACATGAGTTCGACGTCGGGAGGTACCTCCTCAGCTTCCGAGGATGTGATCTTGGAGAGGTAATCTGCTTGGGAATTACCTTCTCTAAGGATTTGCTCCACCTCCCAATATTTAAATCGTGTCAACAATTTTTACGTCAATCGTTGATACTTGGCCAACACCGGGTGATTCGCTTCGTATTCGCCCAACACTTGTTAACCACCAACTAGGATTCGTTGTAAATTACAATGTCCTCGTCCCCCAGGCTTAATGCGAGCTCGACTCCAGCGACCAAAGCTTCATATTCGGCCTGATTGTTCGAGGTCTTAAATTGAAATCTTAAGGTCATATTCAATTCTCCTGACTCTGGAATGATCAGTGAAAGACATGCCCCACTTCTTTTTATCCTTGCAGATCCATCTACAAACAAGACCCAATATTGAAAATGCCTAGTGTTCGTATGTTCGCTAGTTATTGTCATTTTTGTAGTCACAGGGTGACCTTTTCACCGATTTGTTCTTGGTCGGCCTTCTGCTCTATGAACGAGGTTTCGGCGATGAAATCGGCCAGGACCTGTGCTTGGATTGTTCTTCTGGGCTCATAGTCAATGTCATACCCTAAGAGTTTGACCGACCATTTCAACATTCTGCCCGCCATGTCCGGTTTATGCAGAATTTTTCTTAGAGGAAAATTGGTGTACACTATAATCGAATGTGCCTAGAAGTAAGCTTTCAATTTCCGGATAGCAATGACTAGGGTGAGGACCAATTTTTCAATTTCTAAGTATCTCCCTTCAACATCCGTCAGTGCATGAGAAACATAATAAATTGGCTTTTGAATTTTATCTTCTTCTCTTATTAAAACTGCAGCAACTGTTGAGTCTGATGCTGCCAAATATACATACAATTTTTCCTCTGGTACTGGGATGCTAAGGAGTGGTGGTCGACCAAGATATTCCCTGAGCTCCTCAAAACCTTGGGTACAGTCATCATTCCATTCAAACTTCTTGCCTCCCTTCAATATTTTGAAGAAGGGCAAGCTTTTCTCAGCTGACTTGGCAATGAAGCGACTAAGGGCCGTGATCCGACCATTGAGTTGTTGGACGTACTTGATCGAGGATGGAATGTTCATAGTTGTCAGAGCTTTTATCTTCTCTGGATTGGCCTCAATTCCTCTTTCATTGACCATGTACCCGAGGAACTTTCATGTTATTACTCCGAATGCGCACTTGGTTGGGTTGAGCTTCATCTTGTTCTTTTTCATATTTGAGAAAGTTCCGCAAGTCGTTAGCGTGATCGAGTGTTTGGTTTTAATAACCATGTCGTCAATGTAAGCTTCCACATTTCTGCTCAGCTGGTCGCCGAACACTTTGTTCACCATTCTCTGGTAGGTAGCTCCCGCGTTCTTGAGGCCAAAAGGCATCATGGTATAACAATACAATCCTCCAGCTGCTCGAAATGTTGTGTGTATCTGGTCGGCCAACCACATTTTGATTTGGTGATAACCCGAATAAGCATCCACAAAACTAAGAATTTTATGCCCAGAGATGGAGCCCACGAGCGATCGAGGTAGTGGGCAAGCTTTGTTGAGGTCGGTGAAGTGGGTCCACACATTCTCCATTTCTTTTGGGTTACTTTCTTCACTATAACCATATTTGTTGAGGTCGGTGAAGTTCTCCAGGTTACTTTCTTCACTATAACCATATTTGCATCAAGACTTCTTTTATAATTTTGGCTTTCAGCAATTTAGACACTTCCTTCTTTGATGGCTTTTTGTTTTTCCCATGAAAAGATTCGTGCCTTTTTTTGTATAGGAATGAAGTCGGGGTCAATGCTCAATTGGTGCATAGCGACGTTCTCGCTAATGCCTTCCATATCATTGATCCTCAAGCGAACACATCCAAGCTTTCTTTTAACAGCTTGATGATTGTTGTTCGTTCTTCCTTTGGTATCTCTCTTCTTACCTTGACCTTCTATTCGGAGAAGTCAAGGTTAATCACAATTTCATAGAGGTCCTCATTTGGCTCGATAGTTGGGTGGTGATCAACGTCCAGACTTTCAATTGTGATTACTTTTGTGGTAGCCTGGTCCCGCTTTTTGTTATGCTCGGTACTCACGGGAGTGTCGAGCAGGTGGTCCTTGCTTCCTTCTTTTTCGAGCGAGCTGGCATTCCCAGTTCGCTTTAATTGTATATGGTTTTTGCCTCTTTCCTTTTCGGGCGAGCTGGCGTTCCCAACTCGCCTTAATTGTTATGCTTGTGTATGCTCGGGGAGTGATGAAATCAGCTCCTCCGTTTCTCGGAGCCTTTTGGTCGTTCTGCTTATTTCGACCACTTCTCCTTCGGGCATGGTGAGCGTTACATTCTCCTTACGGGTTTTTTCCCTGTAAATGAACTCCAGGGTGCTCGCTGGTTCATTTAAGACCATGTTTATCCCTTTTTCAGTAGGGAATTTTATTCTTTGATGAGCCATTGAGGCAACCATCTGGAACTTTGTTTGAGAAGGTGATCTTAGTATGGTGTTGTATAGGGATGGTAGATCGAGCACCAAAAATCAACCTCCTCCGTTCGAGGAGTCATGCTCTCTTCCCCCAAGGTCACCATAAGGATGATAGTTCCTTTTACCGCCACCTTATGACCGATAAATCCTTCCAACTATACATTGTTCGGCCTTAGATGGGCATCCCCCAACTCCATCCCTTTGAAATAGGAATAATATAAGATATCCCTTCCAACCCCCGTGTCGACTAATACTCGCTTCACCTAGCTGTCATGTATTCTCACTCGGAGAGTTAAAGGCTGTTGACGAGAAGTTTCACTAGTGGCTATCTCTCTTGGCCAAAAGGTAATTCCTCCTTCTTCATCGGGTAGTGACATAATGTTAACCACATGTTTTAGATTGTAGATTATGTGTTTCAGTTGGGTGCCACTTGGTGTTTCTTCCCTAATGGTGTCGATCACGTTCCTAGGGCTCCCGTTATTTGGTCGAGGGTTCTGGTTTCTCTCCGGCTCTCTCTACTTACCTCCCTGGTTGTTGCCCTTCTGCTTGAATCTCTTGAGCTCTCCTCTGTCGATCAATTTCTGAATAGCTTTCTTCACGTTGATACACTCCTTGGTCGTATGACCGACGTCTTTGTGGAAGGCGCACCGTTTGTTGGGGTTACGAGGATATCGAGTATCCTTTAGTGGCCACGGCCTGTCTATTTTGTCTTGATCGAGCAGGACGTTCATTATGTTCTCGCGACTGGTTGTGAGTGGAGTCCAGTCGATTTCGTCCCATCTGTTTTTGCCTCGATTATCTTCTTCTTTGTAGGCTGATCCTCGGCCCCCTTTGTTTGAATTATCCTGAGCACGATGCATTCCACCATGCTTTTTCTTTTTCCCATCTTTCTTCTCACTCCCCTCTTTCTTTGCCTCCTCGATATTGATCACCCGAATAGCATGGGCATATATTTCACAGACTGAGGTTTGATCCCGTAGCATCATCTCTTGTCTCATCAATCCCTGTTGTAAGCCGGAGATGAAGCACATCTTGATTGATTCCTCGGAGATGTATGGTATTTGGTCGACCATGGCCATGAATATGTACATGTATGTCTGGTTCGACTCATTTATTCATTGTTGTATGCCGCATAAGTCGGTCTGCTTCTTAAGCTGGAGTCCGATCGAGGAGAATTGGGTGACAAACATTTGTCTGAATTCGTCCCAGCTTTCGACTGAATCCAGTGGGAGGTATGTGTACCACTTTAGTGCCTTCCCTTTGAGAGTTTCCACAAATATCTTTCCACATGCGTCCTCGTCATCAGGGGCCACTGTATTCATTTTGAACTCAAAGCTAGCCATGTGATCGACAACATTAGTAAGGCCCTAATATGGTTCAAAAGTAGGGATTTTTTATCAGGTAGTGGGGCCTTCCTCATCCTCTCTTGGAATGGGCCATTCTTAGCTGGGGGTAACAACATATGTTTTCCCTTCTCCATGGCCTCGAGCCTGCCACGAAGAATTTCACCTCTTGTTCGATAGTCAAGGATGGCCTATTAGTCGATTTTTGCACCTCGATGGTCGCGTTCGACCACTTTTTGGGTGCCCTGCTCCCGATTGTTGAGAGTGAGTATAGTGCCCACACGTTTTATTTTTCATCACCTCGGTCATTGGCTTGGACTCTCCATCCTTGCTCATCTCCCTTGTTCGACGAGGGCGATGGGGTTCGTTGGGGTAAGTTAACCGGCTACGGATACTAGCCTTGGGTGTCTGCTCGCTCATTCTATCCCTTAACCGGGATCTCACACTGGGCCGAGGTACCGCCTTCTCCTTTTCCTTATCTTTGGAAGCAGCCTTTCTAAGAACCTGGATTGGCTCCTCCTGGGGTATTGTATTGGTCATTACTTTTGTTTTTTTCTGAAGCGTGAACATTTTGAGCTCGGCCTCTTGAATTCCTGTGAGGTAAAGTTTCTGGCGTTCCCAGAACTTTGCCTCTATTAAGTACTCGTCCTACTCGATGGCTTTGTTTTTCTCCACTTGAGAATGTTCCACCTGGGCTTCTTCCTCGTCAACATCAAAGAAGGTGCTCGCTTGGCCAGTGGCACCTACTATGTTACGAGCATCCTCTTGGGTGCCCTTTCCTCCCAACGCCTTTGAAGTCGCAGTGGCGAGATCCATGTCAGTTATCTTGCTTGCGGGTGAGGGGGTGGTATGTTTGTTCCTGGTTGGTTTTGTTTTATGGGAGTTTGTTTGTCCATTTTTTATAGTTAATTTGAGAATAAACAGGTTGCTAGAATGGCGATTCCTGACAATGGAACCACTTGATCACACCACAAATATGGGATGACTATGCTGGTGATCCACGTAATGGACCGGAACTGACGTGTCCTTGACCAACGTCCACGTCGGTGTAAGTGGGTACTTGATGTACTGAAGTTGATAGGATATCTGGGCTTTGTGTTTGTTCTTTGATCTTTGGTCACCTGAAATAAGACTACCGTTAGGGTATCGGGGGCTTCCCAGCTACAGCCCTTAGGTGTGAGAGTCAGTAATCAGGGAGTATAAGTGCCAGAGCTAGGCGTTCCCTTAAGCTTCCGGTGATAGTATATATAGCTTATTGTGCTTAATGCAATTGTGTATATTTTGATCAAGTGAACCTACCTTTCTTGTAAGGGAAGACTTCCTTTTATAGTGGTGCCCTTTGGGGATCATGATTGATGTAGGGCCCTTGGGCATGGGGACATGTTGTTGGTCGGTTGACTGACAGCTTCCTACTGATTGATAGGTAGCATGTGATACATTTATTGTGGGCGGTTGATAAGCCCTTATGATAGATCAGCTTGCATGGCTTGCTCGCATCCTGTTAAGATGACATCTGGAGGCTATGTATAGACTATATGTCAAATGTGTCATATCAAAGAAGGTTTGTCGGCGAGCATGATCATTCCTCGTCTTGGTGGTCGGGTTATGTTTGTTGTTTGGAGTGATCCTCGGTCCGTCGAGGATCATGATCAATCCCTTAATGGTCTCTGGCTATGATATGATCGGCTTCCTTTATTTCTATTATATGGTGGGTCCTATCCATGTTCAGTTGAAAACCACGTGGTCGCTTCATGTGGTTGAACCCAAGTCGGGTCCCTTCAATAATTAATTAAGATATTTTAAGTTTTAATATCTAATTTTGAGCTTTACGTTGGTAATACAATTTCTTCGTTAGAAATTGTCATCACTTGTTGTATAAAACACACTAAATTATTTTGCTTTAAATTGTGAGAACCAAAATAAAGATGTGGTGTTAACATTGGGGAATCCTCGGCGTCGTCAAAGTCATCCACGGCGAACATACCATGAAAAAATCGGCTTGAAAGGACAGTCGTTGACTTTTTTCCGTGATCCAGGCCTACGAGGCACTATTAATCCTGGGACCCACCAAAAAAATTAAGGCAATTGACTTTACTTATTGGTGTTTTAGATTAATCCGGTCACAATATTCAAGTCAATTATAAATAACTATCTGCCCAAATTTATTGTAATGTTGAATTTAAATTGCGTCTCTTAACTACCATATTCTCTTAAATTATATTTTTTATTTAGATAATGTAAATTTAAATTACAAAATTATATGATATACTAGCATCTGATATAAATATAGTCATACGATCACGAGAATCTAGTACATGATCAAAAGATGCATCTTTCTTGTTAGGGAACCGTGGATTCTAATTGGATATATAATTGCAAGCCTTAATTATTTAAATATTAGTATTCTTGTTCGTGTTGATGATATGATGCCAATTTGAAAATTTATCAATAAATGAAGCAGATATTATAGAAATAAACTACTAAAAATATTATTTTCTTAAAAAAAATTGACTTTCAAACGGGATCTCTTTGCCCGTAACGGATGGATTAAATTGCTTAAGTTAATTACGATAACAGTTAAAAAGAAAAAAATAAATATTTCAAATTACAAAACTTACGTTTTTTTGTTTTTTTTTAAATGTGTATACAAAATTACGGGTCGAAAAAAAATTGATTAAGTTAATTATGATAACAATTAAAAAAAATTACAAATACAAATTTTCGCAACCATAAAACTGTAAAACTATAAAATATTAACTATAAAATCGTAATATCTCAGTAAATGAGTAACTAATTTTCGCAAATAACTGTAAAATCGTAAAATATTAATAAAATATTAAATATAAAATAATAACTGTAAACCGTAATATCTCAATTATTTTTGCAGTAATAAAATAGGGATGGAAAAAACGTGATAAAAACGGATTGAGATTGTGAAATTAAACGTGACAGAGAGACATTCTTTACATTTCATATATATCAATATTACATTGAAATAAATGCTCACACATAATTTTTCTTTAAAAAATTTGACATTCATCAACTTTTTAAAAACTACAATGAAAATTCTTTAAAAAAATTTGAGAGACAATATTTGGTGTTGCAAAATAATTTTTTTTATTCAAATATCATAGCCGACTTCGAATCTATAATCTCCATCCCAGAAGCGGGTCTGATTAATTGCTTCAATTTGGAATTATTTGCTTCTGTATGATGAATATTCTTGATATAATTCTTAGTAAATTTCAAAATAAAAGGGAGAGAGAGAGGGGTAGTGTTTTTTTTTTTTTGTCCCTAAGGGAGTGGCTCAGTGGTAGACATGAGGCTTCACAAAGTGTGAGATATCAGGTTCGATCCCTTCCCATGCCCCCCCTTAGGTGAAAAAAAAATGTAGTTTTTCAACCGTAAATACTGAATAGTGGAGGGAGCTGGAGAGAGAGAGGGGATAGTTTTTCAACCGCCGTTCACACATGTGAACTTGAACAGTGATTATGACCATAAGATTTTCGTAAATGAATCGATCTCAGCCGCTCTTTATCACAAATCAATTATGAGCGTACTTCCCAAGCTCTATTATAATATAGATAGTATTCTGCTCACATCCTTTATTAAAAAGTCCATTTAAAACATTATTTTTTAAAATATAAGTGGTTTTCATTTATTTGATACGAGTTTTAAAAAGGAGTCATTTTATTTGATTTTAAAAAATAAATTCCCTTAGTATTATCAAATCAACGAGTTTCTTTTTCATCTTTCAATTAATAAAACATTTTTTTAGAATGTTCCAAACTGAAATAAAGAAATTGAACATTTTAGCTAAGCTGATGATAGAGGGTAGCTGAATTTCGTTGGAGCCGCAGCTGAGCGGCGTGTGTTATAAATGTGGGTCGACCTCGACCACCCGGAAAGTGGGTGGATGGATAGATCATAGAATACATAAAATACATAATAAGCCACTAAGTTTAGCACATCTGGCGAGCGCTCCCGTCTTACTAGCGAACCATGATGTCATGCTCTTGCGATTGTGACGTACTCTGCTCTACTGTTTTTAACTTTTTTTTTAACTACTTTGCTTTTTCGTACGCATTCCGTTTTCACATTATCTTCTCCATAACCTTGCCACAATCTTTAAGTAAAAATAATTAAATTAACTTTATTATAAATATCCATAAAATGTATAGTTTTTCTTTAATACCTTTAACTATGTGTTTTTAATTAAAATAGGTAAAAAAAATAAAATAAATATTTTCCTTTAATTGAAAGTTTTTAAAAATAACAATTATCTTAAAATGAATGAAAAATAAAAGAAAGACAATAATTTGAAATCAAAGAGAGTATTTCTTATATGATTACTAGGTATCCAATAAAAGGTCTTACGAATCTTATTTTGTAAAATTGAGTCCACACTTTAATAATTTAATCCATTAACACACAGTCACACAGTGGGTCAGTAAAGAGAATATATCTTATAAAAAATATCTTTAAAACCATATTATTCTAAGTTTTTGTGATAGACTATTTGTATTTAAAGTAATATTAGTTTTACTACCATTGTTACCACTAATGTTATAACTTGTCTTGGGAAAGACATAATTGACTTTTTAAATTTGTGTTTTATAAAACAAGTTGCAGCAATAGCGATAAAACTTACATTATTCTTGTATTTATAATAACGCATCATCGTTTCAATACTTGTCTAGAATGCTACTTAGCAAATCCAGTACTCAATTCTAGTACAATTTTCACTCGCATTAGTACATAATGAATGCTTCCTCATAAAAAACATCTATCTACATTAGATGATGAATTGTACAAGTACAAGCAAGGAATAAATATCTATCTTCCCCAACACTTCACATATATTTTCCACTCACAAAACAATTATACTCATTAAATAATCAAAATGAATGAACTCAAAGATTATAACAATGACATTATCGTAAAATATATTCCCTATGTCCCCAAAGAAAAATAGTCCTATTTTTTTCTATGATTTTTTTCTAAAATTAATTAGTCTCGTAATAATTTTAGTACAAAAAAAAGAAGATAGATAGTTGATGTTAGGAGGAGACTTGGTCTACACTTGCAAGTTCAAATATGAATGCATTGACCCAATATCATGTAGAGTTAGACGGTGACAAAGCCAACACACTATAGCCTATAGGAGATGAGAAAAATGAGAGGTCGAAATTATCATGTAGACTGTAGAGTATAGACGGTGACAAAGTCAATACACTATATGAGAAAAATGAGAGATCGAAATTAGAAGCAGGTTGACCCTTCTTGCAAGTTGCAAGACACGGGGTGCCATTTCTAACATCTGTTCTAAGGTCCATAGAATTTACTAGAAATACAAAAGTCAAAAGTCAGACAAACTTCTCAAACCCCTACCAAAGGTCTTTGTCTTTGTTCAAATTATAGGATGTTTTGAAGGTGCAATCAAGAATTTGCATTTTTCAAATAAAAGCAGAAGAAAATGTTAAAATTAATGAACAGTACAGTTAAGCCACACTGTATCAATATCCTCACTTGTTTCACTGCAATAGGAGAGGTGAGAGAGCGACTTCAAGCATTTCACCACTCTAGTAAAGTTTAGGCCAAGCACATACTGTTTTTGCCCTTGTTTCAAGTGGGCACCGGACGAGGCAATTTAGTGCAAATCTATAAAATCTCGAAAAAACTTATGGTCCAAACAGAATTACCATCCTCTAGGAACATGCAAAATGAAGCATATTGGCCAACTATCACCAATTCACAGGTTCTGTATATAAAATAATGAGCTAGAGCGCAACGATCATATGCCCAGATCTAACAAAATAGTTTTATATGGAAAAGTATTGAACGCGCAACATACAGCAAGTACAAACTTTATACTACTAGTAGAGTACAAGAGTTTCAACTTACTAAGCCAGAACAGCATGCCTCTTGTGTCCAACATATGCCTGGCAAAGTTCTTTATATCCAGTCCTGTAGTGCTCTAGAGAGAAACATAGCTGCCTTATAGCTTCCCTTTTCTCCTCAGCCCTGTCTGAGATCACATTTCTCTGCATTTCCACCTCTTTCTCCAGCTCTTCCACTCTCAGTCTCAGTTCATCAATAAGCTTCTGTGCACTAGCAGATCCAGCAATCAGTCCCTTGTGTTCAAATTCCAAAATACACACCTGATCCTCCATTTCCATTATTGAATTGTCTCGAGAACTTGCCTCAGCTTTTAGTGTCTCAACCTTAGCGTTCATCCCATCTTTCTCTGTCACGAGTGTATCATATTTCAGTTTAAATTGGTCAAGGTTTTTATTCAAATCTTCCATTGATTCATCTTTTTGCTTTAGTTCAGCCTTCAACAGCTCAAGATCAGCTTCATGCAAACTTTTCATCATTAAATTCTCAGCTTTGTGATCCTTGATTTCATTTTCTAATGACCCAACTCTTGCCTTGAGGAGGGCTGCTTGTTCAAACAAACTAGATATATCAGAGTGGAGACACGCTTTCTCAATAGAGAATTTTTCATTGGCATCAAACAATGCAGCATTCAATTCTCTAATCTGGTGATCACGCATGGATAAATCAGCTGTATACCTCAAAATCTTCTCCTGCATCTCCAAAACCTGACTCCTTTCGGAATCAAGCTGCTTCAGCAATAAGGACACTTCTCTCTGCACCCCTTCAAGTTGAACTTGCAATTGATGAGTCCCTTCAGAAATTTGACTTGAAAGTTCATGCTTCAGCCTTGTGATCTCATCCTCAGACCATATAAGCCTCTCTTTACTGACCTCTAACTCATCAGTCATTCTCCCAATCTTGCTATCAGAGTCACAAATTTGAGTTTTTAACTCAACCACCTGATTATGCAACTTTAATACCTTTTCTCTCTCCATTTCAAGATTGTAGTTTTGAATTTCAAAATTGCTCTGTACTGATTCAAGTTGAGCCTGTAAATTGGCAACAAGCAAAGTAACTGATTCATTCTGCTTGAGCTCATCCTTCAGACTGGAAATCTCTTCTTCTGAAGACCTGAGCTTTTTGTTTAAAACCAGCAGTTGTTCCTCATAGTCATCGACTCTTTTAAGTAATACCTCATAGCCCCCAGTTTTTCTTACCTTCAACAAGTCATCATTTTTCAAAGGTGAGATCAAGTGCTTGTTAATGGAGTTCAAAGATTCTGAGTCGGAGTCTGAAGATAATGACAATGAAGAATCGGAACCTTCTCTTAAGGAAATATCAGAACTACCGCCACCAGAGCTCATAAATAAATCAAAGCCAACAGCTTCTTCAGACTTGTGTACTCCCATTTTCTGATCAGGAGTTAGCATTGGAGAAACTTTTGGGGAGCCAGGGTCAGAAATATCATGATGCTGTCTTTGAGGCAGAGATGAACAGTTCTTCTGAACTTCGCCAATCAAATGCTCATATCTTTTAGCCAGAAATTGATGCAGGCGGGAAAATTCCTCAATGTAAGTTAACAGATTCGATGTCTTGTGCACGTAAATATCACCTTGTGAACTTTCACCACATTCAATCAACTTGGAAATTTCATTAATAACCTGCTCGAAGTCTGTATACAAGATATACTGTAGCATTCAGATGTTGTAATAGATGAAGGAACTATGAGCGAGAACAAAGCATAATTATTTGTTATTTGGGGGTAATAATGTTGTACACTTAATAGAAATGCATTATGCAGAATTTGACCTCAAATTACAAAAAACTGACAGAAAATGGGAAGGAAGAAGGCATTGAAGTAGATGATTGTGCCTGTGCATCTGACTATATGTATTATATATGCTTAAATGTATAATCAAGTGAATTTAAACAAAGAATTCTAAAACATAGCAGCTCACCTTCAAGATTTTCTGCCAGCCATTTAGAGTTTTCTGGACTAATGTGACTGTCCCACCACTGTGAGTGCAATTTTGGCTCAACACTCTCCATTCTGCCCTCAATTTTTCTGAAATACTGAACAGCAATGCAGGAGAAAAGGTTTAATTACCACTCGTGAAGCTATAAGCATGATCAATGTATGAATCAAACTACAATCTGAATTTTGTAAAACTCAGATTTGAATACTTCCACTTTCAAGTAAAATGGAACAAAGTGAAATACAAAAATCCTTTAAGCTTTCGCAGAACTAGTAAAAAGGAATGAATGCTTCCACTGAAACAAGAATGTTTCTTCTTGAGCAAAATCTACAGAATGACTGTATACAAAGAGTATCATGATATGCTTATCTGTATATCATTTTCCATAAACCTTGTAAAGTGTGAAGTAAAGGACGTAACAGAAGGATTTTGGTTAGAAAAGATTCCACATACAGGAACAAGATTTAAAAGGTCAGCAACTTTGTTCGGAATACTATCTAGTTAATTCAAGTATAGTATAAATGTCCCTCTAATCTGCGATGACTCATTCAGCAGTTACACATTTTTGCCAAGTAAATAATGATTTAGGGAAATGAACATAGAATCTGAAAGGCCTAGCTTTATCATTTAGCTCTACAGCTCCTATATGGTAGAGGCTAAAGGAATTGATGGAATCAGATTAACAAAAATCTCCAAGTTGAATCAAACAAAAAGGTAAACTCTTTGATATCAAGTTTCACTTCTCTGCTACCATATGATTCTTTAATATGTCTAGTAGAGTATGGCAATCTCAAAACCCAGAACCATTCCAAACATCCACTCGAGTATCAAGTAACTTCAGATTCTTCCAGTCCCAATAATAATTTATATTTTCCTCTTATCATGATGTCTAATATCAGATGCCAAATAACTCATGTAGGTGAGTGCTCACACAACATGCGTAAGCAGATATCTGCAAAATCTGAAGGTATCATGGCACTGAAGCATTTAGCAATACTTAATCCAGAAGGACCAGAACCTAGATGTAAGAATGGTCTAATAGTTGTAGCTGTTAAAATTCACACAATGAAAATGTACTTGCACTTGTTAAAGTTGGACAAGTAGAACCACGTTGGATTATGCACCTGGGATCTGACTAGCGACCAACGCTTGAGTCAGGCATCCACTAACGCAAATCACTTGACTGTAGAAAGTAGAAACCAAGTCTACAATTTGACATTCATCTTTATACTACCAACATTACCACTCATAGTTAGATATATATGGCCATAATTTGATTTGTATAAGGTCTGTATTTTGCACAACATTGCTAATCGTTTTCAAATTTCAAGGCTGTAGATGAATCCCACAATATACTATTAAGACAATAAGATAACGAAACAATGGAATGACAAGTTGGATCTATGGGACCACGGATTCACCACACAAACAATTCATTTAGCAGAAGGCGAAAGTCAGTCCGTAAACTGAAACTGAGAATACCATCATTCTCTTCTAGGATTCTTTTCTCTTCTCATTATACTCGGAACTCCATCTTTCATACCACTGACCGATTAAAAAATCATTTGAAACACATAGTCCATCCATATACAAGAATCATACGAGTATCCCACTCTAACCAAAAAAATGCAAGGCGGAATAGATAGCAAACAAGGACAAAACTATTATAATAAATCAAATTCAATCATAAATTCATGAATCTCACATTGAACCGCGAGAAAATCACAAACAATTACGCAGGAAAAAAATAGATTTTAAGCAAAACCCAGAGAAATGATCGATCTTCTTTCCTTTTAAGTAAAAACTCTGACAAAATCTAGGCATAAATTCTTCAAAAAAAAAAAATCCGTGTTGGAAGCAAGAACGCAGAGAACTGACCCGTTTAAAGAAATTAACTAAAATCCGACGGAACGGACGGAGTTACCAACTGCGTGTGTGAGTGAGAGAGAGAGAGATGGGTGGGTTGGAAGTTGGAAGTTGGAACTTAAAGACAAGCAGGAAAAGAGTGAAGAAGCGGGTATGGATCTGGGCAGTGGGCACCAGACACGAAGAAAAGTACTTCTACTTCTACAAGAACCCACCCAATTTTCAGGGCTCCATGTTACGCGCCTCTTCCGTTCAAATTCTTATATGACCAAATTGCCCTTTAACAGGTCAGACTGTGCAACTGAAATTTTGAATATTGAAGGGCTTTTCAAGGTAATGCAATAAGTGATACAGCTAAGCACTCCCTCAATAATCACACCTAACATGGTCCCACGCTAATCTGCTTTCGGAAAAGTTAGCGGGAAACTGAAATCCATTTTTTAAAAGATAAATTTTGGGCCCAATTTTTTTGTTGGTTTGGCCCATGAAGTTTGTCCTTTTCCCCTATGCATTCCCCGGGTTAGGAATAATACTCCGTATTGAGAAATTCGGGTCGGTTCATTTTTCAAAATTTCTAACATCTTTCGTACCTTTTTTTTTTCAATCGTAAAAGATTATTTTTCGAAATATTGTTTTAAAGTTTAATTTTCTAGTTTATTTTTGAATTGTGGTTCATAAATTTCATTGCATTAATTTTTGCACTGCAGTTCAATGTTTAATTTCCTAAGTTATTTTTGAACCGCGGTTCACAAATTTCATTGCATTAATTTTTGCAACGCAGGTCAAAATTTAATTTCCCTAGTCTATTTTTGAACAATTGTTCAATAGTTTAATTTCATAGTCTAATTACACTGCAGTTCATAAATTTAATCTGATATTATTGAACCACGATACAAAAATGTAGTGCACCTCAAACCATTAAGGGTATCGTAGTCATTTTTTCCTCAAAAGTATCCTTTTATGGTTGGAAAAAAACACTGAACTAAAGAGGTTACAAATTTTAAAAAATGGATCGGTCCGCAATTTAACCTACTTTGTAATCTAAAGGCAAAACCCTTCATTTGGCCACCCAATTTTTCAAAAAATTGCAAAGCGGCCACCGAAAGTTTAAAACTTGCAATGAGGCCACTGAACTAAATTTATGTTGCAAGCATGCCCATATTTTGGATGTCCGTTAGCTCCATCGTTAAATATGAGTGAAATCTCTATTTTACCCCCTTTAAATAACAATTATTCTCTTTATGTGATATTAGAAACTCAAAGGGGTCTAACTGGATTTTTTTATAAATATGTCCTCTTCTTTCTTACTACTCCCACCATCAACCGCCCCAATCCACCACCTTCCACCTCCCTCTGTACCATCTCCCACCATCATCAAATGAAGACATGCAACATCGATGGGGGTAAATCTTCCCTGTCTTTCGAAAATCTCAAAAAGTATAATCTGTGTCATTTGATCTTAAAACCCCCGTAAATTTCCTCCTTTAAACAAACCCACCAAAACCCAGATCTGAAAACGAAGATGACGAGAGAGATAAAACTAGATCTGGGTTACTTGACTGAGAGAGGATCCTTCTTTATGTCCCCGGATTGGGGATCTATGCCACATCACTTGATTGGGGATGAACGGAGATGGAAGCGGCTAGAAATTAACTGGAAGGGGTTATTGGCAGTTGGACCTTGGTGGAGCTTTTGTGATACGAAGGAGATGGCGGCAAAGATGAAGGATTCAAGCTAGGTGTGGAGCTCGGCCAGACATGGCGGGTGGTGAATCTGGGAGATGAAGCTGGAGCGAGGGAAATGGAGATTAAATGGAGGGGGGTCAGCGTCGGTGATGGATGAAGGGGAGGTAGAACGTTGGGTGATGGCTGGAGATTGGGGTTACAAAAATTGATTGATTGGGCGAGAGAGAGGCGGCAGGCTTGGTGTGAACGAATTAGAGAGAGAGAGAGAGAAAGAGGAGAGAGATGGCGTCGCTGGCTGGTTCACCGGAGAAGGAGGAGTTCTTTGGGTTTATATATGGACCAAACTTGTCATTAGGAAGGATGGAGGATGGATAGAGATGTGGATTGACGGTAGGTGTTGGGAGGGAGAAGCGGCAGAGGAGACGGTGATTTCTTTGGAGATCTAGGCGAAGAGAGAGAGAGAAAGATGGGAGATGAAAAGGGTTTATATGTGATATATATATTTTTTCATTAGACCTCTTTGGGTTTCTAATATCACATAAAGGGAATAATTGTTATTTAAATGGGGTAAAATAGGGATTTCACTCATATTTAACGGTGGAGCTAACGGACATCCAAAATATGGGCACGCTTGCAACATAAATTTAGTTCAGTGGTCTCATTGCAAGTTTTAAACTTTCGGTGGCCGCCTTGCAATTTTTTGAAAAATTGGGTGGCCAAATGATGGGTTTTGTCTAATCTAAATTATTGTCATGTTTAATTCAAACTAACTATTTTTTTCAAATAAGAATTTAGCTTTTATTTATCCATTTTTTTTCAAAAATCATAATATAATCAAAAAAATTAAACATGAAAATAATTTAAGAACAAGCTTTTTAGAGTTATTAATAATATGACTATATGTGGAAGTAAAAATTGATGAAAATAATCTGCTAGTGTTAAAGGTACTCCACCCATGTAGTCTAATTCACATCAAAAGCTATATTCCTTTCGTCCCAAAATTATTATCTAGGTTTTATTTCTTTTCTGTCTCAAACTAATTATCTTTTTTTTAATCTTTTTTTAGACATCACTTTTATTACTTTATTCTTACTTTAATTTTGGGTCACATATTCATAGGTTTTAAAGGAAACTACACACTATTCTGATATTAATAATTCATTCAAATGTATTTTCTTAAACCGTGCGTCAAGTCAACTCAGATGATAATTTTGGGACGGATGAAGTATTACTTACTCCATCTGTCCTGGATAAATATTCCTAATTGACAAAACACAAGAATTAAGAAACGTAGTACATGACGAGTTGTAAGATGTGTCATGATGATAATACTCATTACATTATTTATCACTCATTACTTATGTACACATTACACACCTTCTCTTTCATTAATTATTTAACTTCTCTAGTTGATAATATCAAATGAAGGATATATTTGGAAGAATGGTAGAAATTTTGTTCAACAAAATTCTTTATGAACATGTTGAGAATGAGATGACTTGATGGCGCTAGACAAATCGCCTACTCATGATTACTTCGGACCGAGCTACTGGAAACAAGGCGGTCGCTTAGTGTAAAGATTATGCGACTACCTACTCATTGTTGGTTTCAGATAGTTACTGGAATTTACGTGGGTATCTATATAAATAGTTGTATCCCTATAACGTTTTTAAGGTTGACTCTAATAAAATTTCGACAGTTCGTTGGCTCAAATCTCTCTCTCTTATTTACTATTGATCTTGTTATACTCTGTTAATTAGTTTGCAAAGTCTTCCGTCTTGCACAATAGAACATTGGTTGAGATATCTAAAAATAAAAAGTAGAAGCATTTATCCGAACGGAAGAAGTATGATTATACACATTGCGAGACCAGTTTGTTTGGCATACATGTTAATATATGAGATCTTTGTACATGCGTTTATATATATATATATATTTAAGGTTTTGTAAGGAATGTGAAAGCCTTTAAAATATACGTATGCGATTATTTTCCTTAGAAAGGAGTTGCGCCTCAATTTGTCATATGGGTGTTGGGAGTATAATATTTGGTTACTCAAAACAATTTTGATTTGTGCTTTTGGATATTTAGTAATGTAAGTGTGTTAACAACCTTGACTCTTTCTGATACATGATCGTCATCAACTTTATAGTCAATAAAATGTGTATAAAATGTGTTTTTTCTATAGTTTTTGAGTTTTATTATCTTTTCATTGTGTAGTGTATATGATCTGATCCTACAAAATGCAAAGCATATATTGATTAGTGTTTATTTGGTGGAACGTTTTGATCATAACGCTAGCAAAAAATGCAGTGTTATCTCTTTTAAAATGTTTCAATACATCATTTTAAAATATGTAGCATTTTAAAACACTTCAATTTGGAGCACTTTAAAATATGTTACATTTACAACTACTTTGTTTATGAAAATAATGTTTTGAAATAGTTTTTCAAATATGTTTACAAGAAAAAAATTATGTATTTAAAAAACAGTATTTTCAAAATGTTGTACCAAATGAAACCTAATTCGCATATTGTCTACTCCATACATGTATCAAGTCTCATACTAAAACTCTGTCATAAGCACGAGCACAAAATCTAGTACAATCTAATTCACACCAAATATTTGTGTTAACAATTTATGGTTTTATCGGATCACTAACTAGAGTGAGTAAATAATTCATAAACCTATAAATGTGCAATAATTAATTTCTCGTGGATACGATAATTACATATGATTTAATTTTTGTACATCGGCGGTGTAATCTTACACAAGTACTTCAAAAAATAATAATAATTTCAAAATGAAACAACATAAATTTCCTCATGTCGTGACACTAATTAAAAACCTATCTTTTATAGGTACACATGTATTACACGTGTTCTTAATGATTTTTGCGAAATGTTTTGTCTTCATTTTTTTTTGTTTACTTTTAATTATTATTTGTATATACGAAAAAACTATATATGTTTTTGAGAATTATCCTTTATGAAATTTTAATGTATATTTTTCACCAAAAATAATAAATATTTATATATTTATATACATACATATATGTGTGTGTGTGTATTTCTCCTATGAATTAAATTGATCATAAAAAACTAGTGAGATTTAATAGAAACTTTAATGAGATATGTGCTTTTTTGACCTAATTTTTATGGGGCCAAAATACAATTTGTTCCCGGAAGTATTTACTTAAATCACACGTTACACCATCACCTGTAAATTACGTGTCTCACTTTCATACACAATTTTTCTATCCATCCTACTTTTCCCCCTCACGTCCATGAGAGTTTATAATATTAATGGAAAATGACACATTGTATGTGACATGATGATTATTTTGGTTATTTTCCTTAGGTGCAAAGTTGGATTTAGTTATAATTCTATCATTTAGTAATTAACCATTTGATATTTAAGATAGTTTGTAATAAAAATTAATGAATACTTGTTTCAATAATCAAAAAAATAATTAAAAAATTCTCATAATTAACTTTAAAGTTAAAAAAATATCCCAAAAATAAAAATAAAATTTTATTTAAGGGAAAATTAGACCATTAGTCCCTGAACTTTAAGAAAGTCCATTAGAGATTGTACAACGCAAATGCACGCCACACATCAAAGAATACAAATTTTAGACACCGATAGTACCTAACCCTAAATCCCTTAGTTGAAATGTCATAAAGTCAGAAAAATATGAGTTGTTTGTAACATTATAGAAACAGGGGGTAATATGAAAATTGCAAAAAAATACAATCCAATATTGGAAGAAGAATATGTCACCAACAAGCAAACTAACCCCTCTTTAAAGGTTAAAAAGAGATGCATAATTAGTGATAGCTTTTGTCCCACATTGAAAAGATGAGAAATACTTTAAAGGTTTAAAAGAGATGTATACCAAACTAATTCAAAATTGGTTGGTGGAAAAAATAGAGGGAAAACCTAAATTTGGTGGAATATATATATGTGTGTGTGTGTGTGTGTGGATGATTTATTAGATGAAAGGTTAATTTTGTCCATACATTAACTTCTAAGAGACAACTCACACTTTTATAGTAAAGAACTTAGATAGATAGAGATAGCATTGACCTATTTGACATTATTCAATGGTGAATGATTTATTAAATTTATGGTTCTTTTTGTAATTATTCATGTAATTGATTAGCTTGTAACAAATTTACTTATTTGATCTTATTCAATGGTGAGTGATTTATTAAATTTAGAGTTTTTTTTACAAACATTATCATTTATTATAATAAATTTACTTGTTTGTCCTTAAATAAATGGTGGATGATTTATTAGATGAAAGGTAAATTTTGTCCATACATTAATTTCTAAAAGACAACTCACAATTTTATAGTAGAAATAAATAGATAGATAGAGATAGAATTTACTAATTTGACATTATCATTTATCATGATAAATTTTTTTTGTTATTATTCATGGAACTGATTAGCAAATAATAGATTATTTATTTGACCTTATTCAATGGGGAGTAATTTATTAAACATTATTTTTTATACAAATATGATAAATTTATTTGTTTGTCTTTAAATAAATAGTGGATGATTTATTAGATAAAATGTTAATTTTATCCATATATTAATTTCTAAGAGAGAACTCACACTTTTATAATAAAGAAGATAAAAATAAAGTAAATAGCTCCTTAAAATTAGTGTATATATCAACCAATCAAATGTTTTTTAAATAAAACCCATTTTGATGTCAAAAAGGGAAATTTATGTTTACAAAATCTAGCATGCAGTTAATATGTGAATATGTGATAACTGATAAGGATCAATATGATTGTATTTTAGAAACCAATTTCCTTTTCTTTTCAAAAACCCACCCAAATCAAACAAAGATCAAAACGAATTATTACCGCTCAAATTCGAATATGGTCCAAGATTGGCCTTTGGCCCCTTTGTTAGCACCAAACATCACAGCTGGGTTTTTCTAAAACAGGTCTCGACCGTACCTTTTGGAACGAACTCAAAATTCGATTCTTTTTTTTTTTTTCATTTTTTTTCTCCTAAGGGGTATGAGAAGGGATCGAACCTAAGACCTCACACATTGTAAAGCCTCATATCTACCACTGGGCCACCCCCTTAGGAGCAACTCAAAATTCCATTCAGTGTGGAAGAAAGAGAGATAATGTAATGCAGAAATGGTGCTAACTTTTGCTTGTTTTTTCCCCCAAGTTTGGTCGCTTAGGCATTGGTTTTCATGGGGCTTTGGGTGGGGGAGTTTTCTAATTTTCTCGAGTGAAATGGTTTTTTTTTTGTGGGGTTTTGTTGAGTGTGGAAGATATCTTGTTATTGTATAATTTTTTTATGCACAAAATTAATTACTGATGCTCAAAATTAATTATCAATGTCTAATTTTTGTATTGTTATGCCCAAATTTAGACAGTGGCTTTATCTGTGTGTATTTTCTTCATTAAAGGTATCTTTATCATTTTACCCCTCAAAATATATTTTACCGGTTAAATAATATTATATTAAATTAAAGTGGTTAACATTTTACCAAAAGTATCGATCCGGTTATCACATTTCCTTAATTTGTGTGGCCTATCTTGGGATGCACAATAGGTTAGAAGAGATAAAATAGGAAAACAAAACAATGTCCACAATTCATGTTGTGAAATGGGCTACAAGCACAAACTTCAACCATGCTTGTAAACATAAAAGCCCATTGGACATGTCAATGTTTCCCTTTACGCCATCGATGATCACTGAGGGGTTGAGAGAGAGAGAGAAAAGGTGGTGGAGACTGCTATTTGTGTTAAGTACACACACTGTCACTCATAGATACAACCCAACGTGGCCGGACCACTTCTCTCTCCTTAGGAAACACTACTCTCAAGTCTCAACAAATATTATAAGCACAAGGTGATCAAGGGGGCCGTCCAATATTGATTATTGAAACTCCCCCTAAAACTCATCTTTTTGTAGCCAACTTCTTTGGATTTGTGTGCGTGCTCAAAGGGAAACAAAACTTTATTATGAAACGTCATGGCACAAAAGATCTGCACCAGATCTAATATAGATCAGTGTTCGTTTCATATGGTGCAACTATGGTTCTCCTTCTTTATTACGTAATCATGTCATTAAATAAGTTAATTAGTTGGATGCTCGGGATGGCTTAAAAATAATATCGAATGCGTTTTCGTCAAACAAAATGATGTTGTTTTGCCGTCAATTCATTCTTAAGCGCTCGTTTCATGACGTGACAACCACATATATACATAAATATGCACCATAGTGATTCATTCTAATTCTAATCTTCTTGCTTCATTCTTAAAAGAGTGTTATGTTTGATCCAAATATCCAACACAAATTATAAAATATATAATTGATTATATTATAAATATTATAATTGTATATATTTTCCAACGATAAATCATAATCATGTGAAAGTGTGGTCCATAAGTAAAATGACTTGTTAATACCTCTCTTTGCGTCACCAACTAAATCAAAACACTTAGTCTATGATGCAAGTAAATTAAGTGATCTGAATTAGTTGAGGGTGCAAAAAATGATTTGGACTCAAATGAAGGGCAAACTCCTAGTCTAAATTTGTTAGAGCATCCACAATAGTCACACCCTAAAACACCCTTTATATAATCTCCTAAACCTTTTTAGAGACCCTTTAAAAAAATTTCAACTCCAATGAGCACCCTCTATATAACCATTTGAATTTGTGACATCTTAATTAACAAACCTAATTACCAATATATTTCTATTTTTTATTTTTTTATTTTCCTACCGCAATTGAAATAAAATATTTATACTTTTAAATTTTATATTTTATGAAAAATATATTATATGTTTTGATTATATCAATTATTTTTATTTAAAGAAAATCTTGTCACACTTTTTAATATTATCAATATACTCATAATTTTAAGTTATAAATAATAAAAAAAGGAAAATGATAGTGCAAAAAATACACTAAATTAATTGAAAAAGAAAATAGAAAAAATGGAAAGCATACCATCATCAAAGTGATGATGTGAGTTGAGTTGTTAATTCATAGGCTCTCCACTCTAACACATCAAAATTTTGGCCAAAAACTGAATGTTCTGATCAAGCCAAAAAAAATTCAGTTTTTGTCGTCTTCTTTAAATTTTGGAACAAATTTTTTGAAAAGGAGCAAATACTAGGAAGAAGACCAATGGAGAAGGAGATAGGTGGGGGAGAGAGAAGAAAGAGATGAATGGAGGCCGGCTAATACTCACCCAATAAGTTGGGGGAGATTTAGTTTTTTTTAGGGATAGGGTGATTGATAGGGTGTCCATTGTGGGGGTTAAGTGTGGTTAAAAACCCTAAAAAAGATTTTAGGGTGTTAATAAAGGGAACCATTGTGGATGCTCTTAGGATGGTATAGATACCTCAATTTTATATCATGAGGTTTCAAAAAAGAGTTCTCACACGTGGCATATCTAATTTCCTAATAAGAGTATGCTAATTTATACAAGTAGAACCATAAGCATTACTCCTTTTGTCATCAACGTATTATCTCTTTATTTTTTTTAAAAAAAAACTTTTTAAAATGAGTCTCTTTTTGAACAAAGTTATTAAATTGATTTTTCTATCCATCACGTGTCGATGCCCGTTTGTAATTCATCAATGTACCAATAAGACAATCATGAATACATAGATCTGTCAAATGGCCCGCCTTCCCACAAGCCCCACCGGGCTTTACTTAACGACTGACCAGCCCAAAATAGTGATGGGCCTCATAGAACTCAAGCCTATTATATGTGCACTTCGGGCCTCTAGACACAAAAATTAACTATTTTTTTATTTATTAAAAAAACTCATATATTAGCTAATAAAAGCTATAAAACACATCAAAAGTTTAAAATACACATACTTACTAGTATAACTTACACAATTATAAACCAAAAGTACAACCAAAGCAAATATAAACAAAGGTAGTAAGTTCAACAATTAAACGAAACAAAAACTAAAAAAACTATAATGTTACAGACCAAAGAAAAAATACATGTGCTACTTGAAAGGTATTTTTTTCAAAAAAATTATAACCAAATTGAAGTTCATCATAGTGTTCACAATTTTCTATTATGTGTTTTTTGAGGATAGACAAAGTTTTCCGGGTTCTAGTTTGCAAAAGTACCATACTAACTAGCAAATGTTCATTTTTTGATTCGTCTGACACAATCTAGTATTTAAATTTTAGGCAAAACCCTCCATTTGGCCACCCAACTTTTCAAAAAAATGTAAGGCAACCACTGAAAGTTTAAAACTTGCAATGAGGCCACTGAACTAAATTTATGTTGCAAACATGCCCATATTTTGGATGTCCGTTAGCTCCATCGTTAAATATGAGTGAAATCCCTATTTTACCCCCTTTAAATATCAATTATTCTCTTTATGTGATATTAGAAACCCAAAGGGGTCTAACTGAATTTTTTTTATAAATATGTCATCTTCTTTCTTACTACTCCCACCATCAACCGCCCCAATCCACCACCTTCCACCTCCCTCTGTACCATCTCCCACCATCATCAAATGAAGACAAGCAACATCAGTGGGGGTAAATCTTCCCTTGTCTTTCGAAAATCTCAAAATGTAGAATCTGTGTCATTGGATCTTAAAACCCCCGTAAATTTCCTCCATTAAACAAACCCACCAAAACCCAGATCCGAAAACGAAGATGACGAGAGAGATAAAACCAGATCTGGGTTACTTGACCAGAGAGGGATCCTTCTTTATTGGGGATCTATGCCACATCACTTGATTAGGGATGAACGAAGATGGAAGTGGCTAGAAATTAACTGGAAGGGGTTATCGGCAGTTGGACCTTGATGGAGCTTTTGTGATACGAAGGAGATGGCAGCAAAGATGAAGGATTCAAGCTAGGTGTGGAGCTCGGCCAGACATGGCGGGTGGCGAATCTGGGAGATGAAGCAGGAGCGAGAGAGATGGAGATTAAATGGAGGGGGGTCGGTGATGGATGAAGGGGAGGTAGAACGCCGGGTGATGACTGGAGATCGGGGTTACAAAAAGGGCGGCGACTGTTGATTGATTGGGCAGAGGGAGACGGCGGCGGGCTTGGTGTGAACGAATTAGAGAGAGAGAGAGAGAGAGATGAGGGAGATGGCGTCGCCGGCTGGTTCACCGGAGAAAGAGGAGCTGCTGGGTTTATATAGGCACCGGACCAAACCTGTCATTGGGAAGGATGGATGGTGGGATGGATAGAGATGTGGATTCGACGGTGGGTGTTGACGGAGGAGAGAAAGAGGAGGAGACGGCGATTCTTTGGAGATCGAGGCGAAGAGAGAGAAAAAGATGGGAGATGAAGAGGGTTTATATGTGATATATATTTTTATCATTAGACCCCTTTGGGTTTCTAATATCACATAAAGGGAATAATTGTTATTTAAAGGGGGGGGGCAAAATAGGGATTTCACTCATATTTAACGATGGAACTAACGGACATCCAAAATATGGGCACGCTTGCAACATAAATTTAGTTCAGTGGCATCATTGCAAGTTTTAAACTTTCAGTGGCTATCTTACAATTTTTTGAAAAGTTGGGTGGCCAAATGATGGGTTTTACCTAAATTTTATTTCTTATCAATTTTATACTATTGAGGTTTTTTATTGGCTAATATTAGATAGAGATACTCAATTGAATAGATCAGTTTCGATAAAATTACTAACCACAACTATACTAAACTAGATTGGAACTTGGAAGATCAACTTCAGTTCCTCTTTGTGAGTGTCACTTCTATCAATTTAGAATGTGGGTTTCAACCAAAAAGAGAACAATTATTTGGAAATAGATCATATTGTGTCATAAATTCATTTAACTAAAAGAAAATAAAGTAGTTTAAATGAATGTTTGATAGTTTTTGCTTTTTAAGTTTTATGTTTTAATTTTTAATTTTTTAATTAAGTTTAACTTTATGATCGGTTTGGACGGGGCTTGTCGGGCTTTCCAAGATTGGGCCTATCGGCATAGCACTAAATTGCTTTTAAAATTAATTTTCTTAATTTTGTAAAAAAAAAAAACTACAATAGAATACTCTCCCCGTTTCGAGTAAATAGTTCACGCTTGAAAGTTAAACTTTTTAAAAAATGATATTTGTATAGTCATTAGTAATAAAATGAATATACATTAAGTTTTGAAAGTGAACTCTTTAAGGCTTTAAGCTAAACATCTCAAAATAGAATAGTGGACTCTTTGTCCGGAACGGAAGAAGTATTAAATTAGAAATAAGAGAGTATTTTAGTTCCACACAAATAGTCGGTTATTCTATTTTGTGATGTTTCACCTAAAGAATCAGCTTTCAAAAATTATGCTTATAATTTTTAGAAACTTTCATGATGCATCTTTACCCTCGACTAAGTTGTAAGTATTTTGGTTATGCTCAAGTATTTTGTAATTTGTGTTGTAAGCACATTAATTGTTTTTGAATATTTTGTAATTATAACTAACTCCAATGATATTTATAGATGTCTTGATTCATAGACTTGTCAAACCTTAATAAGATTGAAAGTAGGTAAAATCCACCTTTGAATCGCTGTACTTTATAAAAGGTCGAATTAGCTCACGGAGACTTCAAAATTTTCAGAGTAATACCAAGGTTATTTTATAATTTAACCCAATTTTTTGTTGAACGTTAAATTCGAGCGTTAATTTAGAGATAATTGCAAAAAAAAAACCCTGACCTATTTTGTGTTTTGCAAAATTAACCTCGTGTTTTGATTTTCGACAAATTGAACCTCTACCTATTTTTTTTTGCAATTCAAACCTTCCGTTAAAGTGGAGTTAATTTTTTAACGTGATGATGAGTTGCGCCTGTTGGCGGTGGCGATACGATACATTCAAGCGATTTTCGCTTTTTTCATTACAAATTAAACCATGTACATTTGTTTGTATTGCAAAAACAACCTTGGTCAAATCGTAGTTTATTTCCCGCCGTTTTTTTATTGCAAATTAAACCCTGTACATTTGTTTGTATTGCAAAACCAACCTTGGTCAAACCGTAGTTTATTTCCCGCCATTTCGATTGCAAAATAAACCCTGTACATTTGTTTGTTTTTACAAGATGAACCTTGGTCAAATTACTTGGTAATTCCCACCTTTTTTATTGCAAAGTAAACCTTGTATAATTTTTTTTTTGCAACATAAACCTTGCCAAAAACCAGATTTTGGCTATATATATATTTTGGCTATATATACTCATTTCATCCTAAAAAATTCATCTCATTCTCTAACTAACAATCCATTTCATTAATTATATTTTTTATTTCACGATGAACACATTGCCATTGTGGAAGGATGGGTCATCGAACATCATGGACGGATCAAAATCCGGGATCCAGGAAGGAGGTTCTTGGGTTGTGAAAAATATGGGGTAAGTTATTGATTTATAAAAATTTTAATTTTCTAAAAAATTATTTTTTTTATTTACTTGTTTTATTTTTTCTGTTCTTGTAGCTAGAAAGTGGATGTCGATTTTTCCTCTGGTTTGATCCTCCTCTAAAGGCAGTTGAAGTGGAAACTAAAAAAAGCAACAAATGCCTTTGATTTTGTTTTGTGTTATCATTCGTGTTCAACATCATCTTCATTTTAATCATAATCGGGCATGATTAAGCTTTCAGAGTATGGAGTATGGAAGTATTAAGAAATGGTTGGGGTTAATTTTGTTGAACACGAATGATAACACAAAACAAAACCAAAGGCATTTGTTGCTTTTTTTAGTTTCCACTTCAACTGCCTTTAGAGGAGGATCAAACCAGAGGAAAAATCGACATCCACTTTCTAGCTACAAGAACGTAAAAATAAAACAAGTAAATAAAAAAAATAATTTTTTAGAAAATTAAAATTTTTATAAATCAATAACTTACCCCATATTTTTCACAACCCAAGAACCTCCTTCCTGGATTTTGATCCGTCCATGATGTTCGTATGACAGTCATCCTTCCATAATGGCAACGAACTGTGTTCATCGTGAAATTAAAAATATAATTAATGAAATGGATTGTTAGTTAGAGAATGAGATGAATTTTTTTTAGGATGAAATGAGTATATATATAGCCAAAATCTGGTTTTTGGCAAGGTTTATGTTGCAAAAAAAAAAATTATACAAGGTTTACTTTGCAATAAAAAAGGTGGGAATTACCAAGTAATTTGACCAAGGTTCATCTTGCAAAAACAAACAAATGTACAGGGTTTATTTTGCAATCGAAATGGCGGGAAATAAACTACGGTTTGACCAAGGTTGGTTTTGCAATACAAACAAATGTACAGGGTTTAATTTGCAATCAAAAAACGGCGGGAAATAAAATACGGTTTGACCAAGGTTGTTTTTGCAATACAAACAAATGTACAGGGTTTAATTTGCAATGAAAAAAGCGGAAAAATCGGTTGAATGTGTATGCCCACGGCAACTCATCATCACGTTAAAAAAATTAACTCCACTTTAACGGAAGGTTTGAATTGCAAAAAAAAAAATAGGTGGAGGTTCAATTTGTCGAAAATCAAAACACGAGGTTAATTTTGCAAAACACAAAATAGGTCAGGGTTTTTTTTGCAATTATGTCGTTAATTTATGTTAAATCCATATCTATTTTACCCCGTCTTCTTCTTGGTCATCTTCTCAGAGCAATTAAAAAAAAAGCCAAATTCAAAGTATACATACACACGCACTCTCCAAATTCAAAAATAAAATTTCATAACTCAAATCCCGTCACCGTTGCTACCGCACGCCTTCATCTTCCATAAACCTCCTTTCTCTCTTATGCATATCCCTCCCAAATTTCACCATTTCAGTCTACTTTGTTTTATATGTTGCAGGAATTGCTGGATATCAAATATTTGTCATCAATGGATCTAAGAAGCTGGTGTAAGAAAAACACGAAAAGACCATAATTTTTCAAGCTGATTCTGATATCCCAGATCTGGGTTTTAAAACTTATTCTATTGTGAATAAAGCCGAGAGTATATGTAATGAAGCCATGAAAGAGTACAACATATAAAAGGTCACATGTGAAGCAATAAAAGTTCCATACTGAACATTTTTTTATGGGATCATAGTCACCATCTCTGCCATTCAATTCAATTTTAAAAAAATTGACAAAACCAGTCATTTCTAACCCACCCACAACCTCTATAAACAAATATGAAGAACTCGCTCAACCTCGAGTCGGCCCATGACTCGTCGCCAACTCGGATCGATACGTGTAGGAAGCACGTTTGGGGAAGCATTTTAAAACCCAGATCTGGGTTACTTGACCAGTGGAGGTCGGAGTTGGAGAAAGTTGGTGTCAGGTCGCTGAATGGGGATAGGAGTGGGGCAGTGGGAGCAATGAGTATGGGGGTGGTGATGGCGGTGGTGTGGTTGTGAATCGGGTTTTGCATGATTTGCGTCGCCTTGATTTGCATGAAGTACTCATCAGTGTATATGAATCAAAGCAGCAGTTCTATTTTCAATGAACCCACGAATGACGAGTATCTGTTGTTGCTATTGAGAGGATGAAAAAGATGAAGTTTATTTCAACATTTTGACCCCTTACTTTATACAAATGATATGGGCAAATAATTTTTTCCATTTGACCCTTTTGAGTTTCTAATATCACATAGTTTAAATACTTAATAGTATATGTGTCTGTGTCATAAGAACGGTGTCAGTATGAGATCAGTTGAATGAATGGTCGGGATAAATAAAACTCATAAAGCCATAACTGACGAGGTAATTTAAACAAAATCTACAAATGAAAGTTTTATATGTATTTGTAGATGAATGACTGGGATAAACAAAACTCATAATTGACGGGGTAATTCAAACAAAACCCACAATTGAATGTTTTATATGTAATTATAGATGGGTAATTCAAACATAACTCATAACTAAGAGGTTCACTTGTAACTCATATACTTACGAATCAATCTGAACCGTCCGTTGGGTTTATCACAATTCGATCAGGACCGTCAGTTAGACCTTGAGCTCTTTTATAATATAGACTAGTACTTTTGCTCGTGCCGATGACACGGTGCCAGTTTTTGAATTTATCAATAAATAAAGCAGATAATGTGGAAATTAATTAATATTTACTTATAATTTTTCTAAGTTAATTACGATAACAGTTAAAAAGAAAAAAACAAATATTGTAAATTACAAAACTTATGATTTTTTTAAAAATTTATTTGTATATGAAATTGTGGGCCGGAAAAAAATTAAATTGATTAAGTTAATTACGATAACAATTAAAAAAAATAAAATAGAAATATTCAAAACTTAGACATAAATTAAATTGAGATTCAGTTTCAAAAAATAAATTGATTAAGTTAATTACGATAACAGATATTTGTATAAAATATTTGAAACTACAAAACTTACGATTTTTTTTTTGTATAAAATTGATTAATTAATTAAAATATCGAAAAGAAAATGAGTTTGATGGAGGAATGATTAGCTGCCACCAACCGTGAATAGTGGGGTGAGTTGGAGAGAGAGAGAGCGGGGGTAGTTGCTCAACCGCCGTTCACACATGTGAACTCGGGGAGTGATAATGACCGTATGATCTCAGTAAAGGAATCAATCTCAGCCCCTAAATAGCTTTAATCAATTACACATGTGCGACTATTTGTGCCCGTGCCTATGACATGGTACCAGTATATCTGATTTCGTCAATTGAAACACCAACGTCTAAATAGAATATGTGATTTAAAAAAAAATGTTATAGTTGAGGGGTACATTAGTTCAAGTGGCAGTTAAGAGGCGCTATTCTAACTTAACTCATAGTTGAGGGGGGTTATTTATAAGGAGTTATATGTAATTGACCTATGAACGTTTGATTTTGAGCTCTATTATGAGATTATATTAATGGAAGGTTGATGTTTTGTAAGGGTAATGGTTTAGAAGATTAATCTCAGGGTGAGACTGCTCATAATATTAATTGTAGGAGGTGACTTTGTAACAGTGTGAGAGAAAATAAAGATTTAAAAGTGGATAACTACTCTCACACATGTGAATGTGAGAGTGAATCTCAACCATAAATTTTTTAAAGATAATTTAATCTCAATCTCTAAATAGCTTTAGTCAATTGCACATGTGTGAGAATGAGCTCTATTGTAATATAGATAGGGGCAAATTAACATAACGTAACGATTGAAATTAACGATTATCCAAAAAATGTGTTAAAATGCAAGATTACTCTGATACAATAGCCACTCCAAATATTTTGATGTCTCAGTAACATAATTGCAATCTTCTGTAAAGTACAATGACCCAAAAATGTGTTTGGTCATCGGGAGTGGTGGTACGACTTGGGAGACTCGAGGATATGCGAAATAATTGTAGAGTTTGTGGAGCCAACTACATTTGACTAAAGCAATTCTTAGACATCTCCAACTAGGCCTGACAATGGATCGGATATGTATCGGATATAGGTAAATCCGAATCCGATCCGAAATCCTAAATCACCGATCCGATCCGATAATCCGACGGATCAAGTGTATGTCAATCCATATCCGAATCTGTTATCCGTTAACATATCCGATTAAATATTCGATCCGATCCGAAATATAAATATATGAATAAAAAACAATTAGAATATGAAAGGGAGGAAGATCAAAAGACAACATGCATATAGAATTGTGTATATTATGTATATGTATAATAAGACATATATTATTTTCGGATCGGATCGGATCCTTAACGGATCGGATATAGCTAAATCCATATCCGATCCATTAATAAATAAATTATCGGATTCGGATTCGGATTCGAGTTATTGGACCATTATACAAATCCATATCCGAAATTTTGGATCGGATTCGGACCAAAATCCGATCCATTGACAGGCCTATCTCCAACCATTGTTTCAAAACTTCAGAATGAAGTCTTTTGCAACTATTCAATCTCCAACCATTTGCTTTAAAAGCTGCTTCATTATGACGGTTCATCTTCAGCGCACATTATTCCCCTATTTCATCTTCCCTCTCCTTCTTTTTTTTCGGTTTAAATAATTATTTTGTATTATTATTGTTAGTTTTGTTGTTTATGTTAAATACTACTTTGATGTTTTGGTTTAAATAATACAAAATATTAATTCAATTATTTTTATTTTTATTATTAGTTACTAGTTATATATAATATTAAAATTATTTATAATAAAGTTTATAAATATTAGACATTAATAAAAAACTAAAATTACATTACATTAAATTAAACTCACACAACATACATTTTAATAATATTAATACTAATACAGATTATGCAATGACTACGTTTTTTACTAATAATATGATACATCAGTTATGGATGGTTCAATATTTTAGAAGTACTGTCCAAAAATATCCGGATTGGGTTGCATGAGATGTTGTTTAGTTTTTTTTTTTTTATAGAATCCTTGCTCTTTCACTTTGAATATATGTTCGTGCATCCGGATAAGTAATAAAGTTTATATCTTTCATCATTATTTTGAACTCATGTCATTGTTCTTGTAGATTATTTTTCTTTTGCAACACAACATTTTTTGTATGTAGTGCTTCCACCGGTTTGTTTGTTTTTTTGTTGTACCTGATTTTTTGAGTGATATAAAAAAAATAAATGATAAAGTCGCTCATATTGTGCTTCGAGATGCGTTAATCGATGATTTGTGTGGTGAATTTACGAATTTAGAAGATTAAATGTTTGATTTTTATTGTATTTTCATATGTCTATTTAGTTGTTTATTTAAGTTATTTTAATGTTTGTATTTTAGTCTCTATTAATGTCTTGCATTTAATTATTAATTTTAATATGTTTGTATTTTAGTCTCAATTAAATTCTTGCATTTAATTATTATTTTTAATGCATAATATTTAATTTAATATAATATTAATTTAATAAACAATACATTTTATATTAAAATATATTAATACAAATTAAATGAAATAAAACATATACTTGAAATACAAATTAAATGAAATAATGAAGAATATGCTTGGAATATTTCTTTTAAAATAAACTTTAAAATAGAACTGTAAGAGATGGTGAAAGAAATTTAGTGCAGAAATTATACCAATTTAAAGATTATGTGCAATTTTTACACAAAACTATTGAAGATGGTTTTAGTGAGGATTTAATTATCCATCACGGACGGCATCCATTGCCAAAATAAAATCTAAAAATAAAATAATTGAGTAATATTAGAATTATTTGGCATTGTTAATAGTCCTTCACTGATGGTAAAAGGAAAAGATTGCATTCAACTTTCTCACTATTGTTTGCTGCCGTCCATTCACCCTACCCCTACCCCTATCTAACACCCACTTGCAGTGTTAGAGCATCCACAACAATCCTTAATATCACTCTATAAAAATCTACTCCAATAAAAAAATCTGCTCCAATAAACATGCTCCGCGCACTCTCTAAATATCTCAAATCTTTTTATCTCATCTAACAATCTTAACTATCAATATATTTCATCTTGTTATTTCTATTTTTCTCATGATAATCAGAATGCGATATTTTAAAATTTTAAATTTATATTATATGAAAAATATTATATATTATATATTTAATTATTTCAATTATGTTTATCTAAAAGTATATGCCAATCAAATGAACAATTTATGGTTCCCGAAACAAATGATTACTTTTATTGAAAATATTTCGTACTTAATACAAAAAATTCATATTAATATTAATGAAATAAATATATTACTATTTACTTGATAAAGTTGCAATGTTTGAAGTATTTTTAATTATATGTACCGTGATATTGTTAATCAATAAAATTTGTTAAAGCAGGAAAAATTAAAATAGGGTCAGGTCCCTTGTGATTCTATCGGTCAACCAAGCCTTAAAATTTGTTGAAACAGAAAACATAAAAAAAAAAAAAAACAACAAGTTCCTTCAACCTTAGAAAGAAATGAAGATAAATGGATAAACAACAATTTGAAATACATTGCAACTCACGTCAACATTTATAAAAGAATGCACATAATATAGTTGTATTTCCAAATATTTCCATTTTACTTACAAACAAACTATGTTGAAAACTTCCTGTAAAAGATAAAAAAAAGAATGTTGTCATGATCCATTTTTCAAGGCTGAAATGACTTGAAGCGCATGATGGAGTGATGGAGTCTCATTCCGCACATCTCGGTGATCAACCAGTGTCTACTTACTCTGTATAAGAGTTTCGTTGCTCATTGCTAATTCAATATCATTCGCTTTCAGCTTTTGCAAGGATGAAGGATCTGATTAATGAAAAAAAAAAAAGAATGACCTGAGCTTTTCTAGAAGCTATTTTGTTGCCTGAAAACAAAAGCCAAAGATCTCCAATAAAATAACAGCAAATACCTTTGTACAAATGATGAGAAAGGAGTCATGATCAAGAAAACTAACCTGAAAATGTCAAATATGCAGAATTGACAACCAGCATCTGCAATCAATATTCTGTTTGGGGTTTGCAAAATGTTGAGAATAACTCAAGCCAACACTACTTGCAGTACAAATTCCCCTCTCTTCAGTTCATGAGCAGTAAGAACCCCTTTCATTTTCTACTTCCATTGTGTCGGCAAAAGGATCGTCTTCCTCACAATTTAGATGCCAAACACTAAAAAAAGCACACACGGAGCAGGTAGACACAAGTGAACATGCAATCACAATCTGAGACACTCTGAGAGCACACATATAACATGAAATGAACTGCTACAGATTTACATGCGTACAAGGTGAGAAGAACTTCAAAATTTCGTGAACAGAAAGTTTATACTACAAACACTTAACAATTATAACACATAGCCAAATAGAAAAGGGATGATAATATTAACATACCACACACAACATTAAAATAAACATACAGGGGTTTCCATCTTTTGTGAATCAAAAGCCAATCTTACTCAACATTAAGATCAGTTCATATTAAAAGGAACAAATAATGAACGTTTCATAAACCCATTTTACCAAAATATAAACCTTACTAAACAAACTGAGGATTTTGTAACTGAAGAACTGTACTTGGATTGCAATATCTGGCCTATTTAAAAATCTATTTTCTATTTAACCCCCTCCAAACCCAACATCCATTTAAATCCCATCCAGCAATACCTTCAAACCCCCCCCCCGGAATACCCATACACACACACATACACACACACACACACACACTGGATGTGCTTATAACCACTTTATAGTCATACAATTTGGTAACTTTTCAAAATGGAACCCAACAAACAATAAGAATAGCTACCCCAAAAATGGGTGCTACCGAAAGCCATTTATGATTCATCAAATATATGCACACCATACAGAAGTTTTAAATCCACATATTACATAGCCTATAATACTCTTTTGATTCGAAATGGTTTGATTCATAAAAGCTTGAATTAGCATGAATATTGCAAATTCTCAATTTCCATACATGCACCAAAAGTGACATTAATTGTAGGACAAACGAACCAATGTTTGAACAAAATATAAAGATTATCTACAACAAATGGCATGACCAAGAAACACCAGGTTACCTGGGGAAAGACATCAACCAATACCCTATGAACTTCATCAACACCCATATTTATCAGCTTTGAAACAACGACCAAAAACTATAAATCAGCGCAGAACAGACCATCATAACAGAATCATAAGAAACAGATGAACAATAAAAGGTATTATAAACCAACCAATCAGATATTACGTTAAAAATAACAATTTATACCGATCGATTAATGAGAAAAATGGAACCTTGAACATAATTGAAGAGGAATTGCGAACAACTAAAGTGAGTAATGTACAATTTCATGTTTAATTGAGTTTTAAACTCTATTACAATAAAAAATGCAAGAAAATTTACATTTTCGAAAATAATTTTCTGATCTGAATACAATTGTAGAGCAAAATTTTGAGAAAGAATTTTTCTATGATAGTATCTAAGGATCAATAATACGAAGAAACCCTAGATTGCACGATCAAAAGGGTTTTGAGTAGAGGAAAAAAAATACTGACCCGTTTGGATTGCGTTTTATTCTTTGCCAATTTCCAAACCCTTATGTGAGAGGTGGTAAATGTGAATGAGGAATAAAAGGGGTAAGTGGCTAAGTGCTCACCTCGGGAAAGAAGTCGGCAATTGAAAGAATGAGCAATTAAAGGGGTAATTGTATGACTATGAAGTGGTTATATCATTGAAAATATAGCAGGTTTAGACTTCCTCACTGGATCTTCACACTTCCCTTTTGTTCCCCATCCATGCTCATCAATTTTTTTTTTTTTGACAAGATCTATGTTACCTGGACTCGTCTACAAGGATTAGATTCACAGGCGAGGATCCATGAGTCTGATCCACCATAATTTAAAAGGTAAAATAGTTGTTGCATAACAACCAGAAGGCCACATAACTAATATCAATAAACATAAGATGTATATCTTGTTATCCATAATAAGGGAAAGAACAGAAAACGACAAAAGAAGAATTTGGAGTGTTAATTTGTTCTTGATCAGTCCACCCCGTGCCTTTTCTACTCTAGGCTTGTGTTTATTGACCAAGTTCTACGACAACATATTGTGAGGAAATTACCAGTCACATATATTCCAGAGGATAGGAAGTAACTAAAGCAACACTACTTGGCATTGGTTTTACACCTTGAGGTTGTAACAAGAATGTGTATAGTCTGTTAAGAGAAAACCAAACCCTTGCCATTCATTCAGAGAGGAGATATTTAAATGAAGCTAGAAAGGGGGCACACATGTAATACCGGGTGGGGATATTCACACCCCAAAAACCTATCTCTACACCCCATTACTCTCTACACCCCACTTCATTCTCACTTCTTTCTCTACACCCCAGCTAAAAACCTATTATACCATTTTCCCCAACCAACCTAATTAATAGCCACCAACCTGGTTAATTACCTACCTACCCTCCCACCAAAGGTAACGCCAACTCCAAGCTTTAAACGTAGGCTTTGAACGCAGACGCCGAATTCCTCATGTGCGCAAACTCAAAAATTCGAAAAATCCAACCATTACTCTCAGCCACTCTCAGCAACAACAACAACAACAAAACAACAACAACATCATCATCAACATTGTGTGCAAACGAATCTGATTCTTTCAAGTTTTGAAAGTCATCAACAATGTCTTCATCTATTGGTATAAATTTTCATCCTCTTCTACATTTAAATACTTGTTTTAGGTCTAATTTAAATATCAAGTGTATGAAATGCATGAATTTGTGTTGAATTTTCTTTAAAAAAATTAAAAAAAAATTGAATTTAGGCAGATTGTAAAAACCACGCTGTTCGGACCTGGTTTGATGAACACTCAATAGGCTGTTCATCTCAAGCCGGTCGAACACCCCATAGGTTGTTCAGCTCAAGCTGGCCGAACACTAAATAGAGCGTTCATCTCATTCTGGCCGGACAGTCTTAAGGGTGTTCATCTCACACTAGCCGAACAGCCCATGGGTTGTTCATCTCATACTGGTTGAATCTCAGACTGGGCACACTTTTCAGACTTTGATTTTGTTTTATTGGAACTATAACCTAATTATGATTTATTTTATTTGGTGTTTACAGGAAAAATGTTTAGAAACGTTTATACAAGGAAAAAGGTGATGACATCCGGTAGGAAAGAAATGGAACAAGCACGCCAACAAGAACATGAGCATGGGCAGGGGCAGGTTCATGAGTAGGGACATGAAGATGAGCATGAGCATTTTCAACAGGGCCAGGAAGATGAGCATTTTCAGCAAGACAATGACCATTTTCAGTTTGAGCAGTTGCAAGGGCAGTTCCAGTAGACTTTTGAGCAGGATCAGGAGCCATTTCAGTTCGAGCAATCGCAGGGGCAGTTTCAGCAAACTTATGAGCCTCAGATTGAACGCGGATTTTCTGGTGGTCTGCGTGATACATCGTTGCTGACTTCATATGAGTCACACGTAGCTGCATATATTTGGGCTGGTAAAGAAGAGCGTGGTATTCTAAAATGCCACAATCACACTCAGAAGTTGCTTAATTGGGTAATTCCTAATGGTGAAGATTCGAGGGTCTTTTGGGGTATGGTCAGGGGCAGTACGCTTAGTTGACTAAGGTTTGTATGCTATGCTGATGTGAATAAGGTGTTAGTTTCTGCTTTCGTAGAAGGATGGCATCCAGAGACTAACACTTTCCATATGCCTTTCGGGGAGATGACCATTACTTTAGACGATGTGTTTTGTCTGCTCGGTCTTCTGATTATGGGTGATCCATTATCTTGTATTAGGGATGTTGATGCCTCATATATGAGTGAGATGTTGGGAGTGTCACTTGAAGAGGTTTTTGAGGGCATGTGAAATAAGAGGGGGGCTTCAGTGACATTGGAGTGGCTACGTGTGAGGTTTAATGATGATGTCACGTCTGAGGATGAGTTTAGGGTGGGTTGTGCTGTGAGGGCGTACTTCTTATTGGTCTTGGGTTGCACGATATTTACTAATAAGAACATGACCCGTGTACCTATTGTATACTTAGAGTGGCTTGAGGATCTTCAAAATCTAGATACTTATGCATGGGGAACTGCCACCCTTGCATATTTATATAGATAGCTAGGACAAGCATCTAGGTATAACACGAAACAGATAGTTGGTTCCATGGCATTACTTGAGGTAATAATTATAATTATTTTATACTTTTATGTCGTGTATTTACTAGTAAAGTTAAGATGTTTTATTTGATACTTTAATCTCTTAAAATGCATGTTTTATTGCTTTTAGGCGTGGATCTACTTGCGGTTTCCATATCTGAGGCCTTCACATAATGTTGATTACAAGTCCAGATACTCGCTTGCACGTAGGTGGATCCCGCAAGGGAATCAGGGACGACGCGCTGACCGTTTGTTGGCATCACGTGAGCAGTTAGATAGACTGACAAGCCGTGACGTGAGTATACATATTTTTCTATCAATTTCAACAACTTTTTAATATTAGGTTTCGTATTGCAAGTTTTTGACTTTTTGTTGGTCTATTGTTTTAGGTTGATTGGCTTCCTTATGACAGTAAGGTCAGGGTCTGGTTTGCATGGCATCAGATTGCCACGTATCTAGGATGCATACAGATGGGCTATATTGTCGAGCCATACCATCCAGATAGAGTCCTTCAACAGTTCGGGCATGTGCAAACGATTCCTAGGACATTTATTGCTCCGAACTATGGCCCTCGAGATAACTCGAAGGCCTTGCCTCTGTGGCTTGGTTTTGCTGGGTACTGGTTGATGTCAGATAGCCATCTCCTATCTGAAGAATGTCTCGGTAGGCGTGCCCTACGTTCTTGCGATTATGATCCTGGCTATTTAGACTGGTACCGGGAGCGTTCACATGTAGTCGTCCATCCCCGTGGTAGACGATCCAGATATGTTAACACCACTACGACTCATGCCGTTGCAGCCGACTCAGATAACAAGATATTAGGAGTTGTAAGGACTATGATTGATCCCACAGTGCGGCGCTGGAGATCTGGTGACCGATCTATACCATATGAGGAGTTGGGCTCATTGCTTGATAGAGTTCACACAGTTATCAACGGTCCAGCTGATGATGCAGGACCATCTCATAGGAGGCAATAATGATCTGGACTATGTTTATATTTTTTTAATGTTATGAATTGTAAAACAGTTTTTAGTATTTTTTGTGGTTATGAAATTTTTAGCAAACCTTTCATGAATTCGTGTGGCTTGGTTTTAATGTTATTTTCTTATTGCAGACTTTGTGTAGCATATGTCATTTCATAGCAACATAAAAGAAGCATTAGCAGACGACGAATATCATACATAATTTAAATACACATAACCGAAGCATCATTAAAAATAGATAATTAACCAAAATGACACGTTCAAATACATGTTTTTAATATAATACAATCAGAACTACTCCAAATGTATACTATCATGAACTACTACCAACAACTCTAGCTGAACCTATAGATTCACTATATGAAAGTTGTCGATTAATATAAAATAATTGCCACGTATTAGGCTATTAGCAGACGACGAGTAATTCTGGTCCCAGACCCACGGCACAGCTGCTAAAGGGTAACCATCACGTAAAGAAACCTACAAATAAATTGAGATGTTATCAATAAATAATTTAAACCAAATAATATGTCAACCAATTGTAAATAAATGAAGTAAAGCAATCGAAAGTGATCAAACCTGAATAAAGTGATCACCGTTTACTCTTCCGATACAAATAATATGTGGATCATTTAGGGGTGCGGTCCTCAATGGTAAGTAAGTGAAGCAATGTTTTTTTTATCTAATACCATGAAAGCAATGTTGTAATACGATGCCACCAAATGACCCATATCATTTGCATCAAACCAATATGCCTTGGGAGTGCTAATGTCGTTGTATTGTAGACTCATGTTCACTTTAGTAACACGATTACGTTCAATTAAGATACGTGTGTACAACTCCTAGTTTGACATCAACTCCATCGACAAGTCTGCTTGAACCCTGCTACATGACTCTTCACTTCTATACATAAACCCAGCTACGACACGAAAACCGCAATGATCGTCACCAATGACATTCGTTGTGCCCAATATGAAAGGCCGAAATTCCTTCGGGAATTGCTGAACGTAATTACCACTAGCTTTCCCGGCCCTCGTATGTTCTTCGAAGTACACAACCACACAACAACGGGTCTATATAACAATCTTCAGGTATATTAGTCATCTCATTGTATATCAGACTCAATGCATGAGTAGATACCAAACCTCGAAGTTGTTGAAATATAACCGATTTGTATTTCGGAAGAACGACTGTAAGGCTTTTCGTAAATGACACCTTGATTGCAATGTGAGATGTCTCAATCAGGGTGTGCAACTGTCTCCAACATGTCTCAAAGTCACCTTGACTTGATTTCAACTGTTTTTTTAAAGCTGCATGTTGACTCTCCACCCTAAAATAAGATACAATTAATATTTGTATTGCATGACAAAATTTATGGAAAACAATAAAATGTTGAAAACATTTAAATACTTGCTTGTTGTATTGTTGTCGAAGTGCATTACATTATTCGTCCAAACCGACACAAATCTTTCCTTGTACGGCTGTATCCATTGCTTCATGGCGTACTCAACCGCAGCGGGATAATCAATAAAATCCATCTGAAATCTCTACAGGTATTCTTCATATATTTGCTCATTTTTTGCATCCACCAAAAAATTCCAACATATGGTAAATTGATCCCATTGCACTTTTGTGCGAAAGTATTTCTTACAATTCGCAAGGATGTTTTTGTTGATATGTCATCGACAAAGTAAGTGTTGAGAGGTAGGAAAAGTTACCTCAATTGCATTCATTAAAGCAAGATCTCTGTCAGTTACTATCACAGTTGGCAAGGAGGATTGATTCATCAAAGCTTTCAAGATACCAAGCGCCCAAATGTAGTTATCTTGCAACTCCGACCCCATATATGCAGCTCCAACCAAAAATGTCATATTTGTCAACATGACATCAACAATCTCCAACAAGGGTAACTTATATCTATTTGTCTTATAAGTGCAATCCATGAAGAGAACGTTGGGAAAAGAACGCAATAGTTCAACGCTCATTGGATGAGCCAAAAACAAATCTTGAACAATGTTGGTTTTTTCACATCTCCTATGATGGTAGTAATATCCATGTTCCATCAATTTTGCTACAAGCTGCTGCATTTGCGATCGACCATCACGCTCGATAATTTTATTCTTGCTACGAGCATTGTAAATAGTCTGTATTGAAGACTTATTACTTTGAAACTTCTCGTGTAAACCTTGCAAAATGTCCTTAGGCCTCGAATTGACATGCGACATGTCAAGAACATAAGCCTTCTCCGGTTCTGATAATCGACCAACAAATGAGTGGCTATGCATGTGAGGGGCCTCGGCATGGTTATGCAACCCACATTCAACCTGAAGTTCCCATACTCCTTCACATAATTGTATGCCCTTCAAACGAAATGGACACCACATTTTTTCGATCCACGTTCTCTCTTGCTATTTTTTGTTACTTTACTCGAATCATCACCCTTTTTTTACGAGGTTGCCCACCACGTTCACAACCTAAAGTCAACCGAGGTCTTCTATTTTCCGTACCACTATCAGACCTAGTAATTACTATCACAAGCCCATTCTCCCTTCCGGTCGCACGCACCCAATCAAATAAATCATCTCGGGATGAAAAATATGAGTGATTTACAAACACATTGCTATAATCTATAACAATATGTTGTTGAAGAGGAATGATCGCATCATTTATAGGACCAACGACACTGTGTTCAGTAGGAAACGTGTTTGCTTCTTGAAAAATAAGCACAAAAAACATATTAAAAATTCATGATTCTGCACTGTTCATGCACTATCTGGCCAGTGTGTGGATTTGAGTTTGTTCGGCCAGGATGAGATGAACAGGAGTGAGAGTGTTCGGCTAGGCTCAGATGAACAGAAGTGAGCATGTTCGGCCAGGATGAGTTGAGCAACAGTGAGAGTGTTCGGCCAGAGTGTGGTGAACACCCTTAAGGCTGTTCGTCCAGCACTGGCTGAACATCCTTAAGGGTGTTCATCACACCAGAGCCGAACAGTTGTAATACCCAGCTCAATTTTTTTGGGCAAAAAATCAAATTTTAATCGAAGAAAGTGAAAGAAATACTTACATTACCCGACCTCATGACTTATTTAAGCTCCTTATAATATTATTTTTGACAATGTGATTATGTTTTGTGTTGGTTTTGAGAGAGTTTTTTGAAGAAAAAAAAATTGGAAGAAGAAAAACAATGAGGTCCCGTAAGCAGTTTCACATGTATTTGTGGTTTTGAGATTTGTGGTGTAAATATAAAATAATGGGGTGTTGGGAGTATTATTTGTCTTTTAGTATAGTATTTGTGATTTTGAGATTCGGGGTGTAAATATAAAACAATGAGTGTAGGGAGTATTATTTGTCTTTTAGTATAAGGGTATTATAGTTATTTCAATGGGGTGTAGAGATTAGTTAATGGGGTGTAATGTTTAAAAGGGCTTATTAGGTCATTTCACTTGATGACATTTGTGTAATTATTTCAAGTGGGGTGTAAAGATATGTTTTCGGGGTGTGAATATTCCCACCCTAAATAGTAACAAGTGAAAATACATAGTTAGAATGTAGCCAAGTATAATTCATCATTACTATTCTCAATCACTCCCAAGTTTGGGAAAGATAAAAAATAAAATAAAAAAAGTAGCTAGTAACACTACAGAAAAATTCGAGCATATTTGATTTGCCAACAAAGAGACCCTAAGGACATCCATGAATTACAATCAGGGCGAGGGGCACAAGTTTTAGACTTGTCAAAAAAAAAAAAAGGAATAGTTACATTCACATTTTCTAATTGACACTTCCTTAAAATCAAACATTGCCACACACAAAATATCACATGTGAATTTTAAAAATCCAATTAATACTATCACTTGTAAACACTACTTAAAAGTAAAAACACCACATGTTTCACAGCCAACAAAATAACTATTAGTTTGTACAAGACTAAGTTTTCACTTATACAAATCTGCCTATTTCGACGGAGGGAGTATTTTTTTTTTCTTATTAAGAAAAGTGCAGTTTCAAGTTCAACATATTCTAACACATCCTAGGATCATCATTTAAGTAAAGTTACCGATAGATTTTGTGTATTAAACCTTTATACTAATCACTTTCGTGCAACCAATAGGGAAAGAACAATTCATGTTCTACTAACTGAAAATGAAGAAATTAACCATTAGTGTAACGGTTTTAGCACTAACTCTTCTAACACGAGTTAATGGTTATAATGAAGATAAAGTCTGTTGGGAGAAGGCAAAGGATGGAATGTTTACAGTTAAGTCCTACTACGAGAAGCTAACATGCAAAGATACCGAATTTTAACTTAATCACTACATATTTAAGTTGCCCTCGGGAAATTAAAAGCTTAAACTTAAATATAATACTCTTCAAGTACCTCCTAAAATAGCGAAATAGAACTAAGACACCGGACATATCTCTACACACCATAAAATTTGTCTTCAACATGATTGAAAAAACCAGGACAAAAGATGGAACAAGAAAAAGAAAAACTTAACAACTCAAAAACCAATACATTGTTTACTTAATCTCCAAAACATATACTAAAAATTCGAGAAGCAAGGTGCTAAAGAAATGAGACATTCACAACAATTGGATCATAGAGCAAATATATAAATATTAAAATCATCATTATCAAATGAACTGCTCAATATAAGAAAACAACTAGAGTAATTTTTACTTTCATGCTAAAACATTCATCATTCTGTTATGGTTAAACCAAGAAAACCAAGAAAAGGGGTATGATAAAATTAAACAAAATCATGGAAAATGAATAGGAACATAAAAATCAAAAGCAAAAAGATAGGAAATTTAAGAAATTGTACCTCAAAAATTAAAGATCCCTTCACATATTCAAAGGGAAGAATAAAATCAATGCTTCATTTGCGTCTATCTCCCTCTCTCCCTTGAATATCTCTTCTCAATAAGAGGGCGTTTTGGGCGTAGCGCTATCTCCGGAATTTTCGTCAGCCGGTGAATGAAGATGGAGGCGGCGACGACGGCAGAGGTTTTTGTTGTTGAGAAGAGTGGTGTGGGGGAGATAGAACGAGGAAAACGGTGGGGGAGAAAGAAGAGAGAAGATTGGGGATGAGAGAGAATGGAGAAAACCGACGGTTAGGAAGAGAGAGAAGTGAGGGAACAAAGAGCAACTGTTCATGCTACGAGTCCCCCGATCTGTTGCGATCCATTTATCGGGCTATAAGGATTGAGTGTGGAATTTAGAGTCCATTGTGCGGTTGAGTTCTGCAAAAAGACTACAAAACCACTTTTGGAGCGTTGATAAAATGATCCATGAACAATGGGACCAATTACCAACTCTCTAAAAATCCATTTTAGAGATTTTTAGTTCCCACTACCTCCATAATGGGCAGATACAAGAGCTCTTTATCCCTAAAGCCAGATAAATCACACTTCAAATTAAAAGTGTGATTTATCTTAAACAGTAACTCGTCTTCCCACGTTATCTCTCCTCTTTCGGTGGCACACAACCTTCATCGATTTTCTCTCTCCCCTACCGGTATTTTTCTCCATTCTCCTCCCTTTCACAGAGCACAACAGACACCGAGATTGTTTTTCATTCCACGATTTTTAGGTAATTTCAATTCTCAATTTCATACCTTTCTAGGGTTTTGTGAACGAGATATTTGTGTGATTAATTGGGGGACTCTTTCAAGATAAATGTGATTGTGGGGGAGTAATTGAGTGTTTATGCAGTGCTACTGCTACTGGTTCTCAAGATTTTTTAGTGAAATTGAACTGGTTTTGTGCTTATTACTCGACTGTAATGAAGCGAATTGCCAAGTTTAAAAGAGATCTTTGGCTTCGGAACTATACATTATTCGACTTATTGATTTTTGCTTGAGCAATTCCACTAACAAAAGTTCATATTTGTGTGTGTGTCTGAATCGTTTGTTTTGTGCTACAAATTGAGTATTTCATTGGCACTAGTTGAGCAAGTTAATAGCTGAAATGGACATGCATGGTTCATTAAATCACATTAATACTTAAAAAGCACTTGATTGTAGGTTAGAAATTGACATTGGTTTTTGATGGTAGGAATATGCTAGTCTGGCTATATATTGAACTTTACCTCTTTGATGATACCGATGATTTATTTTTGTTAATTAGTTTTACGATTTGAGTAAGTTTTTGTCTTATTTATGTAGGTTTTCATTTATGCTTTGATGCCTTCCCTACCCCTTTACAGCCACAAAGATTTGAATTCATATTGTTTTTATTCATACTTCAACCAAATTAGCGTTTTTATAGTGTGTTAAAATTGAAGAAAAATCTGAGACAGGGTAAGAAAATAAAGTTCTTCAATTTTTTCTTTTGTAGGGACATTGAGTTTTGATTTTACAGCTAACGATGGGGGTTTATCGTCATTTGTGTTGAACCCATACTCATGGACTGGTTGATGTTCATGTGTGACAGTATATATATACTCGACTCTTATAGGAAGCTCCATATATACCAATGACGGAAGCACTTAACCCGGAACACCAAATTTTCTCACATGTGTTGGTTTTGGTTACTTATAATATGCTGAACTTGAAGCTGCACTTCTGTTAATGAGAAAAAAAATTACTCTCTTCATCGAAACGGTATTCATTTTGCTCCTATTTATTGTTCTTGCACTTCTTAGAACTCATGTAACACACGAGATGCATTACTAAGTCTAGCATCACACTTCTCTAAAAAAATATGGGCTTCTTATTGTATATCACATTTTCTATTTACTTTCTTATCGACATTGTTGAGGAAAACATTTTCCAGTTTACAAGCTTATCATTTCTTCTATATATTTTTTTAATGCCAATAAACACAAAATTTGATTTTGGTTTTCTTTTAAATCGACTCTTTCATTGTGAAAACCACAAAACAAACATGTAGAGATGGGAAAAAACGCCATACAAACACAAAATAATGAAAAAAGTAGGTTTAACATAAATCGCCCATTTGATTGTTATATATTTTTAGATAACAGTAATTGATATAATTAAAACTATAATATTTTTTCGTATAATATAAAATATCTCATTTTGACGATCATTGGAAAAATCTATATTATAAAAGAGCTCAGGGTTTAACTGGTGGTCCTGATCGATTTGTGTTAAACACAACTGACAGTTCAGATTGATTCGTAAGTATGTGAGTTACAAATGAATCTCTTAGTTATGAGTTATGTTTGAATTACTCATTTACAATTATATATAAAATATTCAGTTGTGGGTTTTGTTTGAATTACGTACCCCGTCAGTTATATGTTTTGTTTATCCAATTCATTCATAGAACTGATCACATACTGACACCGTGCCTATGACACGGATACATACACTAATATATACATATAACTAGCTTTACACATGTGCGCTAAACGCACGCCATATATCTTTTTCAATCAAATTATACATAAGCAACATGAAGTGAAAAAATAAAATTAAAAGAATAAATTATTGTAAAACTAATATCATGATTAAAAACTTTAATGATAATAAATAAAATAAACAAATAATTGTATCGTAAAGATTGTGAGTTCGATATGTATATAAACTGAACAAATTATTATAACGCAGCGATTAAGAAAAAATAAAATTATTAATAGAGAATACAATAAATAAATAAAATCTTTTATAAATTTTAGAATATTTTTTTAAATACAACATTTGTAATTTAATATGTGCGATTACTACTACTATCACTATGATTAAATATGTACAATTATTACTACTATCAATATCATCTAACAAAACTCACGTAATCTATATTAATCAATATTAATATAATTTTTTTTATCTTTTAGTTAGTGTGTTATGAAAATTAAACACATAATTAAAATGTAAGGATGAAAATATAAGTGAATTTGAAAAATTCATATATATTTTAGAATATGTCTTTAAACAAATATATATTTGTTAGATAATAAAAATTGTATAACAAATTCAAATGACGATGAACCAAAGAAAAGCAACTCAAATTACATACTTCCTACAGTCATCCCTCCCCCGAAATGACCAAAATGTCCCCGACTCAAAAATCCTTTCATTAATAGTGTCACCCAAATGATATGACACTGATAATATGTGTACTTAATTATTACAATTATATCTACAAATATTTAAGCCCAAATCAATAGACATTTAGACTATAATTGCTCTCAATTTATTGTACCTCTCATAGAGTATGATATACTCGGCTACTCGCCCATATACATAATCACACCCCTCTATAGAGATCGTACATGTTCCCAGAGCAATTAGATTACGATTTTTGGCAAAATGTTTATATCTTCCTATTTTTGGCAAGTGCATTTTGAAGGGATCTTGCTATATTTGGATGTGCTAATTATATTTGTCATTATATATATAAAGAAAATGTAACAA
>CM028379.1:136954086-136979086 GCA_013146195.2 Codonopsis lanceolata | reverse complement strand
CATTTGTTGATCGTGTACTGGAAAAAGGTACGTGGATGTTTGGTTCATTATGATTTTGCAGCGCAATGTATCAATAATTGCAATGCGGTGTATCAATTGGGTGTTTAATTTGATACAATGCGATACAAAATTAGATTAGGTAATTAAAATGGATGTAGTGCGATGTAAAAATTAGATCAGGTAATTAAATTTGATGCATCGCTATGCAAAAATTGTTGCAGTGCGATACAAAATTGGAGTAGGTAATAAATTGATGCATTGCGGTGTAAAAAATTGATGCAATTTAAATTCGAGCCGGTTCACTTTGATAAGTTTTCAATCGTTATAGTGTCTTATATTTTTTTAACCAGAGAAAGTTATTTTTCGGGATGAAAAGACTACGATACTCTTAATGAGTCTGAGGCGCACTACGAATCGCTCACTCAAATGCATCGTGCTACATTAATTCTTGCACCACGATGCATCAATTTAATTACTTGACCCAATTTCGCGATGCATCAATTTGTCATCGTGATTTATCAATTTTAATTACATTATCTAATTTTGCATTGTGCTACAAAAGATGCATCGCGTCGCAAAATCATAATGAACTAGACCTTCATGTCCCCCACCTTCTTTTTCCTTCTCCTTCGTCATAAACTTTCTTCTTCTTTCGTTGTGAAACAATCGCGATTTTCAAACTTTAAAGTCTTGGACGAATCTGTGAAAGAAGAACAATATTTCAAAAATAAAATTTAGCGGTTGAAAATAGAGTGAAATCATGACTGGTCCCTTTTACAAAGTTTCTAACTCTTCTAATACCTCGTCTTTTTTTTTCAACCGCAAAAGATTATTTTTTGAAATATTGTTCCAAAAATATCATTATCTCCTTCAACACCTCTGGTAAACAAATTGAATTTAAAAACCACTATTGTTGCGCAACGAAACGAAGATCGACCTTGGTTGATTTATTATGTACGAAACTATAATGTATTTGTGTTGGGTTGAATGATTTTTCAGTAAAACAAATGTGTGGGAGGAGGGGGGGAAGACGAGGGCTTACGATAGAGAAGATGAAAGAAGAAGGAGGAGAACATGGTCTGGTTCATTATCATTTTGTATCGCTCTATAAAAATGAATTAGATAATATTTTATGTATCGTTATACGAAAAAATTAGTGTAGCGTGATGCAATTTGGATTAGGTAATTAAAATTTATGTATCGCAGTGTAAAAATTAGATTTTGTAATTAAAATTGATTTCATTTAATTTTTTTTGTTCACAGTGTAAAAATCGATACATCACGATGCATTTCTGTAGCGCGTCTCAGATTTATTAAAGATATCGTAGTCTTTTTTCCCTTAAAATTATTATTTTTCGATTAAAAAAACACAAAACTTGAGCAATTGAGAATTTTAAAAATTAGATCGACCCGTAATTTCTCTTTGAAAATATTTGGAAAAAAGTGGCAACAATTTCTCCCAAAGAATAATAATGGTTCGTTGGGTTGAAACGTGCTAATGAAATTTTATAAACTAAGCTAATTATTTGCTTCCCTGGCCCCCAATTATTATCTTCGTTAAGTGTTGTAGCCTTGGAGGTAAGTACAATTATACCTTTGTCCTTGCTCAATCAATATGGGGATTAAATCATTGAAGGCCCGATCACCTCAACTTTATCAATTCGTTGGGTCCTTTTTTCATGAAACTAGGTTTCATTTTGCATCTTTCCATACTTTTCACACACCCACGCTGTCTGCATGACGCATTGCTATCCACATGGCAAAGGTTAACCGTAATATTTCGAGTTTCCTATAAATAATAAAATCTATAAAGTTATGTCTACAATCGATATTATAATAAAGTTTCGAAACACACTCATAATTAACTTAAGATTAAAAAATCAAAATTTACTGTTTTACAGTGATTACACGATCAATTTTTCGTTATACGCTTACATGTGCCAAGGATGGTTATTCTGGATTTTTCTTCGGTTATCTTCCAGCACTCAAATCAAATCCCTCTCTCTTTCTATTTCCTCGATCCCTCTCTCCAGCGTCACTTTTCCCTTCTTCAAACTATTTTCCGCCTTTTCTTCCACAGCGCACTCATCTAAATTCTTCCTTAATTTCGATTCCTTCGGTTATTTGTACTGCATTTTCCCCTTCTACAAAACCCGTCTCATTTCTTCTCCACCCTTCCCTCAAGCTTCCGCTTTTAAAACTTTTCTTCTACAGCCCTCCCTACCAAAATCCGTTCAACAAAGGTGAGCTCTTCCAAAATCGAGTCTCACTCTCAACGATTAGTTGCCTGTTTGGTTTGCTTTCTCCTTTCAAAGTAGAGACTATGATTTTCTCTTCTTTTTATTCTTTCGCTTAGTTTGCTCACAAAAATTACTAAATCAAAATATTTGGTTTCTTCAAATCCAACATAATTAATTTGAGTAAGAATGAAGGAGCGTGAATGCCAAATATCCCAAGAACAAAGGAAAAGAAAAAAGAAAGAAAAATAAAATTGGGAGTGCGATGCGAAAACAGAAGAAAAGTATTCTCACATTTTTTTATTCTTTTTATTCTTCTAAGTCAGTTTGCTTCTGCACAATTTCAAAGACTCTTTATATATATATATATATATATATATATATATATATATATATATATATATATATATATATATATATATATATAATGGGTAAACATTCAATGTGATTTTTGAAGCAGGGGTAATGGAGTTTTGGTATAACATGATTTTTGGTCATGTGTAGGTGTGTGGGAGTCTTCCTAATGGTACACAATTCTTTGCAAGTTTGGTCTACCAAACATTTTTCTTTCCCATGAAAATGAGTACCAGTTGACGAGTAGGAAATAATTGAACTATGAAAAATGGTTTCAAAACTGTTTATCAGAGCACAAATGGTAAATCTTATCATCGTATCCTTTAAATTAATCTCCCTCAATATTAAAAAGTTAATTTCATTTGAAAAATCATATTTTGTATTTTAATTTCATTCTTTTTTAAAATTTGTGTTAACTTTTCTCTTATTGGTCTGAAATATTTATGAATTTGATTTCGGACAGTCTTTTCTCATTCAATTTATTTTATGGTTTTTGTTTGATGATATTTTTGTTTTTAAGTTTATTTCAATTAACATGTGTTGGGTTGATGTGTGTGAGAGATAATGCTTTTGGGATGTTTAATTATACTTTTTGAATAAGTTACAAATTTTACAGCTAATAAAATTTGTTATTTCTTTAGTTTTTGGGATATTGTCTTTTCTTTGTATAGTGTACATTGATCTTACCCCTACAAAATATCAAGCATATATTAATTATTTGCATCATGCACGCTTCATACACTCACGTTCATACTAACACCGTGCTAATGTATGGGTACGGAATCTTAGTTAATCTTCATAGCGTGTTAACTTTATCATTTACATTCGATATTAACAAGTTGATTACGATAGAAGAATATTGTAATAATCATAATCTTTAATCTTAGTTATATCTCTCTTAGTTACCCCCTTCATTCTGGGTAAATATTTCACTATTTAATTTTAGGATATTTCACTTAAAGAGTCAAATTTAAAAATTAAGGCATTAAAATATCATTTTATTACTATTTGACTCCTAAAAGTGTCTTTTTTTTTAAATCGAGTTTCAAGTGTGACTTTTTGTCCGAAACGAAAAAAATATTAAATTTTTTAAGCATGGACTCTTTGAGTAAGAACAAAGAGAGTATATCCTAATCAAAGATCTTTATTTTTGTATTAGTAATAGTAATAAAAAAAAGATTAGGAGGGGATAACTATTGAGAGAAGAATACCAATGAGTCCATTAATCTATTTTAACTCGAAAAGTTTACTTTAAAAAAATATGCCTACAATCTTTACAACTTATTTAACTTTACCTTCTACATTGATATGAACATGTTGACTCGATTTATATTCTCCCTCCATTCTTAAATAATCGTCTTTTTTGATATGACACACAATTTAAGAAAAAATAATTGAATGTATTATAAATATTATTGTAATTGGTGGTTTTTCTTTAATCCCCTTACGCATGTGACCATAATTAAAGTATGTAGAAAATATAAAGGTAAAATAGTAAAAATATTTTCTTAAAAAGGAAAGTTTAGAAAGAGAACAATTATTTTAGAATGAACAAAAAAAAAGAAGATAATTATTTAGAAACAAAAAGAGTATTATTTTTGTAATTATGATTTATGACCAACTTTATTACTATAATGATACTTATATATCTTATAATTATTAGATTTTTCAAACGTAAAATCTTAGAGTGATACGGATGAAGTATTTAATAAAGAGATGATTAATTGTTGATATTGAACAAGAGTTTGGTAAATTGGGAACAAACATTATTAAAAACTTAAAAACAACTTATTTTAACAATTTTTTTAACGTATACGACTATTTATTTTGAAATAGAGGAAATATATCATGGATTATTCATATCATCAACTTCCATGGTCTTCATCCAAAACGCTGCAACACTTCATTTTTTATATATAAATATTTATTGACCGATACATGGATAAACTAAACTACTTGTTTATATAATAAATACTTCATCCGTTTTCCATCAAAAGAACTCGTGCTTGAAAAATCTAATTAATAAATATGAATATATAATTAGGATTAGAATTGATTATAATTACAATAATAGTTGATTATAATTAAAATGTAAATATCAAATGTAGAGCGTAAAGTTAAAATGTTATTGAGATGATAAACATAAATTTTGCAAATGAATGAAACATCTCAAAATAGTATAGTAATTATTTTGCCTGAAAGTCTGAAACGGATGTAATATTAACATAGTGTGTATTTTATAAAGATACTAATAAAGAAAGAATAAAATATCAATGGCAAAATGGTAAAATTAAGCTCCAAAAAAAGAAAGATCATATGGTAAAGTGTCTAACAAAAAAAAGGACTTTTTTTTAAATGTGTTGTATTTGATTTTTGGTTTAATTTGGTAAAACCATTATACATGCTCTAATTGATCATAATTCAGATTTCAAATGGAGGGAGTATTTTATATTTGGGCAAATTCTCTAAATTGTCCCGGTACTTTTTATCATTTTTGCGATTGGTCCTTTTTTGACCTAAATGGTCTATGTACCACTTATTTGGAGGAATTGGTCCCTCCGCCAAATTTCATCTATTTTTAACCGTTAAGTTTGAACATGTGCCTCGCACGTGAATTTTGAAAGGGTAAAAATGTCATTTCTTAGGAGAAAGTTGGGGGACCTTTATCTCGACGTCCATCTAGTCCGGATACATCAACCCCGATCTCCAAACTCCAGCAAACTCTTCTCATTCATCTAGTTTACAGAACCTCCAAACTCTAGCAAGCTCAAACTTGAACTCCATCCGGTCCGACATCTTCCATCATTCTCCATCGCCGACGCCAACAAAGCTTTCAGATCCGACCCCCTTCCTCCTCTCTTCTTCTCCATCGAAGTCCAAAGCCGCCATCTCTCTGATTTCGGCGAAACCTCGCTCCGACCGAGCCTCCTTCATCTCAGCATCAGAACAGCAGAGCCTTCCCTCTTCAATCTTCCTCATTTTCGATTCCTCCACCCGTAATTGCCCCTGCTCCGTCAGATCCACAGTCATCTCCCAGCCATCAATCCTTCAGCACCGACTCCAGGTCTGCCCTCCAGTCGGCTTCTCATTCTCTCTCTCCAATTTCGGCCAACAATATCGCCTTGGCTCTGTCGAATCCCGTCTCCAAGCAGTCACCACCATCTCATCTTCCCCCAGCTCTATCAACGGCCACGGACTAGTTTGCCAGTTCCAGCGGCTTTTCAAATTCCTGTCAAACAATTTTGTTCAAGCAGCAAATGGGCTCCCTTTCTTCAAAATTGACGAAGGCAGTGCACTCGTACCATTCTTCAGCACACAAAACACAACTTTGGCTATTGTTGTGTGCCGCTTTGAAGGAAATTAATTGATGGTTTGATATAACCATTTATTACATCTGCCTTGATGTTGTATCTTTTGAGAATTTTCATACCTAGATGAAAATATTGGGTTTCGGGTTTTGATTTTTCGTGTTTTTGATGAAATTGTGGTTATAAATCATTTAGTCATAGATTTTCTAAAGTTTTTATAACTTTAAACGCGAATTTCCATGCTGGAACTATCAAGATATTGTTGGGTTTTGTGTCGGGTCAAAATCGGGTTGGAGTAACCCGGCTAGAGGTTGATGACAACCTGCTTTAAAAAAGGTGCGAGAGGAAGGAGAAAAAAAATAACTTTTACAAAATAGTCCATGTTAGTTTACAGAAATTAACTATTTTATCCCTAGATAAAAACATATGAGAGACACGTGTATGTATTTAACGGCACAAATTTGACAAAATTAGACGGAAATGACCAATTGTGTTTAATTGTATAGTACAAAGATTTGATTTTTTTGAATTTCAATATAAGAAACAATTGCAAAAGTGACAAAAAGTCCAGGGACCATTTGAAGAATTTTGCCTTTATATTTTTTGTGAAAAATTGATGTTAGCATTTCTTTTTCAACTCGGCCGTTTGCTTGTACGAAAACAAGATTGAATAGTTCAAACTGACACGCGACAAGATTTAATACTCCCCGTTGTAAAATTATTATTTTATTTTTTTTTATCTGTCATAAAATAATTTTCTTGTTATAAAATTTTTTAAAGATAATACTTTTATAATTTTATCCTTACTTTTTAATTATACTTTAATTATGTGTCACATACACATGAACTTTAAAAAAAACTACACATCAAATTAATATTAATAATTCAGTTAAATGTATTTTCTTAAACCGTGCGCAAAATCTACCTAAACGATAATTTTGGGACGGACAGTGGCGGATCTATGTCTTACACTTGGGGTGCAAGTGCCCCGCTGAAGTTTTTTTTGTTTTTTGAATTTATACACTACAAAATGACATTGTTTTAATTTTAATTTTATTTTTAAGTAAAAGTTAACATTAGTGACACCACTGAGATTTATTTTTGGATCCACCACTGGGGACGGAGGGAGTAGTTCTTTAAATACTACTGTCTCCGTCTCAAAATTATAGTTCGGCTTGAACCAACGCACATACTAAAAGAAAAAAGAATTGATTTGATTATTAATATTAGTTTGATGTATAATGTGTATGTGACTCATATTTAATAAAATAGAATGAAAAAATAAAAGTAAAGCGATAAAAACGTTATTTAATAAAGAAAGTTTAAAACAAAATAAAGAAAACATCACAATAAGTTTAGGAATGAGGAAGTATTTTCTTTATCTTTAAATGAGTGTTAATTTTTGTATGAATTTACAAAATTTGTCTTTGACACATATTATGGCCTAGTGTGGACTTATAACGTTATATGTGAACATTTATGGCATTAATGTGAATGTGCTACTAAAACGCTTGACATTAATTTTTGTTATCTTAGTGGAAAACAAAAAAAAATGAAAACTCATTTAGGGATGCATAAAGTATAATTTTTCAAAAGTAGGAAATTTGTTATGGAAATTAAATACAAAATTTGTTATGAAAATTTCTATTTTTAAAATTGAATAAACCGGTCGAATAGCTAAATCGAAAAGGTTCAATCACATTAAACTTTACTGCTCTCATGGTTGACTCGAAGTAGGCTTGAGCTTAACCAAAGACATCTTTGGAAAACCCAAAAATAAGAAGGAAAAATGATTAATTTTATCGTTGTATTTCGACAATCTTTACATTTTAGTATTGTATTATTTTTTGAGCAAAATTGTTATTATATTTTTAAAATAAAATGTTATTTCGCCATTATCGCTAACGGTTATCCTATTTCTAACATAATTAGTTTCAGTTGCCTCCCCCAAGGTATTTTTAAAATGTTAAAAGATTCTTAATGATTGTTGATGTTAAAAGGTTGATGATTTTTTGGTTTTTAAATTGTAATGAGTTTTTTTTTCTTTTAGGGGTTAAAAAAAGATAATTTAGGAACACAAATGAAAGAAAATATAATATTGTCTACATTAAAAATAAGAGAAAAATATTTAAATTAATTAATATATACATTTTGATTTAATGAATCATATAATAAAACTAGAATAATAATTAAAGAAACATAATAAGTTTAAAATAAATCCAGTTTTAATCTAATTCGTAATTAACATAGGAATTATAAAGATAATATTACGAAAAAAAAATCATCCTATAATAGCTAGCATAAAAATTTTGATGTGTTAAATTAATTTTTTATAATTTATTTTCTTCTTTTATAAGAACTATTTTTTAATAATGTTTTATGTTATTTAATGATTTATATCTTGAATATTTTATTTATTAATTTTTATTAATTTATCAAATAATTTTAAATTATGTATTTATCAGGCTTCAAATAATTCAGTAATTTATTAAAAATTGAATTAATATTTTATTAAATATTTTTTTATTAATTTATTAAATAACTCTTTAATAATTTTGTAAATAAGTTATTAAATATTTTTAATATAAATGATAAGCACCTTCACATGTGATGAATCTCATCTGTTAAATATTGTAAATAATTTTTGTCAACTGTGAGTGATGTACCGTGCGCTATTGTATTATATATATATATATATATATATATATATATATATATATATTCTCCTACTTTATTATTTAGGCTATATATATTTCCTTCTTATTTGTATTTTTTATTTCATTCATTCTTTCTTTTTTGTGTTTGAAATATATTTCTTAACCTCTAAATAAAAAAAATCTCTTATAATTTAAGAGCCAAAATAATTTTAAGTTTTTAACTTCAACTATCATTAAGGATCTTTCTACTCCTATCTTTTATAAACCATAGGGGATGTAACTTAATTTCGTTAAAAATTGGCAAAATTACATCTGTTTAGTTTAATGACAATTTAAATCAAAACATAATATAATAATAAAATATAAAAATTAGAGAAAGTATATAATGACAAAATTAACCATTTTTTCCTTAAAAAAAAAAGAGAGAAAGTTTCCAACCCAAACTTTACTTATTCTCACAAGGAGATGAACGGGAACTCGAACCAAGGAGCAATCCATTTTGGCCTCAGGATTACTTCACCTGTGGGTCACGTCCCACCCACCTAACCCGTTTTTGTTCCTTATTATCTTTTTCTTCGTTCTCATCAAATGAGCTGTGAAAGGTTTTTGTCTACATGTTTGGTCGATGGTTTTGATTAAAACATTGCTAAAAAATATAGAATTTTCTCTGTAAAATTATTTTAATGTAGTATTTTAAAACGATGTACATTTTAAAAATGTACATCGTTTTAAAACGCTCCAATTTGAAACGTTTTAAATGTGTTGCGTTTACAACTATTTTGTTTATAAAAATAACGTTTTGAAATAGTTTTCCAAACATGTTTACAAGAAAAAATTATGTTTTGAAAATACTGCGTTTAGAAAAAGCTATATTTTCAAAACGCTGTACCAGACGAGACCTTAATCTAGATAGGAATAAATCATTAAGAATTTTAAGGATATGGTCGGACTGCAGTTTATGGATAAACAAACAAACCTATGGTTCGATTAAATAAAGTAAAATAATTGTCAAATGCCCGACAATTGAAGATTTTTAATTAATTAATTTAGCTGTTAAACAAACATACCCTGCCTCTTGTTACTCTATTCAATGGCATATCTCCATTTCCAAAGATTTTTTTTTATGTATATAAATATATTCTTATGTACTTATGTGTAGTATTTTGTAGTTTGTACCTTTCTCAATCACGTCGCCAAGATCAAGTCTGCATTTCATATTCTAATAATTTGTGGAAAAATGTTAAAAAAAACGGTTTTATGTGTATTTTATATAAGATGAATCCACTTGATTCGATTCATAGCGTATTGGTGAATTAAGTTGTGAAAAGTTAAGCTTTATCTTATAAATTAAAATCTATAAGACGGTCTCATAATAAACCTAGTCTAACTTTCTAGCTATCTAAAAGAGATGCAAAAATAGAAATTCAATAATTAATTATAAAGAATTGATGAAAGGTCTCCAATGTTAAATGCTGGCAAATGGCAATTCTAGGGATTCATGTTAATGCCGGCAAAGGATAAGAACGTCGGCCGAGTTAAAAGGAAAGGGAATTATTGAAACAATTAAAAAAAATCATTTTTAAATTACTAATATACCTGCATAGCTAGATTGAATGATAGTCAAAGTATGAGTAATTTGGTCATTTAAAATAGGTAAAAAATTGGGTAAAACAGTTTTACAGATATTTTTCGTAATACATATCCTTTTGATCCGATATTGTGTGTGGGTTGAGCTATAAGAAATGAAACTTCATTTTACGTGTTAAAATCCGTAAAACCGTCTTACAGGAGATTTACTCTTTAAAATAATAAAGAGCAGTGAGAATACTATTCATATTGTGTGCCATATGACGAACACATGTTGGAGATAAGAACCACATACTCAACTCAACATTAAAAAATGAACAAGCGATGGTTGAAGAAAATTCAAACTTTATCTGGACGAAAAAATGCACTAACAAAGTAGACACAAATTTTATACTAAAAGTTTATATGAGCCGTAGCATTACTAGGTGATCTCCAAGGGATGTTTCGAAACATCCCTTCAAGATAGCATCCGATACCACCTTTTCTTCCATCAAGGGCAGCTTCGAAGTGAGCTTCAAGCCTTCAAGTCTTGCGCATTTGAAAGCGAGCGCTATCCCCAATTCTTTGTTTAGTCTCATAAATACAATTTTATTTTTATTATAAATATAAATATAAATATAAATTTACTGCAATTTAAGGAAAGTATTAACAAGTAAATCTATATTAATTTTAGAAGTTTGACATGTCAGATGTGATACAATCCAAAATATACTTATTGTGTTTAATATGGTCTGACCTTACCTTAGTAGTATTACACTAGTTCACAATACTATTCCAACCACTACTTAATTGTGTTTTTTTTTTTCTTTACTTGAAAAGGAACAAAATTAACCCACCTCCTATATATATAATGAACAACGAGTTGAGAGAGAGATAGAGAGAAGAGATGAGAGAGGAGGAGGTGAAAATGATCAAAATTAGAGTAGAAGAAGAAGAAGAGGCATTGATGAAGAAGAAGGCAGTACACTTTGTGCTGATACATGGTTTGGGTGGAGGAGGGTGGTGCTGGTACAAAATCAAGTGCCTGATGGAGAGCTCCGGTTACAAGGTCACTTGTATTGACCTCAAAGGCGCCGGCATCCACTCTGCCGACCCCAACTCCATCCTCTCTTTTCATGACTACAACGAACCTCTCCTCCAATTCTTGGCAGCCTTGCCCATCAATCAACAGGTCCTCTCTCTCTCTCTCCTCTATCTTTCACACGGACACACATAGTCTGTGTGTTTCTTGATTCGCATGCAACTTAATTTTATTTCTTTTCATTTTTTTGGGTTTAATTAATCGGACCTCGGTGGTCGGGTGTTAGGTGAGAATTACTTTCCAGTATAAATATATGGAACTACGAAGTGAATCAATCGGTTTTTGACTAATTGTTACTGAAATGGAAAAGTCATGAATGAGTATATATGTAACATATAGTAATAATTATGCAGGTGATATTGGTTGGGCATAGTGCAGGAGGACTGAGTGTAACCGAGGCAACTCACAAGTTTGGAAACAAGATCAGCCTGGCAGTTTATGTGGCTGCGACCATGCTCAAAACTGGGTATTCTTGTGATGAAGATATCAAAGATGTAAGTACTGTTACTGTATTGAACATTTTCTTCGTTTTTTGCGTGATGACAGTTTTGTCACTTAGCTCAACGTTCAACATCAGGATGTCAGCAATTGCTACTTAAATACTTAAGTTGGTCTAAGACTACATACAACGAAGGATTTTAAGGGATGCTTACCAGATTCTTGCAAAACAACAGCGGAGCTAAATGCTGTGATTTCAGGAGCTTTTAAGTTCCAAAACGACATTGTCAGTCATCAAACTCAACCGTTTTGAACCATTCCTCCGACAACATTCTGAACCACTGTTCCACTTCTACCATTTCCAAGGTGGATGTTTTTAACAAATTTTCTATAAAATTATTTTTTTAGTTTTATTTTATGAATTAAAGCAATTTGATATCAGAAAAAAATGATTTTTTTAAGTTTTTAATCATTTTTCTATAAAAATATTTAATTAATGAGGATAAAGAGGATGATGTATATAAAAGTATTGAATACTTAAGCATTTTTATTAAGGTCTTAACATTTTGTAATAAAATGATAAAAGAGCTTTGTTGTACCCGGCCTAAGATAAAAGATGACGCGGCTGCCATTTTGCGGGAATCAAATTTAATCCATACATCAATCAATCAATTCGCTCCCTCCACATTGACCTCTCACCAGTGTGGTTTCCAACTGTCTCCACACCTCTCATCATCTACTTCCCCTGAGTTGAGTCTGGGCCAACCAATTCAATATTTTATTTATAAATATTTTATTTAATGATTTCATTTTAAAATACGAATAAATCCGTCTTACGGATCTTATCATAATTCATAACACCAAGTTTCACAATTCAATTCACCATATGATGAATTCGGGTATTAAAAATTCGTCTTAAAAAAATGACGGTTTGATATATCATATAAGCGTAATTGTGATCAACTCTGTGATACTAATACATATAATTAATTCTACACACAGGGAGTGCCAGATTTATCGGAATTCGGTGATGCTTATGAGGTTGAATTTGGATTAGGACCCGAACGACCCCCAACCACTGTTCTTGTGAAGAAAGAATTGCAACGGAAAATCATTTATCACATGAGCCCTCAAGAGGTAATTAAGGTAGTTTTGAGTTTGTTCGATCACCATCTTAAAGTATATATCCATGAATCATATATAGCTAGTATAACGATTTCAGGATTCTACGCTAGCTGCGATGTTAGTACGACCAGGCCCTATTCAAGCATTACTATCAGCTCAATTTCCTCAAGGAAATGAAGTGGACAAGGTGCCTCGCTTATACATCAAAACCATGTACGATCACGTTATCAAACCCGAGCAACAGGAGGCCATGATCAAGAAATGGCCGCCTTCTAACGTCTACGCTTTGGAAACTGATCACAGTCCGTTTTTCTCATCCCCATTTCTGCTATTTGGATTACTTGTTAAAGCTGCCGCTGCGGTTGAATAATTGTAAGCTGTAACTGTAGCTAGCCATTAGCCAAGGGTCCAATTCTCCCTGGCTACTATTAGTATTTAATTGAGAACCTACAAATTGAGTGTAAATTTACTTCATTCTCAATAAAAATTGCTTTCTTCTTCTAATAACTTTCCAACACTTACAATTTCTTGCTGAGTTTATTGAACATAATGGTAGTGCCACTAGCAAAGCTAATGGAGTGAACAGTGTACAAAGGTGATGTGTTGAGGCTATTGGAAGCAGTCCAGATATATGGAAGTGATCGATAAGTTAGTGTATTTACTTAAGGGTAGTATAGTAATAGCATTAGCTTATACAGGCTGTTAGTTGTTAAGGGTTACTATTGTAATTCTGGTTTAGTAGGAGGTTAATTAGGCTGTTAAACACCGATGAGTATTTGACCTTGTTTTTCCTTCTGTATTATACACAACAAGATAATACGAATAGAGATCTATTCTCGAATTCTTGATTCTCTCTGCTATTCTTCATTCAATTTGTTAAACTTGTCATGGTATCAGAGCGTAGATCTATAATCATCAATCATTCCATGATTGTTCTTGTGAACGACTATTGTTCGATTCAATTTTGTTTTATGTGAGATTGTGATACGAATCTCATCTCTATTTTGTAGTCATCTTTTTTTGCGTGTGATCTGATTGGGGAAGTGATCGACGACAATGTCGACTGAAGATTCAACAGAGCCAATCTCCAATCCTAATATCAGAACAACAGCAAGAGCTTCACCTTCGACTTCCATGGAGATCCCTATGGACTCCGATATGCATCCGTTGTTCATTCACAACAATGATCACCCATGTCTTGTTCTTATCTCTACTAAACTCACTGACACAGATAATTACAGTGCTTGGTCACGATCAATGCAAATTTCATTGTCGTCTAAAAATAAGTCTTCCTTGATTAACAACGTCTTCCCTATTCCAGAACCTAATTCTGTTTTATACCCAGTTTGGGCTCGTGCCAACGATATGGTCATATCATGGATGGACACAGGGCCTTCCAGTTGAAAAAGAACCTTCACAGACTTGATGTAACGCCCCAAAATTTGGGTCCCACTACATGGGCCCAAATTTGGCCACGTCACTACAATTTCAAACTTGATTAAAGACTAGTCAAACGTCACCCAAATAAAAATTACAAAAGTCTCCAATTTAAAAATACAGTCGTCCAAAATAAATTGCGAAACAAAGTCTACCAAAATTAACTATGTCTCCAATAAATTTCAAAACTTATAAATTTGCCCTATAAGTCTTGATTCCTTCACGGTGTGATTGCCCATTGAACCTTGACATAAGGAATGATTCGCTTCCGAAGAACTTGATCCTTCCGATCTACAATTTTAATAGGCTGCTCAGCGTAACTAAGATCCTCTCTTAAACGGAGCTGCTTATACTCGATCACATGGCTCGGATCTTGGGCATACTTCCTTAACATTGAAACATGGAACACGTTGTGCACCCCTGAAAGTACTGGTGGTAAAGCTAGTCGGTATGCAACTTCCCCGACTCGTTCGAGCACTTCAAACGGTCCCACAAATCTTGGGCTAAGCTTACCCTTAATACCAAACCTCATAACTCCACGTGTAGGGGAAACCTTGAAAACACATGATCCCCTACTTCAAATCCGAGTTCACGTCGGTGTTTATCGGCATAGGACTTCTGTCTACTCTGAGCCGTTAACATTCTCTTCTTAATCAATTGTACCTTTTCCGAGGTAATCTGTACCAATTCTGGTCCCAATAACTTTCGTTCTCCTACTTCATCCCAACATGTAGGCGTACGACACCTTCTTCCATATAACGCTTCGTACGGCGCCATGCCAATGCTTGCATGGTAACTGTTATTGTAGGTGCACTCCACTAGAGGTAAATGATCATCCCAATTTCCCTGAAAGTCCAAAGCGCAAGAACGAAGAATATCTTCCAAAGTCTGAATGGTCCGCTCCGATTGGCCGTCTGTCTGCGGATGGAAGGCCGTACTTATACTTAAAGTGGTTCCCAAAGCCTTCTGCAAACTACCCCAAAACTTCGAGGTAAACCTGGTGTCGCGATCAAACACAATCGAGACTGGCACCCCGTGTAACCTGACAATCTCATCTACATACATCTTGGCCAACTTTTCCAACGGGTCATTTATCCTGAAGACTAAAAAGTGTGCTGACTTCGTCAAACGATCCACGATAACCCAAATGGAGTTATTTCCTTTCAGTGTCTTCGGCAACCCCACAACGAAGTCCATAGTTATATGTTCCCATTTCCACTCGAATATGGGCATTGACTGTAACAACCCTCCCGGTCTCTGATGTTCGCACTTTACTTGTTGACACACGAGACATTTGGACACAAACTCTGCAATTTCTCGCTTCATATTACTCCACCAGAAAGTGTCTCGCATATCCCGATACATCTTTGTGCTCCCAGGATGTATCGCAAATCTTGAATTGTGGGCTTCTTCTAACACTTCCCTCTTTAACTCTGGATCCGATGGAATGCAGACCCTCTTGCCAACACGTAAAATACCATCCCCTTAAAGTCGAAAGTCCACTTGAGCTCCAATCTCTACCCCTTCACAAATTTTTACTAACTCCGGGTCGACTTTCTGGGCAGTTTTGATCCTCTCTAGCAAGGACGACTGAAGACTCAATCGTTCCAGATAACCTTTTCCTCCCCTTACCCGAGCTTCCAAACCCAAATTCTCGATATCCTCGAGAATGCTCTTCTCATTTGTTAACATCATTGCCAAAGTTCCCTTGCTCTTACGACTCAAAGCATCCGCCACTAAATTGGCTTTACATGGATGGTAGAGAATGGTGCAGTCATAATCCTTTAATAACTTCAACCATCTCCTCTGTCTCATGTTCAATTCCTTTTAAGTGAAAATATACTTAAGACTCTTGTGGTCCGTATATATCTCGCAAGTTACTCCATACAAATAATGTCTCCAAATCTTTAAAGCAAACACTACTGCGGCTAACTCCAAGTCATGTTTTGGGTAGTTTCTCTCAAAGTTCTTTAATTGCCTCGAGGCATAGGCAATCACCTTCCCATCTTGCATCAATACACAACCCAGACCTTTCAACGACGCGTCACTGTAGATCACAATCTTCTCTGATCCTGACGGTAAAGCAAGAATTGGAGCTGACACCAATCTTTTCTTTAACTCCTCGAAACTGGCCTCACACTCCTCTGTCCAAACAAACTTCTTGTTTTTCTGAGTCAACTGAGTTAGAGGTCCTGCGATTTTTGAAAACCCTTCTACGAAACGACAATAATATCCTGCTAGCCCCAAGAAACTTCGAACTTCCGTAGCAATCGTCGGTCTCTCCCAGTTTACTACTGCCTCTATCTTGGCCGGGTCTACTGAGACTCCATCTTTTGACACTACATGACCCAAGAAACTCACCGTTTCCAACCAAAACTCACATTTCTTGAACTTCGCATATAGTTTCTCCTCCTTTAAAATCTGCAGTACCGCTCTCAAGTGTTGCTCGTGCTCCTCTCGAGTTTTTGAGTAGATCAGTATATCATCGATGAAGACAATCACAGACCGATTTAGAAATTTTCGAAACACTCGGTTCATTAAATCCATAAATGCTGCCGGAGCGTTCGTCAACCCAAACAGCATCACCAAAAACTCGTAGTGTCCGTATCGCGTTCTAAACGCAGTCTTAGCAATATCCTCCTTTCTGACTCTAAGTTGGTGGTACCCCGAACGAAGATCGATCTTTGAGAAGTAGCATGATCCCTGTAGTTGGTCAAAAAGATCATCGATCCTCAGTAACGGGTATTTGTTCCTTACCGTGACTCGATTCAACTCACGGTAATCTATGCATAACCTCATCGTCCCGTCTTTCTTCTTCACAAACAAAACTGGTGCACCCCAAGGTGATACGCTAGGCCTAATGAGCTCCTTCTCCAACAATTCCTGTAATTGTTCCTTCAATTCTTTAAGTTCCGCTGGAGCCATTCTATACGGTGCTTTAGAGATTGGGGCTGTCCCCGGTGCTAAGTCAATTAGGAATTCCACTTCCCTCTCTGGTGGAAGTCCTGGTAATTCTTCAGGAAACACCTCCGTAAACTCCCTAACCACAAGAAGTGACTCAAGACTAACCCCTTCCTTACGTGTATCAGTAATGTGCGCCAAATAACCTTGGCAACCCTTTCTTAACAGTCTACGGGCTTGCATTGACGAGATAAAACCTGTTAAGGCCGTCGGCTTAGAACCCTTAAATCGAAACTCCGGTTCTCCTGGAATGCAAAATATTACCTCCTTCCCAAAACATTCTACCATAGCATGGAAGGCGGCTAACCAATCCATTCCTAAAATTATGTCAAAATCTCGAATATCCAAGGAAATAAGATCTATAGGCATTTCCCTACCTTCCAAATTTAACGAACAAGACTTATATACTGAAGTCATTGGAATAGACTCCCCCGTTGGTGTATCTATAACTAACTCGATATCTAGATTTTGTGACGGTAGTTTCATGCGTTGTGCAAGAGATGTAGATATCACAGAATGGGTTGCACTTGGATCAATCAATGCATACAAACTACGAGAAGAGAGTTGGACGGTACCTGCCACCACGTCATTAGTAGCGCGAGCATCTCCTGCGTTCATTGCATACACTCTACCTTGCTCCCTTGGTTTAGGTTTGTCCCTGCCACCAGTGTTCTGAACAACCCGATTCCTCAGCGGCTTAGGGCAATCTCTGACCTTGTGTCCCATTTTTCCGCAGTTAAAACAAGCTCCGGTTTCCCTGTGGCAAGCCAACGTCGGATGCTTTCCCCCATAGGTCTTACAAGTCTCAATCTGCCCCCGATTCGCATTCCATCTATCCTGACCTTGGTCTTGTCTCTGATCTTGTCCTTGATTCCGATTCCGACTCCACTGAATTGACCCCTTGGATCTATTATCATCTGTGTTTCTCCTCTTGTGCCCACTGTAACTACCTCCTTGATGACCCGACTGATCTCGCGAATTATTTCCTCGATAACCGGACTGATCCCGAGAACTATTTCCTCGATGCCCCGATTGATCCCGAGAACCACTTCCAAGACTCTCAAAATCTCTCTTTTTCTCCTCGCGCTTCTTTTGATAGTCTGCTGATACTCGTTCAAGAATTCTAGCCTGGTCGACCACTTCAGCATAAGTCTTCAACTGTAAGGCTACTAAGCGATGACTAATTCTTCCATCGAGGCTGTGGGTTCCTGGGACGGGGCGTCCGCGCGCCGCGCGCCCTTGGTTAGGGGAGCGCGTACGTGCGGATGCAGGACATCCATTGCTCTCGTTCCACCCTCCTTTGTTTAGGGGATACCAGGATGTGGGAATGCATCACCCTTTCATTCCCATTTTCCATTTTTTAGGGGAAAACAGAAAAGTGCAAAAAAAGATGTTGCGACGCCTCCACTATGGATTTTATTAAAAATAGCCTAATGGCCCGTTTCAGATCACTATGGGAGCTTTGGGTTTCCCGCATCAAGTTATCCCTTGTTTAGGGGATATTAGGATATGGGAATACATCACCCTTCCATTCCTATTCTCCCTTTTTTAGGGGAAAACGGAAAAATGCAAAGAAGGAGTGTTGCGAGGCCCCACTGGATCCAAAAAGTTTTAGAGTCGCCATCTTTATTTTAAGGCAAAATAAAGCAAAACCAAAAAAGAAAAGAAAACCAGAGATAGAAAACGGGTTCGGAGGCTAAGTTACGAGTTGGGAAGGTGCTAGGCACCCAACTCGCATTTCGGTCTCAAAAATGGTTTTTGGCTAAAGTATGTTTATTGTTATATTTATTTAGCAAATAAATAAAGCATTAAAAGACAGAAAAATAAAACAAATACATCCGTGGCTACATTATTTACGGACTTGCAGCCATTTCCTTACAATAATTACAAATATATTTAAAAATATTTGGCCATTATAACGGCTCTTTTACATAATATTTCCTAATCTAATCCGGGCAGCACAACGGCTTATATTGGCTACATTGGGCCGGATTTAAATAATAAATAAAAAGAACGCCCTTAAAGGCTATTGCCTTTTAGAGCGGTAGTGTGTTCGCTCTGTCCTTCAGGGAGAGGGAGTCTTTTTTGTTGTTGTTGTGTTGTAATTGTTGTGATTCGGGCAGAATGACTGCTTATTCTGGATGAATTTGACTCGTTCACTCGGGCAGAATGACGACTTATTTCGGAAGGTTTTGACTTTTTTGGTTGGGCGGAATAACATCTTACTTTTTGTGTATTTCAGCCTATTACTCGAACAGAGTAACGGCTTACTTTATGGATTTTGGGCCGAGGAGGTAGGGTGGATACCTAACTAAAAGGCTAGAGATCACTTTTAACCGGAGGATTTGTGTTTTGGCGGCGTTTGGACGGGGTTTGGAAGCTTTGGTGGGCTACACACACCTATCTCACTTCTCTCACTATCCGGCGTTGTTGAGATCCGGAGAGAATTTCTCAGCGTTTCTTCGTGATCGATTTGGTGTGTCTGAAAAGGGATCCCAGCACCTCTATTTATAGTAGGAAGAAGGGACTCATCGGGAATTATAAATTCCCTCAGCGAGCATTGATCAATTGTACACCAGCCTTCTCCATTTGCACAATGCGTTAACTTTCAGAGGCACTATAGCTGAGTGGGCGCCGACATCTCCATGGTATGGCGCGGCGCCAACCTAGCCTTTTGGCCGCGCCATGCTTCTGTTTAAGTTCTATTTTTGGCACTTTCACCATTCGCAATTTATTGTTTTGTGCATCCTGCTTTGCCTTTCGCATTTTTGACTCCTGTAACTTGACATTTGTTAAGTTTAAACAGTTCTTGATATCACATGTCAGAGTCACATATCAGGGGTACGAAATTGGGGTGTCTACATAGCCCCTCGACGATGGAGTCTACGGGTAACCCGAGGCTTACTAAGTAGACGAACATCGTTGATAAACAATAGACTCTCAAATTTCGTTCAATTAAAATGGGAGAGAAATGCAATAGGTAACAGTTATAATGCAACAGTTTATCATGCTAACCAAACTCCATAACCTAGACATATTTAGTCGGTTATAACAGGTTATTGTAGTTTTTAAGCAGATATGTAAATGAAATGCTCTGATGGTCGGACCTACTAATGTAGGCTGCCTACGTATTCCTTAATAAAGAAAATCAGACCAAACGTAGTTCAGGCCAAAACCTAAACTACAACCAACGAGGATGTATGTCCTTCGGGTCAAAACCCGACCAAGAACACATCAGGAAATTTTTTTTTTATGTTTTTCGAAAAAACCGTATTCAAACGGTCGAACACGACCGTCGAATACGGTATGAAGATTTGAATGTTTTTCGGAAACCATATTCCAATTGGTCAATACATGTCATCGAAATATGTTAAGATAAATTTTCAAAAAGTGTGCTTGGCTGGTCAATACCTTGTTTCCAAACACAAATGAGAAAACTTTCAAATTCTCCGAAAACTGCACTCGACCGATCAAAATCTGTCACCGAGCACAGCAAAGAAAACTTTCTTCAAGTTTTTTCGAAAACTGTAAAAAGGATCATTCTTTTTCCTTTCCTTTCTTCTCGCTCTCTCTGTTTTTTTTTCAATATTCCTCTTTTTTTTGTATTTTTGAAATATTCCTCTTTTTTTGTGTTTTCAAATATTCCTCTTTTTTTTTTCTTTTTTTTCAAATATTCCTTTTTTTTAAATAAAAACCTTATTGAAAAAATATTTTTCTCTTATTTCTGAAAAACCAACATTTTTTTTGGAAAATATTTTTCTTTTATTTTTGAAAAACGAAATTCTTTTTTTTTTTTGAAAAACCTTTCTTTTATTTTTGAAAAACCAAACACTTTTTTTTTAAAAAAAGAACTCACTTGAAAATGAGTTTTCTTTTATTATTTCATTTATTTATTAGGATGGAAATATCTTACCTTCCTTACCTTTCCGTGCTTAAGTGGCTGCTGCGGATTCAGCTGATTTTGACTCTTCTGCCACTTTCGCTTCTTTGAGCCAGGGACTTCCTTCCTTCTCTTTTTATTTTTTTTCCTTTTTTTTTGTTCTTTTTCTTTTTTCTTCCTTTTCTTTTACCTTTTTTTTTCTTTTGCCGCCTGATTTTTTTTTCTTTTCTGCTTATTTTGCGGCTAACCTGCTGGGGATGTTATTTTTTCCTTGCCCTCGGATGGATGACCGTCAATTTTGGTTAACAAAATTACTTTTGTTAACTCTTCGTTAAGCTTTAGGGGCCATTTTGAAAATTTTGGAACTTGAGGACTTAAGTGTCGCAGCTTCAAACTTTGGAGGGGGGGAAAAGGAAAAATTCCCTTTTCCTCCCTTATTATTGACGGGAAGTGAGGGAAAGGGAGCTACTGCTCCTTTCTTCTTCCTTTCTTTCTTTTCTTCAGCGACGCAACCCGCCATTGCTGCCTTCCGTTTTTTTTTCTATATTTGCTCCTTTTCCCATTTTTTCTTCGCCAACTCCAGTGTTTTGTCTAGCAGATGACATCTTTTTCACGATCCAGGAAGGGGAAAACTCCAATGCACCCAGAATCTGATGAAAGGAGGAAAGAGTTTCCTCCCTTGGTCCGAAATAAACTTAAGTACTGGTACTCCACAGATGACTGGAGCAACATTCTTCGAGACCGGAACACCCATGTGTCCAATCTTCCACCTACCACTGTAAGTTTCTTTCTCTTTCTAGATTTGCCTGGATATACTTCAGATCTACTAGATTTCAGCACTGTTTGGAACCTTTGGAGCACTCCTGACTTTATTAATGATGTTTATGCATGTCCTATTTATACCTAAATGATGTAATTAAGTAATGATGCATGAAATTCATGTGATTTATTTTTGCGATGCATGATTGAACTAGTAGTCACTATTTGACCCTACTATGCATGATTTATACTATAAATGCAATTAGAGCTATAAGATGCATGTTCTAGGCTAAAACATATTTTTGCATGCAATATGTTCACGAGATGAACTTTTCGGAATACAATTCGAATTTTTCCGAACATATTTTCGGGCATATTTTCAGATAAATATGGGACAAAACGGATATATTTCATGCCCTCAAATTTATTTTTCATGCATGCTTATGTTGCATGGATATAGTAAGTGCCATAAAAATATTTATTTTTATGATCGGTGACATTTTATTTTCTTTTTAGCGCACCCCTATGGTAGCTTATTGGACAATAAATGCACATGATGAACGCATATACTACTTTACTTGATGCAGATGCAATGCAAGAAAAATTATAGGATGCCTATTAACATGATGCATGAACATTCTCTTATTTTATTATGTACATGATAAATGCAGTTTAACATGCATTTCTATGATGTCTAGGATGTAAATAAAAATGATTATTTAGATGCAAAATAATACACATAATTTCCTTTTTTAAAAAAAATTTAAAATACATACTTAAATGTATTTTTATTTATTGAAGGAATGTAAAAGAATATAGCATATATTTTTTTTGAAATACACATTTTTTTATTATATTTTTTTATGGCTTAAATCACAAATTGGTCACCCTACTTTCCAGCTTTTTGCATTATGATAACTCTACAATTTTTTTTTTCTATTTCATCATTGTACTAGACCAAGTAATACACGTTAATCACTCCATCCAAAAAATTGGATGGAAAGCTTTAAAATTTTACATTAACCCGAAAATACCCTTTAAGTACCCGATCATCTGCGCCGCAAGGGTTTTCCAACTCACTCGTGAACTTGGCCAAAAGTCCGACGGCCAGACCATTGAGTGGCTCCTCCGCCAGGCTGAACCTTCCATCATCGCCGCTACTGGCACCGGCACCACTCGCTTAGCTTCTCCATCGTCAGCAGACGTAACTCATCCACTAACTCTTCAATCTCGCCGCCCTTGATCGAAGCCGTCGCACCAAAGACTTAATTACGCCCCTCCTTTTACTCTCAAGAAAGGCTCGGTCCGACGATGATAGCCTTGACGGAGGTAAAGAAGATAGCATGGCTTTGCCATCAGTGCGCGCCGGCCGGGTGGATTCCGGGCTCGCCAGGTCGACTTTGATGTTTGGAGCTTCGCCCGCGCCACCGGATATGGTTGGTCCTTCTCCGGCCCGTGGCTTCTCGGCAATCGTTCTTTGCCGGAGGTTCTTACACCAACATCAATCAATGGAGAGGCGCCGGCGGCTAGGGTTGGAAATTACCTATCGATAGCTCGTGGCCACTTGAATTTGCTCGCGTCTTTATCCGCTCCCGCTTCCACCGCTCTGGGGCGACGGTAAGATGATCCCCGAACTTCCGCCGAATCGTTGTCGATATAAATATGTATGCCGCAATTTTTGAATATGTGTGTGGAGACGATGAATTTTTAGTATCTTCTAGGGTTAGGGTTTTAGCTTATTTCAATGAGTGAAATTAGGGTCTTTTCAATTTGATGAATTAAGTACTCCATTACATTGGGTTTTAGCCCCCCTTCTTTTGTTCATTTTGCATTCAATCACTAGGGTTTTAGACTATCGCTGCAACAATTCAGTTCGGATCTTTATTGGAGTTGATAAAGAAAAATAGAGTCAAGAATTGGGATAGCATGGGTGAAGATTCACGATATGATTGTCAAGGGATTCCACAATTTGAGGGCAAATATGGTTGACTAACTTTACTTGGTTTCAATATGTGCAGGCAAACAAAATAAAGGGCATTCATGTCTTTTTCATCATTTCCATCCAAGATAACTAACGGAAAGGAGGCAGAGTGACCAATTTGTTATTTGTTGTGAAGTACAATGATGAAATAGAAAAAAAAATTGTAGAGTGGTCATATTGCAAAAAGCTGGAAAGTAGAGTGACCAATTTGTGATTTAAGCCTTTTTTTATTTACACATTTTTAAAGAAACTAAATGTTTATTTACATGTGAATTTACGTACGTGTATATTTTCAAAAAAAAATTATATTTTCAAAAAAAATGGTAAGTGTTTATTTACATAAAAAATGATTTAAAAAAAAAAGGAAATTAGCATGCTGTAATTTTATGCAACATGCTCCCCATTTATTTATCACTATCATTTTTTTATGGGAAAAATAGAGATAGTAGACTTACCTTTTTTTTTTTTCTTTTTTTCCAGTTTTGCAGGAAATTTAAGAGAATGCGGGCTTCATGTGCTAACGTTATGAATATTTATTACATGTTACCCGAGGCAGCACAGCTTCTGGTGGAGGGCTCTGGTTTCAGTACTTTCATGCACGCCTTCCGTCACTTCACCAATTATCCGCCGATCTTCGACGCTGCCAGGGACTCTCGGTGGACACCACCCATACTTTCCATTTCATGGGGGAGGCTATGACCTCACATTTCGCTCATTACTCGGCCTTCCTACAAAGATCGGGGAGACATTGGCCCCGGATTTTACTCTCCGTCGACGTCGAGAGGAGGTAGTGGACCTCTTGGGCTTTGAGCCAGAGTTTAAATCAACTGATGAGATCTTCATCTAGCCAGACGGAAGCTCCTCAAGAATGTCAAGGGTGTCCAAATGACATGGCTGGCCAAGTGACTCGAGTGGCTAGAGCGTTGTTCTTTCTTGGCACATCGCTCTTTGCCAACTCCTCTACCACCCTCGGGGGTTTCCGTCTGGCCTCCTTGGGCGACTTTGAGCGGATCCCTTCTTATGAGGGGAGGCGGACTTAGCCGAATTATATGCTTCCATGGATGCCTCTGAACGATTCGCCAACCCTCGAATGGATTTGCCTGGCGTGGGAGGTATGTGCCTTTTCCTCGCTTTTCCTTTTTTTTTATATACTCGATCTTTTCTCTTCGCAGCATACATTTCTCTTTTTAATTAT
>CM028379.1:136837246-136953986 GCA_013146195.2 Codonopsis lanceolata | reverse complement strand
AAGGTAAAGATAAGACTCCATATGAGTTATGGAACGGGTGACATTCATCTTATAAATATCTTAAAGTGTGGGGGTGTTTGGCTAAGGTTGAAGTACCTAAACCCAAACAAGTTAAAATTGGTTCTAAGACGATTGATTACATTTTCATAGGATATGCTAGCAATAGTAGTGCCTATTGATTTATAGTGCACAAATAGGAAATTCCTGACATAAATGAAGGAACGACCATAGAATCAAGGAATGTTGTATTCTTTGAGAATATATTTCCTTACTGTGAAAAGAAAGAAGCAAGTTCTAATAAGAGAACTTATGAAGTCGTCTGTACCGATTCTCCTCGAAGGAGAGAAGAACCAAGGCGCAGTAAAAGGACAAAGGTACATACATATTTTGGTCCTAATTTTATAACTAATTTTATGTTAGAAGACGAACCGAGAATTGTTAAAGAAGCTTTATTTAGTCCGGATTCTCCATTCTGGAAAGAAGCTATTAACAATGAAATAGAGTCCATCATGCACAATAATACTGGTGAGTTGGTTTATCTCCTTCCAGGATGCAAACCATTAGGTTGCAAATGGATCCTTAAAAGGAAGTATACGACGGATGGATCTATTGACAAGTACAAAGCCCGTTTGGTGGCAAAGGGTTTTAAACAAAAAGAAGGTTATGACTTCTTCGACACGTATTCTCCTATCACGAGAATTGCATCCATTCATGTTCTCATTGCTATTGCAGCTTTGTATAACCTTGAGATACATCAAATGGATGTTAAAACAACATTCTTAAATGGATAGCTACATGAGGAGATTTACATGGAACAACCCGAAGGGTTTGTTGTTCCGGGAAGAGAGCAAAAGGTGTGTAAACTTGTAAAATCTTTATATGGACTAAAATAAGCACCTAAACAATGGCATGAAAAGTTTGACCGAACAATGTTGTCAAGCGGTTCCATAATTAATGAATGTGACAAATATGTCTATATTAAAATCACAACCAATGCCTACGTCATGTTTGTTTTTTTGTAGATGACATGTTCATAATGAGAAGTACTCATGATATAATAATGAATACTAAAAACATGTTAAAGAAACATTTTGACATGAAAGACATGGGACTAGCTGATGTTATATTAGGGATGAAGATCTCTAAAACACCAGATGAAATAGTCTTGTCACAGTCCCATTATGTTGAAAATGTTCTTCGAAAATTCAATGTATTTGATAGCCGCCCAAATTTAAGACACTGTGGACTTAAGTCTACACTTAGCCAAAGGGAGAACCGCTCAACAAGAGTATGTGGGTCCCCAGAGTGCGCCCCGCCCGTCAATAGCGTGTTGAATACGTCTCGGTGAACTCTTGGTCCAATATGGGAGCTTGGGTTTTCTATATCAAGTTATCTCTTTTAGGGGGATACTGCAGATATATGAATACATCACCCTTTCATTACCATTCTCCCTTTTTTAGGGGAAAACAAGAAAGTGCAAGAAAGGAGTGTTGCGAGGCCCCACTGGATCCAAAATGTTTTATAGAGTCGCCATCTTTATTTTGAGGAAGAAATAAAGAAAAACCAAAAAAAAAGAGAAAACGTGAGATTGTAAAACGGGTTCTGAGGCTAAGTTACGAGTTGGGAAGGTGCGGCACCCAACTCGCCTTTCGGTCTCAAAAATGGTTTTGGCTAAAGTATGCTTTTTGTTATATTTATCTAGAAATAAATAAAGCATTAACTACCTACAAATACATTCATATTTACATTATTTACTGACTTGCAAAATTGCCTCCTTCCAAAATTACAAATACATATAAAAATATTTGGCCATAATAATGGCTCTTTAGTGCTATTTTAAATAAATCCCAAGCAAAGACAACCGGCTATATTTCTACATTGGGTCGATGAAAAGTAGCACTTTTACAAAAAAATCTTAAACCTACCTACTAGTGGACTAGAGTGTGCTCGCCTCCTGGCCCTCGTGAGAGAGGGAGTTTTTTTTTGATGAAGCGGTGCGGGTATTCTGCACGATCTGGCTCGAAGTTGCTTTGGCCTCGATCCGTGCAGTAATTTCTTAGATTGATTGATTGATTTGATTGGAGGAAGCGGAAATCTGGCGTAACAACCGCTTGTTTTCTCGGCGGATTTGGCTTTTTACTTCCTGGGGCAGAAAATGCTTTTTTCCGAGATTTTTGACCTGGGAAATAGGGTGAAACCCCTAATGGGGGTAAGGCTCACTTTGACCGGTTAGTTTTGAGTTTGGAGGAGATTTAACAGGTTTCGAGGCTTTATGTGAGGATCGATCACTATCTCTATCTCGAGTTCTCACGGCCGTAAAATCAACGCAGAGTTTGGGCGTATTTTTAGTGCGCTCTCCTCTCTCGAAAGAGTGAACCCCAAGCCTTATTTATAGGCTGGACAAGGGACACGGGAGGAATTCCTTTTTCTCTCTTCATGCTTCAGATGATTGTACAGGACGCCGGATAATTTGCACTTTGCGCGAACTGTAGCTGTCCTGTAGTAGTTGGGAGATTCCTCGTAGCACTGTGGCGCCCCATGGCCAAACTGGGCGCTGCCCCTACTTTGAGTGTGGGTGGCGCCAGCTTTCAAACTTTGGTCCTTTTCTGGCACTTTAGCCCCCTGCATTTCACTGTTTTGCGCATCCTGCTTTGTCTTTTACATCTTTGAACCCTGTAACTTGACATTGGTTAAGTTTTAACAGGTCTTGATATTTCATGTCATGTTACATACCAGGGGTACGAAATTGGGGTGTCTATAGAGCCCCTCAACGATGGAGTCTACGGGTAACCCGCAACTTACTGAGTAGATGAACATCGTTGATAAAAAATAGACTCTCCAATTTCGCGCAATTAAAACGGGGGAGAGATGCAACATGTAGCAGTTATAATGCAGCAGTTTATAATGCTTACCAAACCTCCATATCCTAGACATATTTAGTCAGTTATAGCAGGTTATCGTAGTGTTTAAGCAGATATGCAAAAAAATGCTCTGATGGTCGGACCTACTAATGTAGGCTGCCTACATATCCCTTAATAAAAGGAATCAGACCAAACGTAGTTCGGCCGGAAACAAATCAATAAACCAACTAGGATGTTATGTCCTTCGGGTCAACACCCGTCCGAGAACACAACGAAAAAACGATTTTCAATTTTTTGAAAATAGTATCCTCGGGGTCAATACCCGTCGTTGAATACGATAAGAGTTTTTTTGTTTTTGTATTCAACCGGTCAAAACCCGTCGTTGAATACGATAAGAAAGAGATTTTGTATTCAACTGGTCAAAACCCGTCGTTGAATACGAAAAAAAAAAGATTTTGTATTCAACCGGTCAAAACCCGTCGTTGATTACGATAAGAAAAAGATTTTGTATTCAACCGGTCAAAACCTGTCGTTGAATACGATAAGAAAAAAAATTTCAAATCAATTTTTTTTTCAAAGATCGTATCCAACCGGTCAATACCTTTTTCTTTTTCTCCTAAGGGGGCATGGGAAGGGATCGAACCTGAGACTTCACACTTTGTGAAGGTCCATGTCTACCACTGGGCCACCCCCTTAGGGGCAACCGGTCAATACCTATCGTTGTATATGATAAGAAAAAAAGATTTTCAATTCAATTTTTTTTTCAAAGATCGTATCCAACCGGTCAAAACCTATCGTTGAATATGATAAGAAAAAGATTTTCTTTTTTTATTTTTGAAGGTCGTACCCAACCGGTCAAAACCTGTTGTTGAATATGATGAGAAAAAGATTTTCAATTCAATTTTTTTTTTCAAAGATCGTATCCAACCGGTCAATACCTGTCGTTGAATATGATAAGAAAATTATTTTCAATTCAAATTTTTTTTCAAAGATCGTATCCAACCGGTCAAAACCTAACGTGCAACATGTGTGCAACGCGTGTGCAACTCGCGTGCAACGCGCATGCATCGCCCGTGCAACATGCGTACAACGCACGTGCACTTGACTAGTAATTTGAAATAACGGTTGAGGCTCTGAGCCCAAAAAACACAACATAGACTTTAATAGCATCCATCGCCTCTTTGCCTCTCCTTTTGGATTAGTGGTAAAAAAAAATTCTTTTGTTGTGCTAAATATCTTCATATAATCTATGACTATCTCTGACCCCTAAATCTAACACATCATTTCCCCAAGATTTCTACATTGATCATCTGCATCCCTTTCTCATTCTCCTTTCTTCCCATACATCCATTTCCATCTTTGTTTTTGCATTTTTTTTCCAAATAGAGAAACTCCGTCTACGTATTACGCAAGTTCAAATATATAAATATTGTTCGATATAAACAGTAAACCATGGAGTGCTTCAGGTATTCCCCACAATCTCCTTACCAGTGCTTGAGATATGTCAACGATAAACATGAATCCCTCCCCCAATCTACCTCTCATTCTCGTTCCTTCTTGTCTTCCCAACAATCTCACTCCCACTGCTATTCCAGTCAATTTTGGAGATTGGCCCAAAATGGGCTGAATATTCAATTTTGTTCAAGTTACTTTTTGGTGTTGATTCATGTGTAATCTGTGATCCTTTATGGTCAACTTTCTTCAAGCGCTTATATCCTCTATGGATTATTACTGGGAACTGTTTGATTTTTCTATGTATATCTCTGTATGAATAGCAATGACACAAGTGGATCTTCCTGGTTCCCATATCATGGCCTATTATGGAATTTTGGGTTTACTGGGACAGGAGGCGACAAGGTGGGGATAAGAGATTTCATATTGATATTTGAGAGATTTAAAGTTACTTAACGACAATGCATTATATATATGTGGTCCTTCACGAGGCTGTTGGCTTTCCACGGTTTCTTGTTTGGATGCATAGAGACAATACTGTTATTACCAAACATGTAGCAGAATGCTTTTAATTATGTGCATTGCGTGAATAAAGACTAAACAGTTGTTAAGAAAAAAAGTATATGTCCAAGTTTTGATGTATTATGCATGTTTGGCTGACTCAATGATTACTACAGATAGATATGTAGGGATTTGGGATTGGTTGATTTATGATCTTAAGAAGACAATTTTCATTAAGAAAGTTCTGCATCAAAATTGCAAAATTATTATATTGCAAAGGAAGAAGCAAATCTTCATCTCTTCCTTCTCATCAGACTTATTAATTTTTTTGGCAGCCTTTTCCATCCAGCGTCTCGGGGAATCCCATACTACTTCTAAGGAATTTTGAATTGTGGATTCCAGATCCCTCAGAGTGACGTCCATCTGGATGTTGTACTTGTGTTCTTCCACATATTTTACAGCCAATTCATCCCAATCCTTTCTGATCTTAAGACCCAACTGATAAGGAGTAGAGAGCTCACCCCAAACTATTAATTAGTATAGAATTGATTGATTTCCACCTAGAAGTATGGAAGACACTCGTTGACTACTCTTCCGAATGAAACTACTCGGTATCAAAGGTGGCGGCCAACCCTTTCTCAAAGTTAGTTTTTTGTGCATCCTAAGAATTATCTCTTTTCTATTTGTACAAAATCAAACGTAACCTGAATAACTCACTTTTCTCAGATGTCTCTCGTTGGGGAAGAGGCAAAGCAGTTGTATAAGTTGGCCTTTCCGATGATTATAACTGGATTACTTACTTATGCAAATCTGCTATTTCAATGTACCTCATGGGCAGATTAGGAGAACATGCATTAGCAGGTGGGTCCCTTTCCTTTGGCATTGCCAACATCACGCGCTACTCCGTCATCTCCGGCCTCGTTATGGGCATGGACTCCATTTCCTCTCAGGCTCATGGTGCCCAACGCAACGCATGCGCACTTGACTGTGCACTTGACTTGTAAATCAAATGATGGTTGAGGCTCGAGCCCAAAGAACACAACAGAGACTTGAATAGCAGCCATCGCCTCTTTGCTTTGGATTAGTGGTAAATATATTTTGTTTCTTTTCTTGCGGTAAACATCTTTAAATAATCTCTGACCCTCTCTAACCTCTAAATCTAACACATGATTGCCTGAATATTTATATATTGATCATCCCCGTCCCCTTTCTCCATCTCCTCTATTTCCATACATCCTTTTCATTCTCCTTTATTTTTTCATTTTTTCTAAACGTAGCAACTCCATCAACGTATTGCGCAAGTTCAAATATATAAACATTGTTCGATATAAACAAGAACGATGGAGTGCTTGGTGTTCCCCAATCTCCCTACCGTTGTTTGAGATATTTCAACGATAAACATTAATCCCTCCTCCGCTCCCCTAACCTCCCTCACATTCTCGTTCCTTCTTGTCATCCTACCAATATCACTCCCACGGCTATTCCAGTCCATTTTAGGTTCAGGTATTATTGAATTGATACAATCTTTGCCGTTGTCAACTTGTCACTAGAATTTGGCCTGTATTATATCCATACCAAACAAGAAATTTTTGGTGCTAACACAGTGCTGAAAATTTCTCTCGTATTTGCCTCCTTAGCCACCATAGCTTATCTAGTAGCATTTCACTAAAAAATCATTAACAACACGTGCAACATGTGTGCAACAAGCGTAACGCTGCGTAACGCTAAGCATGATCGCCTCGGCAACATGCGCATAACGCACGTGCACTTGACTAGTAATTTGAAATAACGGCTTGAGGCTCGAGCCCAAAAACACAACATAGACTTCAATAGCATCCATCGCCTCTTTGCCTCTCCTTTGTATTAGTGGTAAAAAAAAATTCTTTTGTTGTGCTAAATATATTCATATAATCTATGACTATCTCTGACCCCTAAATCTAACACATCATTTCCCCAATATTTCTACATTGATCATCCGTGATCCCTTTCTCATTCTCCTTTCTTCCCATACATCCATTTCCATCTTTGTTTTTGCATTTTTTTTCCAAATAGAGAAACTCCGTCTACGTATTACGCAAGTTCAAATATATAAATATTGTTCGATATAAACAGTAAACCATGGAGTGCTTCAGGTATTCCCCACAATCTCCTTACCAGTGCTTGAGATATGTCAACGATAAACATGAATCCCTCCTCTGCTTCCCCCAATCTTCCTCTCATTCTTGTTCCTTCTTGTCTTCCCAACAATCTCAATCCCACTGCTATTCCAGTCAATTTTGGAGATTGGCCCAAAATGGGCTGAATATTCAATTTTGTTCAAGTTACTTTTTGGTGTTGATTCATGTGTAACTGTGATCCTTTATGGTCAACTTTCTTCAAACGCTTATATCCTCTATGGATTATTACCGGAACTGCTTGATTTTTCTATGGATATCTCTCGTATGAATAGCAATGACACAAGAGGATCTTCCTGGTTCCCATATCATGGCCTATTATGGAATTTTGGGTTAACTGGGACAGGAGGCGACAAGGTGGGGATAAGAGATTTCATATTGATATTTGAGAGATTTAAAGTTACTTAACGGCAATGCATTATATATATGTGGTCCTTCACGAGGCTGTTGGCTTTTCACGGTTTCTTGTTTGGATGCATAGAGACAATACTGTTATTACCAAACATGTAGCAGAATGCTTTTAATTATGTGCATTGCGTGAATAAAGACTAAACAGTTGTTAAGAAAAAAAGTATATGTCCAAGTTTTGATGTATTATGCATGTTTGGCTGACTCAATGATTACTACAGATAGATATGTAGGGATTTGGGATTGGTTGATTTATGATCTTAAGAAGACAATTTTCATTAAGAAAGTTCTGCATCAAAATTGCAAAATTATTATATTGCAAAGGAAGAAGCAAATCTTCATCTCTTCCTTCTCATCAGGCTTATTAATTTTTTTGGCAGCCTTTTCCATCCAAATGCCTCTGGAATCCCATACTACTTCTAAGGAATTTTGAATTGTGGATTCCAGATCCCTCAGAGTGACGTCCATCTGGATGTTGTACTTGTGTTCTTCCACATATTTTACAGCCAATTCATCCCAATCCTTTCTGATCTTAAGACCCAACTGATAAGGAGTAGAGAGCTCACCCCCAAACTATTAATTAGTATAGAATTGATTGATTTCCACCTAGAAGTATGGAAGACACTCCCCTGTTGACTACTCTTCCGAATGAAACTACCTGGTATCAAAGGTGGCGGCCAACCCTTTCTCAGGTTAGTTTTTTTGTGCATCCTAAGAATTATCTCTCTCTTTTCTATTTGTACAAAATCAAACGTAACCTGAATAACTCACTTTTCTAATATGTCTCTCTGTCAGTTGGGGAAGAGGCAAAGCAGCTTGTATAAGTTGGCCTTCCGATGATTATAACCGGATTACTTACTTATGCAAATCTGCTATTTCAATGTACTGCATGGGCAGATTAGGAGACCATGCATTAGCAGGTGGGTCCCTCTCCATTGGCATTGCCAACATCACGAGCTACTCCGTCATCTCCGGCCTCGCTATGGGCATGGACTCCATTTCCTCTCAGGCTCATGGTGCCCAACGCGCGTGCAACATAAGTGCAACGCGTGTGCACTTGACTTGTAATCAAATGATGGTTGAGGCTCGAGCCCAAAGAACACAACAGAATTGAATAGCAGCCATCGCTTTGCATTTCCTTTGGATTAGTGGTAAATATATTTTGTTTATTTTCTTGTGGTAAATATCTTTAAATAATCTCTGACCCTCTCTGACCTCTAAATCTAACACATGATTGCCCGAATATTTCTACATTGATCATCCGCGTCCCCTTTCTCCTTCTCCTCTATTTCCATACATCCTTTTCATTCTCCTTTGTTTTTTCATTTTTTTCTAAACATAGCAACTCCATCTACGTATTACGCAAGTTCAAATATATAAACATTGTTCAATATAAACAGTAAACGATGGAGTGCTTCAGGTGTTCCCCCCAATCTCCCTACCAGTGTTTGAGATATTTCAACGATAAACATTAATCCCTCCTCTGCTCTCCCTAACCTCCTTTACATTCTCGTTCCATCTTGTCATCCTACCAATATCACTCCCACGGCTATTCCAGTCCATTTTAGGTTCAGGTATTATTGAATTGATACAATCTTTGCCGTTGTCAACTTGTCACTAGAATTTGGCCTATTTTATATCCATACCAAACATGAAATTTTTGGTACTAACACAGTGCTGAAAATTTCTCTCGTATTGGCCTCCTTAGCCACCATAGCTTATCTTAGTAGCATTTCACTAAAAAATCATTAACAACACGTGCAACATGTGTGCAACAAGCGTTCAACTCGCGTGCAACGCGCATGGATCGCCTGTGCAATATGTGTACAACGCACGTGCACTTGACTAGTAATTTGAAATAACGGTTGAGGCTCTATGCCCAAAAAACACAACATAGACTTCAATAGCATCCATCGCCTCTTCGCCTCTCCTTTTTGATTAGTGGTAAAAAAAAATTCTTTTGTTATGCTAAATATCTTCATATAATCTATGACTATCTCTGACCCCTAAATCTAACACATCATTTCCCCAATATTTCTACATTGATCATCTGCATCCCTTTCTCATTCTCCTTTCTTCCCATACATCCATTTCTATCTTTGTTTTTGCATTTTTTTCCAAATAGAGAAACTCCGTCTACGTATAACGCAAGTTCAAATATATAAATATTGTTCGATATAAACAGTAAACCATGGAGTGCTTCAGGTATTCCCCACAATCTCCTTACCAGTGCTTGAGATATGTCAACGATAAACATGAATCCCTCCTCTGCTTCCCCCAATCTTCCTCTCATTCTCGTTCCCTCTTGTCTTCCCAGCAATCTCACTCCCACTGCTATTCCAGTCAATTTTGGAGATTGGCCCAAAATGGGCTGAATATTCAATTTTGTTCAAGTTACTTTTTGGTGTTGATTCATGTGTAATCTGTGATCCTTTATGGTCAACTTTCTTCAAACGCTTATATCGTCTATTAATTATTACTGGGAACTGTTTGATTTTTCTATGGATATCTCTGTATGAATAGCAATGACACAAGAGGATATTCCCGGTTCCCATATCATGGCCTATTATGGAATTTTGGGTTAATCGGGACAGAGGCGATGGTGGGGATAAGAGATTTCATTGATATCTTAGAGATTTAAAGTTACTTAACGACAATGCATTTATATATATGTGGTCCTTCACGAGGTCGGCTTTTCACGGTTTCTTGTTTGGATGCATAGAGACAATATGTTATTACCAAACATGTAGCGTATGCTTTTAATTATGTGCATTACGGGAATAAAGCCTAAACATTGTTAAGAAAAAAGGATATGTCCAAGTTTTGATGTATTATGCATGTTTGGTCGACTCAATGATTACTACGATAGATATGCAGGATTTGGGATTGGTTGATTTATGATCATAAGAAGACAATTTTCATTAAGAAAGTTCTGTATCAAAATTGCAAAATTATTATATTGCAAAGGAAGAAGCAAATCTTCATCTCTTCCTTCTCATCAGGCTTATTAATTTTTTTGGCAGCCTTTTCCATCCAACGTCTTGGGGAATCCCATACTACTTCTAAGGAATTTTGAATTGTGGATTCCAGATCCCTAAGAGTGACGTCCATCTGGATGTTGTACTTGTGTTCTTCCACATATTTTGTAGCCAATTCATCCCAATCCTTTCTGATCTTAAGACCCAACTGATAAGGAGTAGAGCTCACCCCAAACTATTAATTAGAGTAGAGAGCTCACCCCCAAACTATTAATTAGTATAGAATTGATTGATTTCCACCTAGAAGTATGGAAGACACTCCCCTGTTGACTACTCTTCCGAATGAAACTGTGACGACCCGACCCGGATCCCATAACGAGATCCCGAGGTCGTGCCGCCGGAAAAGGCACATAACAAAAACAAATAACAAATAGTGGGTAAGGCCATAACGGCGGTACGCCAAAAACTTTAACACATGCGGAAGCGAATATAATTAAACAAGGCCCGAGCTAACAAGCTCAAACTAACACAACCTTAGAGATAATGAATCTCTTGGTCCAAAAATAAAATCATGTGATAACAATGGGCACGTATAACAATTTATAGCAATTATATACCAAGTCATCGGCGACGCTACGGCCGGAACCCAACATTAAACTAAGTCTACAACTCTAGTCTAACATGCTTAACGGCTAAAACATGCCGGATAACAAACATAATCAACTAACCAATACATGGTTAAAACAACTAAAGCATGATCATCATAAATACACAAGGCACGACTAACACATGTCGGCTCTTAAAAGATTAAGTACTAAAAATCAAACACATAAAGTCTTGCTACCCCACATAAAGTTTATATAACTTTATGTTCCCATCGTCCTTGCCAAAAGAAAAGGTACTAAAATTACAAGGTAGCAACCTCGTCACAAGATTCACCAACGTAACTTGATAATCACTTGAACCGCTCTTCGGCTCGGATCTAGAAAAACAATCAAAACAAATAGGAGTAAGTCATAAAGACTTAGCAAGTTACTAACATAACTTCCTGTTATGACATCATGCTCAACAATAAAAATTCATGCTATTGACATAATATACATTTCATAAATAATCATGTCAAGGTATTCATACTTAACAGTTTCGAGTATCATGTTATCAACAAGTATAACATTTCATTAATTCATTCAACCATCATCTCATATCATATCATATTCACGTAGCACATTATTCACATATAAGCACTCGTGAGTCAATTTATATAAAAAGGGATATGATACCGTTACCTTTTTTCCGCCGTGTTGCTCCTGCAAAAACACGTGCAAAACCTTTATGTGTCCTCGATATCCCTTTCGTGGATATCGACGTCCCCGAGACATTTCCCCGCTCGAGTTCCGATAGTTATCAAAGTCATGTTTCCATATTACAACTGAGATCAACTACTTCCCTACCGTGGCAATCGATAGAGGGTGTGTGCAATCCGACGCGGCGATCCATCAAAATCACGAATCTCACAATTCGTGAAGATGATACATCATCCCGCCCCAAAGACTCAACAAACCGACTCCAGCTGGACTCAAACTTCAAGCACACATAATACATTATCATATGCTCAAATAAGTAGGCATGTACTCTACAAACATCTAGTCATGCTTTTACTTCACAAGTAGCACATAATGACATTAGAGATAAAATCAAGGCTCTAATCATCAAGTGTTCTTCATACACTTTAAAATGCTTGGAGGGTTAACCTCCATTAATACTACCCCAAAATTCGTAGGACTTAGGCATATTACTCCTTAATGTCATACTAACCCAATGGTCAACTCCGTTGAGTCATAATCAATCTTTCAAAAATTAGGGTATAGAAGCCGTTGGCCTCAATACTCTCCTATGTCCATACTAACATGAATAAATAGGTTACTAAGGTCATTAAACCCATAAGACCCCAAATCAAACATTTAAGTAGGCAACATAGAATCAAAGTCACAAGTTAGGCATATATACTCATTAACAAGTCATCAAACATGCTTCCAACACTTAAACAAACAAGATAGAATGATTTATCATGTATCTCTACCTTTGAATATCATCATAAAAATACTTTACAATCTGTTTACTAAGGTTATTAAACCCATAAAACTCCAATCAAACAATTAAGTATGAAACATAGAATCAATGTCACAAACTAGGCATATATATTCATTCTTGTCATTTCATCAAATATGAGTCTAACCATTTGATCAAATATGCTCCCAACACTTAAACAAACAAGATAGCATAATTCATCATATATCTCTACACATGAATATCATCATAATCATACTTTATAACATGTTCATCCAACCAAAATTTCATCATCTAGCATATAGTGAAACATGGCATCTCTACAAGCCTAACCATTTCATCAAACATGCTCCCAACACTTAAACAACAAGATAGGGTGATTTATCATACATTACCACACATAAATAACATCATAAACATGGTTTATAATCTGTTCAAAATCTGATCATACAACCAAAAATGCAACATTTAGCATATACGAGAACATAGCATCTCTACAAGCCTAACCATTTCATCAAACATGCTCCCAACACTTAAACAACAAGGTAGAATGATTTATCATACATTACTACACATAAATGACATCATAATAAGGGTTTATAATCTGTTCATACAACCGAAAATGCAACATTTAGCATATACGAGAACATAGCATCTCTATAAAGTCCTATGTGCTCTCATTGACCTCATATAGCAAGATTGTTTTCCCTAGGGTCAATGAGGCTAAAATAAATAGAAAGAGATGTTGTAAATCACCTTAAATAAGCCCTACAAGATGTACAAAACGTCCATGCAAAGGTGGGTATGTGTTCTCCTTGCCCTCCTCTTCTCTTCTATGGTTGGGTTTTGGAAATGGCTTCCTCAAGACTTGGCCACCATTGTTGATCACCCAAGAACCTTCAAGAACTCCTCTCTAACCTTAGAGAAATGATCAGCCACGAATTTGGGAGAGGATGGCTGAATAGGATGGGTTTAGTGGTGGTAATGGCCACTCTATGGCTGAAGTGGGGTGGGAGAAGGTGTCCAATGCATGTTTGTGCATGTTGGATGTCTTTCTTTGCCAAGTGTTGTACATGCACTCAAATCTCCCAAAACTTTTCAAGCATGCAAAAGAGGATAGGTAGGACGAACTAGGGTGGTTTAGGGTGGGTTAGGTTGGGTTTGGGTAGGGTTTAGTTAGACAAATTGTTGAATGGTCAGAAAATTCCCGTAACAGCAAACATCCATGATGCGGTCGCATGGCCTCCTTTGATGCGAGCGCATCACTCAGCCAACCCAAAATTCCATCTTCGTTGCTTTCCTTGCTCGGTCTAGGTCTTTCCCGCATGCAACCTCAAGTCCTCCCAAGCCAAAAGGGTCTACAATTCAACCTTAAAAGACTACAAATCATAACCTAAACATTAAGGGTTCAAACCTCACTCAAACAAGGCTAAGAACTTAAGAAGATCACTCCCGAACGACAACCGAAAAAGTCAAACGGAGAAGGGATAAAGCTAGAATCAAACTAGCAACCAAACCGACGATGCAACTAGCATTCAACCAACATCTAAAGCGTTTTAATGATGTTATGAGTGGTCTCTAACATTAATACATATGTTTACAACATAAATCACAAACCCGAGTTTCAAAGCATCTCGTGAAGGAAAGGTTCATACGAGCAACTCAAATGACGTCAATGAACATGCTATTGACTTTAAACATGTGAGTGAGCTAAGTTAACATACTAATGATGATTATGAAAGTATGAACTTCATGAAATAAACAAGCAAGCAATGATTCAGGGTTTTACAGAAACTACCTGGTATCAAAGGTGGTGGGCAACCCTTTCTCAGGTTAGTTTTTTTGTGCATCCTAAGAATTATCTCTCTCTTTTCTATTTGTACAAAATCAAACGTAACCTGAATAACTCACTTTTCTGTATGTCTCTCTGTCAGGTTGGGGAAGAGGCAAAGCAATTGTATAAGTTGGCCTTTCCGATGATTATAACCGGATTACTTACTTATGCAAATCTGCTATTTCAATGTACTGCATGGGCAGATTAGGAGACCATGCATTAGCAGGTGGGTCCCTCTCCATTGGCATTGCCAACATCACGAGCTACTCCGTCATCTCCGGCCTCGCTATGGGCATGGACTCCATTTCCTCTCAGGCTCATGGTGCCCAACGCGCGTGCAACATAAGTGCAACGCGTGTGCACTTGACTTGTAATCTGAAATGATGGTTGAGGCTCTGAGCACAAAGAACACAACAGAGACTTGAATAACAGCCATCGCCCCTTTGCATTTCCTTTTGGATTTGTGGTAAATATATTTTGTTTCTTTTCTTGTGGTAAATATCTTTAAATAATCTCTGACCCTCTCTGACCTCTAAATCTAACACATGATTGCCCGAATATTTCTACATTGATCATCCGCGTCCCCTTTCTCCTTCTCCTCTATTTCCATACATCCTTTTCATTCTCCTTTGTTTTTTCATTTTTTCTAAACATAGCAACTCCATCTACGTATTACGCAAGTTCAAATATATAAACATTGTTCGATATAAACAGTAAACAATGGAGTGCTTCAGGTGTTCCCCCCACTCTCCCTACCAGTGTTTGAGATATTTCAACGATAAACATTAATCCCTCCTCTGCTCCCCCTAACCTCCCTCACATTCTCGTTCCTTCTTTTCTTCCTACCAATCTCACTCCCACGGCTAGTCCAGTCCATTTTAGGTTCAGGTATTATTGAATTGATACAATCTTTGCCGTTGTCAACTTGTCACTAGAATTTGGCCTGTATTATATCCATACCAAACAAGAAATTGTTGGTACTAACACAGTGCTGAAAATTTCTCTCGTATTGGCCTCCTTAGCCACCATAGCTTATCTAGTAGCATTTCACTAAAAAATCATTAACAACACGTGCAACATGTGTCCAACAAGTGTGCAACTCGCGTGCAACGCACATGCATCGCCTGTGCAACATGCGTACAACGCACGTGCACTTGACTAGTAATTTGAAATAACGGTTGAGCCTCTGAGCCCAAAAAACACAACATAGACTTCAATAGCATCCATCGCCTCTTTGCCTCTCCTTTTGGATTAGTGGTAAAAAAAAATTCTTTTGTTGTGCTAAATATCTTATATAATCTATGACTATCTCTGACCCCTAAATCTAACACATCATTTCCCCAAGATTTCTACATTGATCATCTGCATCCCTTTCTCATTCTCCTTTCTTCCCATACATCCATTTCCATCTTTGTTTTTGCATGCATTTTTTCCAAATAGAAACTCCGTATTACATTACAAGTTCAAATATATAAATATTGTTCGATATAAACAAGAAACCATGGAGTGCTTCAGTATTCCCCACAATCTCCTTACCAGCTTGAGATATGTCAACGATAAACATGAATCCTCCTCTCGCTTCCCCAATCTTCCTCTCATTCTCGTTCCTTCTTGTCTTCCCAACAATCTCACTCCCACTGCTATTCCAGTCAATTTTGGAGATTGGCCCAAAATGGGATGAATATTCAATTTTGTTCAAGTTACTTTTTGGTGTTGATTCATGTGTAATTTGTGATCCTTTATGGTCAACTTTCTTGGTTTTTTCAACTCTTCTCGCGGAGTTAGACAAGGTGATCCGCTATCCCCTCTGTTGTTTATTCTTGCTCAGAAATATTAACTTTAAATATTAATCATGCTATTCGATTGGGTCATATTACGACTTTTAATCATGGTCGGGTGATGTAGCTATCTCTCACTTATTATATGCCGATGACATGTTACTCTTTGTAACGGTGGCCAATCGGACTATATGTGCGGTTAGGAAGGTGTTGAATTTTTATACTCAAGCAGGGCAGCTGGTTAATCTTGATAAGAGTGCATTTTATACGGGATTCTTATTCTATTCGGAGGAAGAATTTAATTTCTACATGGTCGGATGTTCACTCAATCTTTCCCTTTGAAATATCCTGGTGTTCCGTTATTTCGAGGAAGGTGTCGCCCTATGTATTTTGAGGATCTTGTTCGTCGTATCGTCACTTTAAGATTAGTGGTCGGAAGGCTAAAATATTATCTTTTGGTGGTAAAATTGTGTTATTAAAGGCGGTTTTAAGCAGATTCCTATCTATACTTTGGTGCCATTAAAGTTCCTAAGGTGGTTCTCAATCGTATATAATCTTTAATGGCCGGTTTTCAGTGGATATCAATGGCGAGAAACGCACTCATTGGGTAGCTTGGAATGCGATTTGTCGGCCTATTCAAGAGGGAGGGCTTGGGCTCCGTTCAACTCAGTGATGACTTCTGCATGCTAAGTTGGCATGGGTCATTATCCAAGGTGACGGGTTATGGGCTAATTTTGCTAATGCAAAATATAGGGAGGGTTTGCATGGTTGGCGTTCGGGTTTAGGTTTCATGTGTAAGCTATTTATCGATTATTGATGATATTCGCATGCTCAATGGATTATTGGGCGCGGAGACATTCGGTTTTGGGTAGATAATTGGTGCGGAGAATATCTTTTTGGTCCTTCGGTTGATGCTCGTTTGCAAGTTAAAGACGCTCTTTTACGACATTGCGGCTTTCGTGCCTCTAATTCCACCATCTCCGTCGATCGGTTGCTTTGAAATCCAGGTTGCGCTAATGATGCCGGATAGATTGATTTACATCCACGCTAAGGGCGACAAGTTGAGTTCGCCTCGATTTCTTGGCGTAAACTGCACCGAAGTTTCGGTCCTTCATTCTCATGGGCTAAGAAGATATGGCGAGAAATGGATACCTTTAAAGGTAAGTGGCTTTATTTGGAAACTCTTCCATGGTGGCTTTGCTGTTGATCTCGGATTGCACGCTAAGGGTATTGCTTTAGCTTCTAAATGTGTTTGTCGTGTCTTTGTTACAAATTCTCAAGAATCCATTGAGCACTTATTCCTTCGGTCGAGTTAGCTTCCGAGTTTGGTTTCATTTTGCTCGCCGCTTTCGAAGGTGCATAGGTACTCATCAATGATTCATCTGTTTGATACTTGGTCTTCTCAATCGTCCTATTAAAATCAAGGTGGTGCGTGTCGGTTGGGTATTTTCATGTTCGGATGTTGGGAGATATGGCGAGCTCGATGTTCCAAGATTTTGATAATTGTGATATCAAAGCGATTTGGTTATTAAGAATATTAAGCATCATCTTCTTGACATGTGCAGCATTTTACACCCGAAGGTTCAATGTCGTCTTGGGATTCTTTCGCTCTTTCGTGAGCAATTTGCCGATCATTCGAATGCCTTTCGGCGGGGTAAATGGCTTAGATGGGAGCTCCTTTACACCATTCTTACAAGCTTAACAACGATGGATCCTCGATAGGTGGTTTGTGTTCGGGGGCGGTATTATCGAAGTAAGGCGGGTGTTTTTTATTCATGCTTTCTCTAATTTTTATGGGGAGGAAGTAATACTTTCTTGAAATTAAAGCGCTTTGTGATGGCTTGAGTCTTTGTCGTTCTCTTAATTTGGCAGATGTTATGGTGGAATCGATTCTTTAGTTGCTATTAGAAGCATTAATGGTTCTCATGGTTGCCCGTGGAGGTATTTTTATGAGTTGATGGAGTGTAAAGATTTAATGCATGGTTCGAGCTCGTTCATGTCTTTCGGGAATGCAATAGAGTTGCGGATCGGTTGGCTCGATATGCTCATGATTCTAGGATTTCTTGTTATTTTCTCGGGAAGGATCTCTTCCCGAGCTCTCAGCGAGGCTATTCGGTGATAGGATAGGTTTATTTTTCTTATCGTAGGAAAATTTAATTTCATGTATTTCCTTTTCGAGGTTAGGCTCCTCAGCCTCCTCCCTCTTATAAGGAACAGGCTGGTTGTCCCCCTCATTTGTATTGCTTTTTTGTTTTTAATAAAAGCAGTGCGCCCTGCTTCCATAAAAAAAAAAAATGGTCAACTTTCTTCAAGCGCTTATATCCTCTATGGATTATTCTTGGAAGCTGTTTGATTTTTTCTATGGATATCTCGTATGAATAGCAATGACCTAAGAGGATCTTCACGGTTCCCATATCATGGCCTATTATGGAATTTTGGGTTAAGCGGGACGAGGAGGCGGCAAGGTGGGGATAAGAGATTTCATATTGATATTTGAGAGATTTAAAGTTACTTAACGGCAATGCATTATATATATGTGGTCCTTCACGAGGCTGTTGGCTTTCCACGGTTTCTTGTTTGGATGCATAGAGACAATCTTGTTATTACCAAACATGTAGCAGAATGCTTTTAATTATGTGCATTGCGTGAATAAAGACTAAACAATTGTTAAGAAAAAAAAGTATATGTCCAAGTTTTGATGTATTATGCATGTTTGGCTGACTCAATGATTACTACAGATAGATATGTAGGGATTTGGGATTGGTTGATTTATGATCTTAAGAAGACAATTTTCATTAAGAAAGTTACGCATCAAAATTGCAAAATTATTATATTGCAAAGGAAGAAGCAAATCTTCATCTCTTCCTTCTCATCAGGCTTATTAATTTTTTGGCAGCCTTTTCCATCCAGCGTCTCGGGGAATCCCATACTACTTCTAAGGAATTTTGAATTGTGGATTCGGATCCCTCAGTGGCGTCCATCCGGATGTTGTACTTGTGTTCTTCCACATATTTTGCAACCAATTCATCCCAATCCTTTCTGATCTTAAGACCCAACTGATAAGGAGTAGAGAGCTCACCCCCAAACTATTAATTAGTATAAAATTGATTGATTTCCACCTAGAAGTATGGAAGACACTCCCACATTGACTACTCTTCAGAATGAAACTACACAGTATCAAAGGTGGCGGCCAACCCTTTCTCAGGGTTAGTTTTTTGTGCATCCTAAGAATTATCTCTCTCTTTTCTATTTGTACAAAATCAAACGTAACTGAATAACTCACTTTCTATATGTCTCTGTCGGGTTGGGGAAGAGGCAAGCAGGTTGTATAAGTTGGCCTTTCAGATGATTATAACCGGATTACTTACTTATGCAAATCGCTTATTTCAATGTCTTGCATGGGCGGATTAGGAGACCATGCATTAGAGGTGGGTCCCTCTCCATTGGCATTGCCAACATCACGAGCTACTCCGTCATCTCCGGCCTCGCTATGGGCATGGACTCCATTTCCTCTCAGGCTCATGGTGCCCAACGCGCGTGCAACATAAGTGCAACGCGTGTGCACTTGACTTGTAATCTGAAATGATGGTTGAGGCTCTGAGCCCAAAGAACACAACAGAGAATTGAATAGCAGCCATCGCCTCTTTGCATTTCCTTTTGGATTAGTGGTAAATATATTTTGTTTCTTTTCTTGTGGTAAATATCTTTAAATAATCTCTGACCCTCTCTGACCTCTAAATCTAACACATGATTGCCCGAATATTTCTACATTGATCATCCACGTCCCCTTTCTCCTTCTCCTCTATTTCCATACATCCTTTTCATTCTCCTTTGTTTTTTCATTTTTTTCTAAACATAGGAACTCCATCTACGTATTACGCAAGTTCAAATATATAAACATTGTTCGATATAAATAGTAAACGATGGACTGCTTCAGGTGTTCCCCCCAATCTCCCTACCAGTGTTTGAGATATTTCAACGATAAACATTAATCCCTCCTCTGCTCCCCCTAACCTCCCTCACATTCTCGTTCCTTCTTGTCATCCTACCAATATCACTCCCACGGCTATTCCAGTCCATTTTAGGTTCAGGTATTATTGAATTGATACAATCTTTGCCGTTGTCAACTTGTCACTAGAATTTGGCCTATATTATATCCATACCAAACATGAAATTTTTGGTACTAACACAGTGCTGAAAATTTCTCTCGTATTGGCCTCCTTAGCCACCATAGCTTATCTAGTAGCATTTCACTAAAAAATCATTAACAACACGTGCAACATCTGTGCAACAAGCGTGCAACGCGCATGCATCGCCTGTGCAACATGTATACAACGCACGTGCACTTGACTAGTAATTTGAAATAACGGCTGAGGCTCTGAGCCCAAAAAATACAACATAGACTTCAATAGCATCCATCGCCTCTTCGCCTCTCCTTTTTGATTAGTGGTAAAAAAAAATTCTTTTGTTGTGCTAAATATCTTCATATAATCTATGACTATCTCTGACCCCTAAATCTAACACATCATTTCCCCAATATTTCTACATTGATCATCTGCATCCCTTTCTCATTCTCCTTTCATCCCATACATCCATTTCCATCTTTGTTTTTGCATTTTTTTCGAAATAGAGAAACTCCGTCTACGTATTACGCAAGTTCAAATATATAAATATTGTTCGATATAAGAGTAAACCATGGAGTGCTTGGTATTCCCACAATCTCCTTACGGTTGCTTGAGATATGTCAACGATAAACATGAATCCCTCCTCTGCTTCCCCCAATCTTCCTCTCATTCTCGTTCCGTCTTGTCTTCCCAACAATCTCACTCCCACTGCTATTCCAGTCAATTTTGGAGATTGGCCCAAAATGGGCTGAATATTCAATTTTGTTCAAGTTACTTCTTGGTGTTGATTCATGTGTAATCTGTGATCCTTTATGGTCAACTTTCTTCAAACGCTTATATCCTCTATGGATTATTACTGGGAACTATTTGATTTTTCCATGGATATCTCTGTATGAATAGCAATGACACAAGAGGATCTTCCCGGTTCCCATATCATGGCCTAATATGGAATTTGGGGTTAACTGGGACAGGAGGCGACAGGGTGGGGATAAGAGATTTCAGATTGATATCTTAGAGATTTAAAGTTACTTAACGACAATGCATTTATATATATGTGGTCTTTCACGAGGCTGCTGGCTTTTCACGGTTTCTTGTTTGGATGCATAGAGACAATACTGTTATTACCAAACATGTAGCAGAATGCTTTAATTATGTGCATTGCGGGAATAAAGCCTAAACAGTTGTTAAGAAAAAAAGGATATGTCCAAGTTTTGATGTATTATGCATGTTTGGCTGACTCAATGATTACTACAGATAGATATGCAGGGATTTGGGATTGGTTGATTTATGATCATAATAAGACAATTTTCATTAAGAAAGTTCTGAATCAAAATTGCAAAATTATTATATTGCAAAGGAAGAAGCAAATCTTCATCTCTTCCTTCTCATCAGGCTTATTAATTTTTTTGGCAGCCTTTTCCATCCAGCGTCTTGGGGAATCCCATACTACTTCTAAGGAATTTTGAATTGTGGATTCCAGATCCCTAAGAGTGACGTCCATCTGGATGTTGTACTTGTGTTCTTCCACATATTTTGCAGCCAATTCATCCCAATCCTTTCTGATCTTAAGACCCAACTGATAAGGAGTAGAGAGCTCACCCCCAAACTATTAATTAGTATAGAATTAATTGATTTCCACCTAGAAGTATGGAAGACACTCCCCTGTTGACTACTCTTCCGAATGAAACTGTGACGACCCGACCCGACCCGGATCCCATAACGAGATCCCGAGGTCGTGCCGTCGGAAAAGGCACATAACAAAAACAAATAACAAATAGTGGGTAAGGCCATAACGACGGTACGCCAAAAACTTTAACACATCCGGAAGCGTAATATAATTAAACAGTGGCGCCCGAGCTAACAAGCTCAAACTAACACAACCTTAGAGATAATAAATCTCTTGGTCCAAAAATAAAATCATGGGATAACAATGGGCACGTATAACAATTTATATCAATTATATACCAAGTCATCGGCGGCCTTACGGTAGAACCCAACATTAAACTAAGTCTACAACTCTAGTCTAACATGCTTAACGGCTAAAAACATGCCGGATAACAAACATAATCAACTAACCAATACATGGTTAAAACAACTAAAGCATGATCATCATAAATACACAAGGCACGACTAACACATGTCGGCTCTTAAAAGATTAAGTACTAAAAATCAAACACATAAAGTCTTGCTACCCCACATAAAGTTTATATAACTTTATGTTCCCATCGTCCTTGCCAAAAGAAAAGGTACTAAAATTACAAGGTAGCAACCTCGTCACAAGATTCACCAACGTAACTTGATAATCACTTCGAACCGCTCGCTCGGCTCGGATCTAGGGAAAACAATCAAAACAAATAGGAGTAAGTCATAAAGACTTAGCAAGTTACTAACATAACTTCCTGTTATGACATCATGTTCAACAATAAAAATTCATGCTATTGACATAATATACATTTCATAAATAATCATGTCAAGGTATTCATACTTAACAGTTCATGTTATCATGTTACAAGTCAACAAGTAACATTTCATTAATTCATTCAACCATCTCATCTCAACCATCATCTCATATCATATCATATTCACGTAGCACATTATTCACATATAAGCACTCGTGAGTCAATTTATATAAAAAGGGATATGATACCGTTACCTTTTTTCCGCCGTGTTGCTCCTGCAAAAACACGTGCAAAACCTTTATGTGTCCTCGATATCCCTTTCGTGGATATCGGCGTCCCGAGACATTTCCCGCTCGAGTTCAGATAGTTATCAAAGTCATGTTTCCATACTACAAGCGAGATCAACTACTTCCCTCGGCCATCAATAGAAGGCGTGTGCAATCCGGCGCGGCGATCCATCAAAATCACGAATCTCACAATTCGTGAAGATGATACATCGTCCCGCCCCAAAGAGTCAACAAACCGACTCCAGCTGGACTCAAACTTCAAGCACACGTAATACATTATCATATGCTTAAATAAGTAGGCATGTACTCTACAAACATCTAGTCATGCTTTTACTTCACAAGTAGCACATAATCACATTAGAGATAAAATCAAGGCTCTAATCATCAAGTGTTCTTCATACACTTTAAAATGCTTGGAGGGTTAACCTCCATTAATACTACCCCAAAATTCGTAGGACTTAGGCATATTACTCCTTAATGTCATACTAACCCAATGGTCAACTCCGTTGAGTCATAATCAATCTTTCAAAAATTAGGGTATAGAAGCCGTTGGCCTCAATACTCTCCTATGTCCATACTAACATGAATAAATAGGTTACTAAGGTCATTAAACCCATAAGACCCCAAATCAAACATTTAAGTAGGCAACATAGTATCAAAGTCAAGAGTTAGGCATATATACTCATTAACAAGTCATCAAACATGCTTCCAACACTTAAACAAACAAGATAGAATGATTTATCATGTATCTCTACCCTTGAATATCATCATAAAAATACTTTACAATCTGTTTACTAAGGTTATTAAACCCATAAAAATCCAATCAAACAATTAAGTATGAAACATAGAATCAATGTCACAAACTAGGCATATATATTCATTCTTGTCATTTCATCAAATATGGGTCTAACCATTTGATCAAATATGCTCCCAACACATAAACAAACAAGATAGCATAATTCATCATATATCTCTACACATGAATATCATCATAATCATATTTTACAACATGTTCATCCAATCAAAATTTCATCATCTAGCATATAGTGAAACATGGCATCTCTACAAGCCTAACCATTTCATCAAACATGCTCCCAACATTTAAACAACAAGGTAGAATGATTTATCATACATTACTACACATAAATGACATCATAACAAGGGTTTATAATCTGTTCATACAACCGAAAATGCAACATTTAGCATATACGAGAACATAACATCTCTACAAAGTCCTATGTGCTCTCATTGACCTCATATAGCAAGATTGTTTTCCCTAGGGTCAATGAGGCTAAAATAAATAGAAAGAGATGTTGTAAATCACCTTAAATAAGCCCTACAAGATGTACAAAACGTCCATGCAAAGGTGGGTATGTGTTCTCCTTGCCCTCCTCTTCTCTTCTATGATTGGGTTTTGGAAATGGCTTCCTCAAGACTTGGCCACCATTGTTGATCACCCAAGAACCTTCAAGAACTCCTCTCTAACCTTAGAGAAATGATCAGCCACGAATTTGGGAGAGGATGGCTGAATAGGATGAGTTTAGTGGTGGTAATGGCCACTCTATGGCTGAAGTGGGGTGGGAGAAGGTGTCCAATGCATGTTTGTGCATGTTGGATGTCTTTCTTTGCCAAGTGTTGTACATGCACTCAAATCTCCCAAAACTTTTCAAGCATGCAAAAGAGGATAGGTAGGACGAACTAGGGTGGTTTAGGGTGGGTTAGGTTGGGTTTGGGTAGGGTTTAGTTAGACAAATTGTTGAATGGTCAGAAAATTCCCGTAACAGCAAACATCCATGATGCGGTCGCATGGCCTCCTTTGATGCGAGCGCATCACTCAGCCAACCCAAAATTCCATCTTCGTTGCTTTCCTTGCTCGGTCTAGGTCTTTCCCGCATGCAACCTCAAGTCCTCCCAAGCCAAAAGGGTCTACAATTCAACCTTAAAAGACTACAAATCATAACCTAAACATTAAGGGTTCAAACCTCACTCAAACAAGGCTAAGAACTTAAGAAGATCACTCCCGAACGACAACCAAAAAGGTCAAACGGAGAAGGGATAACGCTAGAATCAAACAAGCAACCAAACCGACGATGCAACTAGCATTCAACCAACATCTAAAGCATTTTAATGATGTTATGAGTGGTCTCTAACATTAATACATATGTTTACAACATAAATCACAAACCCGAGTTTCAAAGCATCTCGTGAAGGAAAGGTGCATAAGAGCATCTCAAACGACGTCAATGAACATGCTATTGACTTTAAACATGTGAGTGAGCTAAGTTAACATACTAATGATGATTATGAAAGTATGAACTTCATGAAATAAACAAGCAAGCAATGATTCAGGGTTTTACAGAAACTACCTGGTATCAAAGGTGGTGGGCAACCCTTTCTCAGTTTAGTTTTTTTGTGCATCCTAAGAATTATCTCTCTCTTTTCTATTTGTACAAAATCAAACGTAACCTGAATAACTCACTTTTATGTATGTCTCTCTATCAGGTTGGGGAAGAGGCAAAGCAATTGTATAAGTTGGCCTTTCCAATGATTATAACCGGATTACTTACTTATGCAAATCTGCTATTTCAATGTCTTGCATGGGCGATTAGGAGACCATGCATTAGCGGTGGGTCCCTCTCCATTGGCATTGCCAACATCACGAGCTACTCCGTCATCTCCGGCCTCGCTATGGGCATGGACTCCATTTCCTCTCAGGCTCATAGTGCCCAAGGCGCGTGCAACATAAGCGCAACGCGTGTGCACTTGACTTGTAATCTGAAATGATGGTTGAGGCTCTGAGCCCAAAGAACACAACAGAGACTTGAATAGCAGCCATCGCCTCTTTGCATTTCCTTTTGGATTAGTGGTAAATATATTTTGTTTCTTTTCTTGTGGTAAATATCTTTAAATAATCTCTGACCCTCTCTGACCTCTAAATCTAAAACATGATTGCCCGAATATTTCTACATTGATCATCCGCGTCCCCTTTCTCCTTCTCCTCTATTTCCATACATCATTTTCATTCTCCTTTGTTTTTTCATTTTTTTCTAAACATAGCAACTCCATCTACGTATTACGCAAGTTCAAATATATAAACATTGTTCGATATAAACAGTAAACAATGGAGTGCTTCAGGTATTCCCCCCAATCTCCCTACCAGTGTTTGATATATTTCAACGATAAACATTAATCCCTCCTCTGGTCCCCCTAACCTCCCTCACATTCTCGTTCCTTCTTGTCATCCTACCAATCTCACTCCCACGGCTATTCCAGTCCATTTTAGGTTCAGGTATTATTGAATTGATACAATCTTTGCCGTTGTCAACTTGTCACTAGAATTTGGCCTGTATTATATCCATACCAAACATGAAATTTTTGGTACTAACACAGTGCTGAAAATTTCTCTCGTATTGGCCTCCTTAGCCACCATAGCTTATCTAGTAGCATTTCACTAAAAAATCATTAACAACACATGCAATATGTGTGCAACAAGCGTGCAACGCGTGTGCAACTCACGTGTAACGCGCATGCATCGCCTGTGCAACATGCGTACAACGCACGTGCACTTGACTAGTAATTTGAAATAACGGTTGAGGCTCTGAGCCCAAAAAACACAACATAGACTTCAACAGCATCCATCGCCTCTTTGCCTCTCCTTTTGGATTAGTGGTAAAAAAAAATTCTTTTGTTGTGCTAAATATCTTCATATAATCTATGACTATCTCGACCCTAAATCTAACACATCATTTCCCCAATATTTCTACATTGATCATCTGCATCCCTTTCTCATTCTCCTTTCTTCCCATACATCCATTTCCATCTTTGTTTTTGCATTTTTTTTCCAAATAGAGAAACTCCGTCTACGTATTACGCAAGTTCAAATATATAAATATTGTTCGATATAAACAGTAAACCATGGAGTGCTTCAGGTATTCCCCACAATCTCCTTACCAGTGCTTGAGATATGTCAACGATAAACATGAATCCCTCCTCTGCTTCCCCCAATCTTCCTCTCATTCTCGTTTCGTCTTGTCTTCCCAACAATCTCACTCCCACTGCTATTCCAGTCAATTTTGGAGATTGGCCCAAAATGGGCTGAATATTCAATTTTGTTCAAGTTACTTCTTGGTGTTGATTCATGTGTAATCTGTGATCCTTTATGGTCAACTTTCTTCAAACGCTTATATCGTCTATTGATTATTACTGGGAACTGTTTGATTTTTCTATGGATATCTCTGTATGAATAGCAATGACACAAGAGGATCTTCCTGGTTCCCATATCATGGCCTATTATGGAATTTTGGGTTAAGCGGGACGAGGCGGCAGGGTGGGGATAAGAGATTTCAGATTGATATCTTAGAGATTTAAAGTTACTTAACAGCAATGCATTTATATATATGTGGACCTTCACGAGGCTGCTGGCTTTTCACGGTTTCTTGTTTGGATGCATAGAGACAATACTGTTATTACCAAACATGTAGCATAATGCTTTTAATTATGTGCATTGCGGGAATAAAGCCTAAACAGTTGTTAAGAAAAAAAGGATATGTCCAAGTTTTGATGTATTATGCATGTTTGGCTGACTCAATGATTACTACAGATAGATATGCAGGGATTTGGGATTGGTTGATTTATGATCATAAGAAGACAATTTTCATTAAGAAAGTTCTGCATCAAAATTGCAAAATTATTATATTGCAAAGGAAGAAGCAAATCTTCATCTCTTCCTTCTCATCAGGCTTATTAATTTTTTTGGTAGCCTTTTCCATCCAGCGTCTCGGGGACTCCCATACTACTTCTAAGGAATTTTGAATTGTGGATTCCAGATCCCTAAGAGTGACGTCCATCTGGATGTTGTACTTGTGTTCTTCCACATATTTTGCGACCAATTCATCCCAATCCTTTCGATCTTAAGACCCAGTGATAAGGAGTAGAGAGCTCACCCCCAAACTATTAATTAGTATAGAATTGATTGATTTCCACCTAGAAGTATGGAAGACACTCCCCTGTTGACTACTCTTCCGAATGAAACTACAGTATCAAAGGTGGCGGCCAACCCTTTCTCGGGTTAGTTTTTTGTGCATCCTAAGAATTATCTCTCTCTTTCTATTTGTACAAAATCAAACGTAACTTTGAATAACTCACTTTAGTATGTCTCTCTCGTCGGGTTGGGGAAGAGGCAAAGCGGTTGTTGTATAAGTTGGCCTTTCGATGATTATAACCGGATTACTTACTTATGCAAATCGCTATTTCAATGTACTTGCATGGGCGATTAGGAGACCATGCATTAGCGGTGCGTCCTCTCTATTGGCATTGCCAACATCACGAGCTACTCCGTCATCTCAGGCCTCGCTATGGGCATGGACTCCATTTCCTCTCAGGCTCATGGTGCCCAACAATACTCTGTCTTGGCCCAAACACTCCAACAGACCATTGCTATTCTCCTATGTGCATCTGTACCTATTTGTTTGTTATGGTTAAATATTCAGCCTATTCTTCTCTTATTGGGTCAGGAGCTAACCATTATCACCATTGCTTCAACTTATCTCATTTTCTCCCTCCCAAATATGTTCTTTCAAGCTGTTATCAATCCCCTCAAAATTTATCTTAGGGCCCAAAGCATAACTAACCCTCTCATGATCATATGCCTTGTCAATCTTCTTTAATGGCCCGATCAACTACTTTCTTGTCTACTATCTTAACCTTGGCATTAGAGGCATTGCCTTGGCGGTAGCAAGGTAGCTCTACTGCACTTTACTCTACTTGCCACCCTCTTGATTTATATATGGTGGTTTGGCATTTACGAAAATACCTTTCACGGTGGTAGATTGTCATTAGTTGAATGTTTCTTGCAATGGAAGCCCATTCTCACTCTAGCAACCCCTAGTTGCGTCTCTGTTTGTTTCGAATGGTGGTGGTATGAGCTAGTGATACTGTTATCAGGCTTACTTCAATATGCACCCGAGGAGATTTCCACCATGGGAATTCTCTTGCAGGCAACTTCATTAGCCTATATTTTCCCTTGGGCGATGAGTTTAGCGATGTCAACTTGTGTTGGGAACGAGTTAGGAGCGAACCATCCGAGAAGAGAAGAATCTCATCTATAGTTGCACTATCATGTGCCATCTTCAACAACCTCGTAGCCATGTCTCTCATGACAATGCTACGCAATGCGTGGGCCCGACATTTCGCAGTAGATGAGATTATTTTAGCATTGACATCCACAACAATGCCAATAGTGGGGTTGTGTGAGTTAGGGAAGCTGATTTGCTGGACCACCCAAGTGGTGGTGTATTGGGAAAAAGAGGCAGAGGCAAAGAGCTCCCACAATGGAACTCGATGATGTAATATGCCCAAAATTCGTGTTAATATTATTTAACTGCATTAATTAATATTAATTTTGTTTTGGGCTGGTCTTAGTTTATTTTGGGTCTATATTTGTAAATTATAAAGGAATAATTACAAGCCGGTACATTTTTTAAAACATGTTTTCAAATCAATCCAGTTATTTTTTAGACATATCTTTTAGATACATTTTTTGGATAAAAATACATTATCGCCTTTAATTAACATCATTCCCGCCTTCATTTCAATTCCTCCCTTCGAGACTCAACACCGAAGACTTTTTGCAATTCCTCTCGACCCATGTGGTTACTCTGAATGCCATCGAACAAAGTTGCTATTTCCACTATTCATGTAACCCCGTAAGATGGGTTTAGCTATGCAAGCTTTGAAGCAGCTGGGGTATGACTTGAAAGCGTGCATGGATGTAGAGACCTTCTCGATAGGTACCGGCTTGCTTTGGGCCTACTGAAGCCTTTCGTGGCCTTGCATGCTTCGATGACGTTAAGGGACTTGATTCCGCCAAAGTTTGGCATGGAGGTAAAGGCAGTGCAAGAAAGGAGCTATGAAGTGTTGGATAAGGTGGTGGGTCTCTTCTATCACAGCTTAGAAGGAGGCCGCAAATGGGTCTCCCAGTCAATTCTTTCCCATAGCCGGCATTGGGCGAGAGCGATGATGAGGAAGCTGGGAAGAAATAAGTGGCGCTGGTGGTAGCAGATGAGATATTGCAATGATTCTAGCTTTTCCTTGTATTTGTCATGGTTTTTGGTGTTTTCCTTGTATTCTAGTAATTAGCTTTTCCTTGTATTTGTCTAGTATTTGCAAGGAATGGGTAAAACTAAAATAAGTAATGGAGTATTTGAAATGTTTGAAGCACATTATTAATAATTCTCCATAGAAAAAGGAAAATTAAATTCTTCAAAGAATGCACAAACCTCGGGTTCGGAGGTTACTTCTTCATCTCCTTCATCGCATTTCTTCTTGATTTTCTGCTATTTAACAACATTAGATTGTCCTTTTGTTCTTGAGCACATAAGGTTGACATTTGGTAAGAGTTCGAAGTTCTCAAAGTTGGGTTTGGCAGATTTCTCCGTTAGTTTCCGTTAAGCACTGGTAGAGAGCACCTAATCGGCCTAACTTTAATCGAGCATAACTTTCGGTCCTGATGAATTACGGACCCACAAAGATATCAAATCGAAGCTCTCGACGAGCTCTACAAGATTCACAGGGTTTACCCCGTGAACTCTTCATTTTAGCCCAAAAACGCTGTTTAAGTACTGTTATGGGCCTGAAGTTTTCGAGCTTTTTCGTCTTTTTGTTTAAGACTTTTCCTTTTAGGGTTTGGATTGTTAGGGCATATAAATACCCTATTGAACATTATTTGGGTAGTTTTTAATAAAATTTGATTTTTTTTGCTTTTTGCTTGAAGAACCCTAAGCCGCCATATCGAGCTTGTTCTAAGGAATTTCTCGCTGAAAGAGTTTCTATTTGATTGTTTTTCAAAATACCGTCAAATCCATCCCGATGCCGTGGCTTGGAATCGAGTTTTTGGATTAATTTGGTACCGCATAATCTGTCAAGTTATGCATCCCGATGCCGTGGCATGGCATCGAGTTTCGATTGATTTTTGTCTTCCAAAATCAAGTCACGCATCCCGATGCCAACAGCTGGCATCGAGTTTCGATTGATTTTCTGTCAAATGCATCCCGATGCGCCGCCAAAGACTTGGCATCGAGTTTCTAGATTGATTTGGTCCTCCAAAATACTATCAATGTATCCCGATGCCGGCACTTGGCATCGTAGTTTTTGATTGATTTTTGTCTTCCAAAATCAAGTCAATGCATCCCGATGCCGTGGCTTGGCATCGAGGTTCTTGATTAATTTGGTTCTCCCAAAATACTATCAAATGCATCCCGATGCCAGCACTTGGCATCGAGTTTCTTCGATTGATTTTGGTCATGCATAATGCCGTTAATGCATAAATCCCGATGCCGTGGCTTGGCATCGAAGTTTCGATTGATTTTCTGTTAAATGCATCCTCGATGCCAATGATTGGCATCGAAGAGTTTCTGATTGATTTGGTCCCGCATAATGTCCGTTGTGCATCCCGATGCCAGCATTCTTGGCATCGAGTTTCTGGATTAATTTGGTCCTCCAAAATACTATCAATGCATCCCGATAACTTGGCATCGAGTTTTCGATTGATTTTGGTCCTCCAAAATACAGTTAATGCATCCCGATGCCAAAGACTTGGCACGAGTTTCGGATTGATTTTTCTGTCATGCATCCCGATGCCGTGGCTTGGCATCGAAGTTTCGATTGATTTTCAATCGCATCCTCGATGCCGTGGCTTGGCATCGAGTTTCGATTGATTTTTGGTCGTCGCATCCCCGATGCCGCCAGTTGGCATCGAAGCTCGATGATTTGGTCCAAAGCATTAATGCCGTTATCGCATCCCGATGCAAAGCTTGGCATCGAAGTTTCGATTGATTTTGGTTCTCGCATTAATGTCACGCATCCCGATGCCGCCACTTGGCATCGAAGTTTCGGATTGATTTTCTGTCAATGCATCCCGATGCCGTGGCTTGGCATCGAAGTTTCGATTGATTTTGGTCCCGCATTAATGCCGCCAATGCATCCCGATGCCGACTTGGCATCGAGTTTCGGATTGTTTGGTCCCGCATTAATGCCGCCATCATCCCCCGATGCCAAAGACTTGGCATCGTAGTTTCGATTAATTTGGTCCCGCATAATACTATCAATGCATCCCGATGCCGCACTTGGCATCGAGTTTCTCGATTAATTTGGTCCTCCAAAATACTATCAATGCATCCCGATGCCGTAACTTGGCATCGACTTTCTCGACCGATTTTTGTGTCTATAATCTCATGAATGCAACCCGATGCTGCTGGCATCGAAGTTTTCTCGGACCGATTTTTGTGCCTCCATAATGCGGAATGCAACTCGATGCCAAAGATTCTGGCATCGAGCTGGATCTGTTTCGTGCTCCAAAATCATTTGCCGCAACCTCGATGCCGCATTGCACGAGTTTCTGGACCGATTTTTGTGTCCGATAATCTCGTGAATGCAACCCGATGCCAAAGACTTGGCATCGAGTTCTCGGTCCGGTTTTTGGTGCTCCAAAATCAATTTAATGCAACCCGATGCCGCCCTGGCATCGAAGTTTCTGTCCGGTTTTTGGTGCTCCAAAATCATTTAAATGCAACCCGATGCCAAGACTTGACATCGAAAGTTTGATCGGGTTTTTGGTGCTCCATCCGGCCAAATGCAACCCGATGCCAAGACTTGGCACGAAGCTTGCCTTTTGGTGCTCCAAAATCAATTTAATGCAACTCGATGCCAAGACTTGGCATCGAAGCCTGACCGGCTTTTGGTGCTCCATAATCCTTGCAATGCAACCCGATGCCGCACTTGGCATCGTGAGTCGGTCCGGTTTTGATCTCCAAAATCAATTTAATGCAACCCGATGCCAAAGTGCATTGGCATCGACTTCGACCGTTTAATTTGTTCCTCCAAAATCAATTTAATGCAACCCGATGCCAAAGTATTCTGGCATCGGAAGTTTCTCGGCCGGTTTAATTTGTTCCTCCAAAATCAATTTAATGCAATCGTGCCGTGCATTGGCATCGACTTTCTCGGGTTTAATTTGTTCCTCCAAAATCAATTTATGCAACCCGATGCCGCATTGGCATCGACTTTCTCGGTTTAATTTGTTCCTCCAAAATCAATTTAATGCAACCCGATGCCGTGCATTGGCATGACTTTTCGAATAATTTTGGTCCTCCAAAATCAATTTAATGCACCCGATGCCAAGCATTGGCATCGAGTTTCTCGGTTTAATTTGGTCCTCCAAAATGCCTGGACGCTTTGTCTTCATTAATGGCATTTTGTCATTTGTCAAGCAATTTGTAGTTACATGAAATGTCCAAAAAATTGATGGTTCTATATGAAAACATGTTTTTAAAATTGTACCCACTTGAAATTCCCCTTTCTTTTTACCTATTTTCTGGCCCACCGACCAATCATTGTAGTCGGGCCAGCCCAATATTTCACCGGACCAATGGAACCTAAAACCTAGCCCCCTACATTAATATCAAGTGGGCTGGGCCAACACATTGGACCAGGTCTATTTTTGATAGTTCTAATACAGATTGCAAAGTAAATTAGGCTCCGTTTGTTTCACGAAAAATGATTTCCAGAAAACGTTTTCATGTGTTTGGCAACATCAGGAAAATGTAGTCAAAATAAAAGTTTTTCCGATTCAACGGAGAATGAAACCTTCTTTCAGGAAAATGACTTACAGATTCATTTTATGTAAGTCATTTTTCAAATGTTCAAGCACCCCTCTGCTTATTCTACAATTACGCATATTTACATGCACGCACAATATTTCACCCAATAAATAAATTGTTTAAAAATATAAATTGATTTTGTGCATACTAGATACTACTCCCCCCGTTTTCAAATATTGTTTGGGATGACTCGGCACACCGTTTAAGAAAAACAAATTGATTGTTGAATTATAAATATTGGTGAAATGTTTGGTTTCCTTTAATGCTCTTGAATATGTGGTTATAATTAAAGTAGATAGAAAAGATAAGGGTAAAGTGGTAAAAATGTTTTCTTAAAAAGAAAAGTTTTGAAAGAAGACAATTATTTAAGAACAAATGAAAAAGAAAAGATAGACAATAATTTGAAAACGGATGAAGTATTTATTAATTTTAATTTTAATAAATACTAATTACATCCTAAAATTAGTGTCCATCGTATTATTTAGGAACATCTCAAACATTATCCATTTTATTTTTTAAAATATATTTTCATATCAATTTTTTTTATTTTTATATGTGAAATTGAAAAAGATGGACCTTATTGATTTGACACCAGTAATTATAAATTAAGGGTTACTAAAGGAAAATTATTTTGAGTTCAACAGTATTTAATATGAGGATTAATATTATAATATATTTTTTATATTTATTCATATATTATTTTCCATATCATTTTTTGTGCGTTTGCCAAACACTTAAAAATATTTTTCAACATATTTTTAAAAGATTTATTAAACACCTAAAAATAAAATAAATTTATTTCCAAAAATCATTTTTAGAAACTACTTTCAATAAATTAGTTTCAGTGAAACAATGGGATCTTAAATGTTGGAAAATTCATTGCAATTTATAATGCAGTAACATTACTAATGCCGCCTCTCTATTGTGTCGTTTTGGAGAGGCATGTTATCACGCGGATTCACCTTGGTAATCACGTGGGCACTATATGTCTAGTAGAGGTGTAAGTGGTTCGGTTTAGTTTGATTTATGTCAAAATTACAAATCGAACGGCCCTCTATTGGTTCTAAAAATCTTAAATCGAACCGAACCGAGTAAGACTTGGAACCGAACCGAACCGAACCATTCGATTTGGTTTGGTTTGATTTTGTTTGGTTCGGTTTTGTGATTTATATAAATTATTTTTAATGAAATTAACTAACATTAAAAATAACAATAAAAATAAGATTTTAATTTGGAATTAACATCAAAATTAGGAAATAACCTACTAACAACAAATTATCATAAAGAAAGCAATACAAATTCTAAAATAAATACAAACAATATAAGAAATAATAGTTCTTCAACAATCAAGATTTTGTTTTGTTTGCTATGTGTCTATATATGAATAAATCAAAGGGCTAGATTATGTATATAAGATGATCCAAAGGTTCAAAATAGTTCATAAATGTAATATAATATATATTATATAATAAAATAATAAAAAATATAGGTTGGTTTGGTTCGGTGCGGTTCAATTTGGTTCGATACTGAAAACCGTGAATCGAACCGAACCAGGTGGTTTTTCAAAATTTGAAACCGAAACCGAATCGTCTTCAACCAAATCGACTAGTTTGATTTGGTTCGGTTCGGTTCGATGGTTCGGTGATTCCGATTTACACCCCTAGTGCCCACTAAAATTTTGTACTCTCTATTTGTAGTTGACCGTCAAATCTTAATTTTTCTTATTTTTAGGGGTAAATTACAATAATCCCACAATTATGGGTTGAGTTTAAATTTTCTCCTTCAATTATAAATTGAAGCAATATATCCCCCCAATTATAACATTTTTTTAAAATTGTACCTTCTGTTTAGGTACTACCGTTTGAATTGACGAAATTTTTTCACATGACCAAGTTTACGTGTTATTTTTACCATAATATTCAAAATAAAGATAAATAATTATTTGTAAAGAGGGTCATAAAGCAACAAGTATAAAATAGTTAATTGAAACACCAAAACGAAATTATGGTAATAAAAAAAACTTAAAGATGGTCGAATGAGTCTCTGGTGCACGTTTTACATCAAGTCAAATGATAGTGACTAAACAGAAGCTGCAATTAAAGAAAATGATATAATTGAGATGGCACGTTACTTCAATTAACAGTTGAGGGGGCAATTTGAATCAAACCTGTAGTTGAGAAGGGTTATTTGTAATTTACCATATTTTTAAGAGTTGCGCTATTCAGTCTCCTCTTTCCTCCAAGTTGACCCCCATTATAAGTGTACCCACTACCCAATTTTAAAATACTTGAAAACATTTTGTTTACCCCCCACCTTATTACATATTTTACCCTCCTAATTTTTTGAAACTACTTTTTACACAAACTACCCTCCCTAACCCACCCTATCTACACTAACCCCCCACTCCTAACCAAAAACTGCCCAAAAGCATGAACCCCTTCCCCTTTCCCATTACACACACAAGAGAAGAAAAAAAATAGGGGGGGGGGGAAGTCAAAAGCCTCCACCTCCATCTCCTTGAAAACACTTTGAAGAAGGATTGAAGAGAAAAAAAAAGATAAATAAAGGAGAAGAGAAGCATAGATCTACTCATCAACTCCATCTCATTTGTTGATCTAACAAAAAAAGGACAAAAGTGTGTACAATTTATCTTGAATTTTTACTTGTATTTTGTTGCAATGTAAGTGTTTAGGGTTGAGATATCTTTGTAGAATTACTTGTTTTATTGATTGTGAGTAGTTTTAGGCCACAAAAGATAACTTTTCTATGAATTTTTGAAAAAAAATTGGGCATGAATAATAGAATTATGGCATATTGTTTAGACCTGGTGTGCCCAATTTTCTTGGTTGTTCGGAGCAGTCTTACCAAAAATCCAATATATTTTCGGCCTTTCACAATCGAAAGTATCTTGGCTATTCGGACACATGCTGCCGATCAAATCTATGAATTTTGGTTTCCCATAGCCGAAAATATTATGGAATTTCGGCATGTCAAGGCCAAACAATGTTGTTTTGTCCTTTTTTAATTGCAAACGTCAATTAACTCACATGTGATGAATGTCATGTATATGTAAGGTTTTCGAGAGAAAGAAAAGACCTACTACATCGAGTAGGAAAGTGAGGGCCGACGTAGAGGCCTATGCATGAGAAGAGGCTGAGGCATGGGCACAAGCCGAGGAATAGGCTCAAGAAGACTACGGGGATGGTAATGATTATAATGAAGAGGTGGAACCAATTATTTTTCCATGTCCTGGTGGTCCATTAGAGGCAAGTGTTCTGTCTTTGTATCCGGAACATGTAGCTGCAAGGATATGGGAAGGGCGAGAGCAGATGTTTCTTAAGGTCAATAATCACAAGTAAAAGCTTTTAGATTGACATTCACAATTACTTTTCCATGTCCTGGTGGTCCATTAGAGGCAAATGTTCTGCCTTTGTATCCGGAACTCGTAGCTGCAAGGATATGGGAAGGGCGAGATTTGATGTTGCTTAAGGTCAACAATCACAAGCAAAAACTTTTAGATCGGAAAACAACAAGAAACACATGTTCTCAATAATGGATTGACTCACTGCGATCCACCCAACTCTCACAGTTAAAACAAGTATCTTATCCCAACAACGATAAAGTGTTGATCAATGCTTTTGTTGAGCAGTGGCACCCAGAGACCAATACCTTATGCATGCCCTTTGGTGAGATGACGATAACACTTGATGATGTATTTTGTCTAACTGGTTTTCCAATCGCCGGGAAATCAGTTTTTTTGGAAGATCCCTCGGCGACTCTAACATTTGAATCTACCCATCATGAGGTTTCTACGTATTTAGGAGTGTCTCCTGACAAGGCATTGGAAGCAATGGATGATGCTAGGGGTCTGTAAAATTAGAGTAGCTACGCCATCGATTTGCGATGAATGAGACGTTTGAGGATCCGGAAAGGATTGCCTGCTCTGTTCGAGCTTATTTTTTTGTACATGTTGGGTTATACAGTTTTTGCTGATAAGAACAGAACTTGGGTTAGCACGACTTACTTGAGGTTCCTGACTAATTTGGATGTCGTACATACATACTCATGGGGATCATTAGACCTAGCCTTTCTATATAAACATCTAAGGAGTGCTTCATATGTCAAGACGAAACATATGGCTAGATATTTCACGTTATTGGAGGTAATTTCGTATATATATATCTTGAATATATATTTATATATAAATAGTTAAATTGCAATAAAATGTGTGTATTTTATTCAATACATGTGTGGATATATAAACGATTCCCGATGTGTAGCCCTTCCCCTAGCATGCAATATCAACAAGACGAACCACTTGCAAGGAGGTGGGAGCACACAACTGGTTAGGGAGTGCACATGGACCGATTACAAGGGATGTGGGAACACCTTAATGCCCTTCGACCAGATGCTGTGAGTATTTAATGTGCATCTAAATATTTTGTATGGTCTCCTGCATGATTTAGCCGTTGAGGTTGTTATTGTTGTGTTCTTTCCGGCACTTCGGTTGCCGATGGTGTTTTTGCATGCTTACATTGTTACGGCGCACAAGTTGTGTTTTTACTTATTGTGTTTTAATCCATTTTGTAGGTTATTTGGATGTCGTATACACAACAGGTGCGAGAAAATTTCTTGTTTCACCGGATATCCTTATATTAAGGATGCATAGGGTCGCTAGATCATGTCGAGCCATACCACCCTGATCGCGTCCTCCGACAGTTTGGATATGTTCAGACCATTCCGGGAAATGTTATTGTACCTGATATTATTAAGAGAGGTTTGGCGGTAAATAAGAAAATATTGGCCACGATGCTTCGATACTTTGGCGATTGGAAGAGACAAGTCTTAACTAACGAAGAACTTAGGAGACAATGTGAGAGACCATGAGAATGTGCACCTGACTATTTGGAGTGATACAATCGTGTATCTTATCTGATCATTTACAACCCCGAGCATCATTCTTTACATCATAGGATTGCACCAGATGCAGTTTTACCAGATCCATGGAGTATGGTATCCTTAGCACACGGGTTGTTAGAACTAATGGTGGCGCGGGATTGTTCGGGAGATCGAGATATGTCGTATGATGAGTTGGGTTTAGCGATCCAAGGTACATACGTAGCACTAGGAGGTCAACAACAAGCATGACCATTCTCCAACTGATACTTCTCTATATCTCAAACTAAATGGACAACCAACCTTCTTAGATTCGGTTTATTTCATATTTGTTGGTTTTGTTACATCGTCATCTTTCTTCTCAATTTCATAATCAACATTTGCTTATGATGATGTCTCATGTTTCTTGTGTCCATTGTATTGCTCAACACGTTCACAAGTCAATAATACCCTAGGTTTTTTTCTTACCTACACCATTGTCCGACCTCCTAACTATTATGACCATGTCATACTCATTCCCCCTAGTACGCACCCAATCAATCAACATTTGGCGGAATCAAAACATTTCATCAGTCACAAGCACATGTGTGTAATCCTCCGCCATAAACGAAACTATTTGATTATGTCGAACAATCGCATCATTACGAATAGGATATATCTCATTATCGATTGGACCAACAACACTATGATTTGTAGACAGTGTGTTTTTTTTTTTTTGGAAACAGGGGCGGCACCCTGCTACATTTTATTAAAAAAAGGAGGAAATAACAAAATTGAGGGCGACAACCAACCTTGCCCTTATAAATGGGAGGACAAGGGAGCCTAAGATCGAAAAGGAAATACAAAACAAAATGGGAAAACTAAGAACAAAGAAGACATTCAGGACCAAAAACGAAAAACTAAATCGAACGCCTAATATAAGGAGTGCCATCTCTATCCAGAATGAGAGAGCCAAGAATGCACGGAGGAAGATCAGAAGCAATGTTGTACTGGACCGAAGCTGAGGAGTCACAACTCAGATTAGCAAGAAGGTCAGCAACACTATTAGCCTACCTGTAACAGTGAGAGATTTGGAATTGCATTTCCCTTTGGATAGCTCTAACTTGATGAAAAATAGCCCAAGATTTCCACAGAGGATTGTGAGTAGCTGTGGGTTCCCGAGAATACGTGCTCCCGCGCCCCGCGCGCCCTTGGATAGGGGTGCGCGTACATGCGGATGTGGTGACATCCACTGCTCTCGTTCCATCCTCCCTTTTCTAGGGGAAGACGAAATCAAAAGTGCGAGAGGAATGCTGTCGGAATAGCGCGTTGAAATGCGCCTCGGTTGCCTTTAGTGGATTTTGATCCAATATGGGAGCTTTGGGTTTTCTATGTCAAGTTATCCCTTGTTTAGGGGATACCAGGATATAGGAATGCATCACCCTTCTATTCCCATTCTCCCTTTTTTAGGGGAAAACGTGAAAGTGCAAGGAAGGAATGTTGCAGCGCCCCCACTATGGATTTTATGAAAATAGCCTTATGGCCTATCTCAGATCACTATGGGTGCTTTGGGTTTTCTACGTCAAGTTATCCCTTGTTTAGGGGATACCAGGACATAGGAATACATCACATTTCCATTCTCATTCTCCCTTTTTTAGGGAGAACGTTGAAAGTGCAAAGAAAGATGTCATGAGGCCCCACTGGATCCAAAATGTTTTAGAGTCGCCATCTTTATTTTAAGGAATAAATAAAGCAAAACCAAAAAGAAAACCAGAGATAATAAAAGCGGGTTCGAAGGCTAAGTTACGAGTTGGGAAGGTGCTAGGCACCCAACTCGCCCTTTCGGTCTCAAAACGGTTTTTGGCTAAAGTATGTTTTTTGTTATATTTATTTAATGGATAAATAAAGCATTAATCGCCTACAAATACATCCATTACATCTATATTATTTACATTTACGACTTGCAACCGTCTCTTTTACAAATAATCACAAATATACTTGAAAATATTTGGTCATCTCATAATGACTACATTTAGTATTATTTCCTAACTAAATCCGGCATAATAACGACATAACTGCTTATATATTTACATTGGACCGGATTGGAAATAATACTTTTATAAGTAAAGACTTTAATGAATAAATAAAGCAGATAATTACAAATATATCTGAAAATATTTGGCCATAATAACAGTTATATTTAGTATTATTTCCTAACTAAATCCGGGCAGCACAACTGCTTATATATCTACATTGGGCCGGATTGGAAATAATACTTTTACAAATGAAAGACTTTAAAATAAAACTTACAGACAGCCTAAGGTGTGCTCGCTCTGTCCTTCAGGGAGAGAGAGTCTTTTTTGTTGTTGTTGTGTATTGTGTGTTGTGTGAATTTGGGCAGCGTGACTGCTTCTGAAAGTTACTTTTGGCCTCGGGGTTTGGGCAGAGTAACTGTTTGTGTTTGTTTGTTTGTTGGCTTGAGGTAGGCTGAAATCGGGCAGAATAACGGCTTATTTTTGGCTGATTTGGCCTTTTAAATCGGGCAGAGCAACTGCTCTTTCCACGATTTTTGGATCGGGGAAAAAGGGTGGATACCTAGCTGGGGGGCTAAAGTTCACTTCTACCGGTTGGTTTTGTGTTTGGAGGAGTTTTGGCAGAGTTTCGAGGCTTTTTGAGGTGATCACTCACTATCTCACTTCGCTCTCTATTTCTCCAGCGTAACGTTAACGCGGAAAAGCTTGTCGAAAGAAATTGTGCTGAAATGAGAAGCCGGGCCTCTGTATTTATAGGAGGAACTGAGGACATCGAGGGAATTAAAATTCCTTCTTCACGCATCCTTTGTTTGCACACTGCGCTGGAAAATTTGTATTTTGCGGCAACTGTAGATGCACTGTTGAAGAATTCTGAGCGCATGGAAGGAATTTGGGCGCCATGCCCATGAATTTGGGAGCCATGCCCAAATTGCATGGTGGCCATGCCCACTTTTCAAACTATGCAATTTTTGAGCACTTTGGTCCCTGCAGTTCGTCCTTTTGCGCATCCTACTTTGTCCTTTTGCACTTTTGACCCTGTAACTTGACATTTATTAATGTTCTAACAGGTCTTGATATTTTATGTCATGTCACATACCAGGGGTACGAAATTGGGGTGTCTACAGTAGCCTAAAAAATAATCAACAAGGACCTTAGAATCAATATCAATGTGAGCTCCTCTAAAACCAACATTTCTAAGCCATTGGACCCCTTGAAGCAAAGCTTTAGCTTCAGCAACAGTATTAGAGGAAGTTCCAAAGTAAGAAGAGTAAGCGTAGATTAAATCTCCAGAGTTATTACGAACAATACCACCACCACCGCTAGTACCCGGGTTGCCATGAGAAGCACCATCCGTATTAAGTTTAACTAAATGAGGAGGATGCCAAATCCAACGAATCACCTAGAAAAAAGGGGAACGCAAATTGGAGAGAATCAGCCCCTAATTAGCGCTTTTGAGGTTGGCCAAGTCTCTGCGAATGGAGAGAAGTAACCCCGTAGCTGAGTGACCATGATTGTCATAAAGTAAAGAGTTTCGGTTCTTTCATAGATGCCAAAGGATAAGGGAGGGGATAATGATGTGCTCAAACGAAAATCTTCGATTGATCCACCATGAAAGACAGGTTTAGAACCAAGAATAGACCAAAGGAAGGTAGCAGTAGAACTATGAAGAAATACATGATCAAATGTCTCTAAGTTGCCAGAAGTGCAACAATAACATTTGGAAACAATGTGAATACCTTTTTTTTAGAGCCTCATCGATCAGTAGCTGTTTCATGAAAAGACACCAAATGAAGACATTGATGTGTGTTGGGACTTTCTGATGCCAATAAAATTTGGAGCACAACAAAAAGGGATTGTTATCACGGATCGCTGCCAAGCCAAAGAAATGGAAAACTTTCCATTCGACGAAAGAGTTCAGCAGGCAGTATCCTCAATGTCGGAGAGAAAAAGATTTTCATCCAATATACGTTGATGATCAAGCGGAGAAATAACAACAGCAACCTCGGGAGGCGATGAAAAGATCACGAACAGAAGAAGCCGATGAGAAGGACGACTTAGCAATCAGGGCCTCCCTCCAGCCATCCATCAAACCAAGGGGAACAATGCCCAAGACCAATCAGCCATTTAATATGACATTCTACAAAAGGCCGAATAGATGGCATGTGACACCATAGATGGGAACCTTTGATCTACGTTTGAACAGGATGGAGATTACAACAATATTTAGCCTTCATAAACCTTGACCAAAGGGAATCATGCGTATGAGACCGCCACCAAATGTTAGCAAAGTAGGCATGTGTAACATCTTTGAGAGAACGAATTCCAACACCACCTTCATGAACCGAAGAACAACATTGCGACCAAGAAATCCAGTGAGATCGTTGTTTGCAATCAATTTGCCCCCAAAAGAAATTAGCAAACAACATCTCAACCATTTTAATCACAGACTTGAGAGGGTCTAAGGAGGCTAAATGATACATGGTGATAAAGTGCAAAACATAATTTATAAGGGTAATCTTCCCAGCCAAAGATAAGAAATGCCCAAGCCAAGAATCAATACGAGTTCGGATCTTAAGAATAAGGGGGTCAAAGTACTTCTTAAACTTACGACCACAGAATAGGGGACAGCCCAAATAAATCAAAGGGAATTCTTTTGATCAAAACCGAAGGAGGAAGTGATGGTGTTGATGCGTGTATTGGGCATTTTGGATGAAACATTGAAGCTGATCTTGCCAATGTTAATAGCCTGACCCGAACACTGCTCATATTTCGATAGGAGCTGGAGATGTTTGGAGATAGATTGAAGACTGCCATTGCAAAAAATTATAACGTCATCCACAAAAGACAAGTGAGATATAACCGGACAACCACTAGTCGAACTGTAACCAATGTGAGGGACTAAAGTATGTATCTCATTTAGATTACGAGGGACTTCCGCAGCTATAATAAAAAGGGCAGGAGATAAGGGGTCCCCTTGACGAAGCCCCCTAGAGGAATGGAAAAAACCAGCTGGGGAACCGTTAACCAAGACTGAGAACCAGTTATCGGAGATCAGGCGCCAAACCATGTCAATAAAAATTTCACAAAAGCCAAATTGACTGAGGACTTTAATGAGATAATGCCAATTAATTCTGTCAAAGGCTTTGGTCATATCCAACTTCATAACCATGTTAGATCCAACAACCTTTTTATCAATGTTGGTCATCAATTCTTGAGCAAGCGGGATATTGTCTTGGATCATACGACCCTTGACAAAACCACTTTGGTTAAAGGAGATGATGGACGGGAGAATGCCAGCCAGGCAAGTAGCAAAGATCTTGAAGATAGCCTTGTTGTTGATATTGCACAAACTTATATGTCTGAAAATCACCAAAGGTGGTTGGGTGGTCTGTCTTGGGAATAGTAAGAATAAGAGTGTTGGACCAACTTTTTGGCAACATGAAACCAGAGAAAAATTTCAAAATCGCAACATGTAAGTCAAACCCAATGATATCCCAACAATGAGAGAAGAAAAATCCAGACAATGTGTTTGAATCATATTAATAAAAACAAAAACATATAAAAAAAACACAAATATCAATTGGGTAATTTAGACTTGTTCAGCATTGGAGAGCCGAAAGTTTTCTTGTTATTCAGCCCCTGCACACCGAACATATTAGATATGTTAGACCTTAATGGACTCAACAAATTTAATACGTTCGGTGTGAAGGGGCCGAACAGCAAGAAAAAATTCAGGTCTCTCCAATGCCGAACAAGTCTAATATTTTCAGCTACCCAGGTCCGAACAAATCACGAGAATGACCTACTTTTTCGATAAAAGAAACGATTTATCAATGTATATTTAAAGCAAAAAAAAACTTTTAAATGATTACCTGTTAGTGCCCCGGAGTGCGCCCGAGCCCCGCGCGCCCTTTTCTAGGGGTGCGCGGCGTGCGGAACGAATATCACACTTTCCATTCCACCTTCCCTTGTCTAAAGGAAGACGATATTAAAAATGCGGAAAGGATGTTGTCAAGGAGCACGTGGAATATGCCTCGGTCACCTTAGTGATTTTTTATCCATTATGAGAGCTTTGATTTCTCCGTATCTCACCCTCCCTTGTTTAGGGGAAGACAAGACACAGAAAATGTATCACTCTTTTATTCCCGTCGTCCCTTGTTTAGGGGAAAACAGAAAAGTGCAAAAAAAAAAGATGTTGCGAGAGCGCGTGGGAACACGCCCTGCCTCACTATGAATTTTTAGAAAAATTGTCTTAAGGTCTATTTCGGATCACTATGAGAGCTTTGGGCTCCCCATGTCTCATCCTCCCTTGTTTAGGGAAAAACAAGATACAAGAAATGTATCACCCTTTCATTCCCAATCTCCCTTGTTTAGGGAAAAACGGGAAAGTGCAAAAAAGAATGTTGCGGGCCTCACTGTGATCCAAAATGTTTTGAAAAAATCGCCATCTTTATTTTAAGGAAGAAACAAAGAAAAACAAAAAAATAAACCAGAGATTGTAAAAATGGGTTCGGAGGCTAAGTTACGAGTTGTGAAGGTGCTAGGCACCCAACTCGCCCTTTCGGTCTCAAAACAGTTTTTGGCTAAAGTATGTTTTTTTGTTATATTTATCTAACAAATAAATAAAGAATTAAAAGTAAATATATTTGTATTTACATTATTTACGGACTTGCAACCGCCTCCTTCCAGTAATTACAAATATACTTCAAAATATTTGGTCATAACAATGGCTCTTTTTAATGCTATTTTCTAAATAGATCCTGACAGCATAACAGCTTATATTTTTACATTGGCCCGGATGGAAAATAGTTTTTTTATAAATAAAACCATTAAAGGCTCACCTTTAAGAGCGTTGGTGTGCTCGCTTTGTCCTTCCAGAAGAGGGAGTCTTTTGTGGTTTGGGCAGTGACCGCTTCGAGGGTTGCTTCGGCACTCAAAACGCGCGAGCAACGCGCTTACGCTTTTACTGTAGTTTGCTTGCTGCTGACGGAAATCGGGCAGTGCAACTGCTTGCTTCTGGTGGATTTGGCCTTTTTACTCGGGCAGAGCAACTGCTCTTTTTGAGATTTTTGGACGGGGGGAATAAGCTAGGGGGGCTAAGGCTCACTTTGACCGGTTGGTTTTGTGTTTGGAGGAGATTTGGCAGAGCTTTGAGGCTTTATAGTAGGGGGAACTCACTATTCTCACGATCGCTCTTCTATCGCTCACTGCGTAAAAACTACGCTGAACAATGATTTCTTTGGGCTTCAGGATCCTTCACAAAGTGAAGCCGAGCACCTGTATTTATAGGCGAGAAGAGGGACATCGTTGGGATTTCTGATTTTCCTCTTGTGCTTCACCAGCTTGTACCGCGTGCTTGAAGACTTGTGCAATGCGTTAAGTCGGAGTGCATTGTAACAACTTTGGGCGTCGACACCAATGGATCTGGGCGCCGCGCACAGAAGGGGATATATCAGCGTCAAGCTTCATTTTTTGCCTCCTTTTTGGACACTCTGCCCCCTGCATTTTACTGTTTTATGCATCCTGCTTTGTCTTTCGCATTTTTAACCATGTAACTTGACATTCGTTAAGTTTTAACAGTCTTGATATTGCATGTCAATGTTACATACTAGGGGTACGAAATTGGGGTGTCTACATTACCACTTGTGTGACATTGACTTTTTTTTTGGCTCCATGCTTGATTTCTTCAAACCTAATGTTGAATCCCTAGGTTTTTGAAGATTGAAGGTTTTTGGGAGATTTTTGAAAAGAAAAGAAGGGGAAGATGGAGGAGAAGAAAATATCTTGGAATAAGATGGTATATTTGGGGGAAGAAGAAGATGCTCAACAATGAAGAAGAAAAGGGGTTTGTTTGTTGGGAAGAAGATTTGGGAAGAAGTGAGTATATTTGTTTGGGGTGGGAGGTTTAGTTATAGTTTTTTAGGTTTAGAAAAAAGGAAGATGGTCTTTTTATCAACTAGAAGGGTATAAGAGTCTTTATAATTGAGAGTATTTTTGTCATTAAGGGAAAAAGGGAAATGAGGGGTCAGCTTGGAGGAAGGGGAGCTAATTAGCGCGACTCAAATTTTAAATGAACTAGTACTCTTGCCCGTGCCGATGGCACGACGCCAATTTAAGAATTTATCAATAAATGAAGCAGCTACTGTGGAAATGAACTACTGAAAATATTATTTTCTTAAAAAAATTGACTTTCAAACGGGGCCTCTTTGCCCAGAACGGAGAGATTAATTAATAATTTGTATACGAAATTGCGGGCCGGACAAAAATTAAATTGATTAAGTTAATTACGATAACAGTTAAATAGAAAAAATATATATTTCAAATTACAAAACTTACACTTTTTTTAATTTTTTTTAATTTGTATATGAAATTACGGGTCATAAAAAAATTTAAATTGATTAAGTTAATTACGATAACAATTAAAAAGAAAAAATACAAATACAAATTTTTGCAACCATAAAACTGTAAAACCGTAAAATATTAACTGTAAAACCGTAATATCTCAGTAAAAGAGTAAGTAATTTTCGCAAATGTAAAATAATAATTGTAAACCGTCTTGTAAACTGTAATATCTCAATAAACGTGATAGAGATACATTCTTTATATTTCATATATATCAATATTACATTGAAATGAATGCCCACACATAATTTTTCGTTTAAAATTTTGGCATTCGTCAATAACTTTAACTTATACTTCCTAATTTAAACATGTTCTACCTTTAGTTAAGAATATTTCCAACCTATTTATAAAATTTTAGGAGAGATTATTGAAATTACTTGGACAAAATTGTAATTTTTAAAAAAACTACAATGAAAATTCTTTTAAAAAAATAGAGAGACATTATTTGGAAATTGGTGTTGCAAAATAGTTTTTTATTTAATAGCTGTAGAATCTTGGTAAAGCAGTAAATTGATTAATTTGTATACGAAATTGCAGAATGGAAAAATCGGGCCGGACAAAAATTAAATTGATTAAGTTAATTACGATAATAATTAAAAAGAAAAAAATAAAACCGAGAAGGTTAAAGGCATTAAAAATTAAAATCCTTATATCCGGCAAGAAGAATCACTGGTGGACTTATGCTTAGGGTGCAAGGCACCGCGCTCAACTAATACTCTCTCCGTTTTCAAAATATTTTCTATTTTGACCCGGTATACCGTTTAAAAAAATGATTGTATTATAAATATTGATGAAATGTGTGGTTATCATTAATACCCTTAAGTATGTTGCTATAATTAAAGTAGATACAAAAAGTAAGGGTAAAGTGATAAAAATGTTTTCTTAAAACGAAATGTTTTGAAATAAGATAATTATATAAGAATAGACGAAAAAGGAAAGAAGTGAGATAACTTGTAAATTGTCACATAAAATCAAATCCGCATTTGCATTGAAGAGATTCGTCTTAATTGATTGTTAATAAAAAAGAGAAAAATTATCATATATGATTGAGAGTGTTAATTACTTAAGTGCCTTGGTCACATATGATTTAATTATTAGATTCACGTTACATTAGTGGTGCTCTTAACTTTTTACTCAACTTGCAACAATTAACTTTTTACTTTTTAATCCTCATTTAGTACAATAATTATAATTAAAATTATACTCCATTCGTTTTCAAATTATCGTTCTCCTTTATTTATTTTTTTGTCCGTTTTTAAATAATTGTCTTTTTGCAAAACTTTCCCTATTGGGAAAGCATATTTATTATTTTACCCTTATTTTTTTATATCTACTTTATTAATTATGGATATATACTTAAATACATTTTTAAAAATAATATATTTTACTAATATTTATAATACAATAAATTATTTTTTGTTAAATTGTATGTTGCATAAAAAATGACGATAATTCGAATAAAGAAGTAGTAATTTTAACTGAATACTTAATTATAAAACCGTCTTTTAAACTTGGTAAAACAGTAAACTTTGTAAACCATCTTGTAACTGATGACGCACATGTAAAGATAAGTTTTAATCATAACCGTCTTATTTTGATGTTTATCATAATCTAATATGAACTTCTATTGTTATATTTGTACACATGTTACTAAAATAACTTCGAAATCAACTTTCATAATTTTAGTAAAAAATTAAAAATAAATGTTTATTTAGAGATTGATTGAGTAACTTTACTTATTTTGAAGTGGTTAGATTTGGCATCCAAACATTCCCACTTGAAGCTCTAGAGTTCATTTCTTTTGTCATTTACAATATTTTGGTTGGTTGAGTACAATTCCTACAAATGGCCTTAAATTGATTTCTTTTTAAATCTCATTTCTTGTACTTTCTTTTCATTCAGTTTTTCTTTAAAAAGAGAATGAAATATTCTGGCTTAAACTATATAAAAATATAAATAAGGCTTGAACTATATAAAAAAATATTATTTTATTGAGATATATTAATTAATAAATAATAAATAAAACAAATTAAAAAAAAAGTTCCGTGAAGTGATTAATAAAACATTGTTATACATTTAAGTATCAATCTATTTAACTGAATGTTTCATACTCAATAGTCACCAAAAATAAATTTTCTTCGATCAACGACAAGCTTAATAGTACAAGTGAAGATGAGTCTCAAAGTTAATGTAGTCTTTGGAGACATGTCTCGTGGAAGAGAATAAAAAAAAGATTCGTTATTATTAAACAAGTTGCAACTTGCATCATATAACAACAACAACAAAACAAGAAGTAAAAGATCAATAACATATTATCCAAACATTTAACAAAAACTTTACATTAATAATTGAATATAAGAGGGATAAAAGTTGGCCAAAGTTTTAAGTAAACAATTCAATAACCATTTTGAGTATAATATGTTAGTAATTGGGCTTGTGACCCGATTATTTACTTTCGCTCATATAGAATATATTTATATTATTAAAGGTTAATTAGTTTTCTAATCCGAAGATGTCTGGGATTGACCTAACTTAACCTGCAAGAAATATAGTTTTTTGTACAATAATATAAATATGGCAACTAAAGGGATAAAACCCTAACAATTGAAGAACACGTCTTCAAGTGGCCGCCCTCCTCTCTCTCTCCCCTATATTCTATTTCACCAAATACTCTCTATAGTCTAATTATCGAGAGGCTTGGATTTGCGGTGTGAACCAGTGATTGTTAATCGTGTTACGTGATATCAATCCGACGAGAGAGACTTATATGATTGTTAATCGCGACATACGAAGATTGTAGCTCAAACAGAAAGTCTTCCGCTTCGCTCAAAGTTCAAGTTCATATGAGTCAACTCATGATTACTTGTAGATAACAAACTTGTGTGATATATGTAAACATATCATTCATTGGTATCAGAGTCTATATGCTTGATTGTTCGTTTTGTTACGTCATGAATTGCATGCTTTCAATTTTGAGTTTGTTTAAAAGGTTTACCCGATAACGAACCAAATTAGTTTTATTATTTTATGTGTAAAACGTTGTTATTTTTGAGAAAAATTTATATGTCTGAGTTCCCTAAGACGAGGCGAATAACATACAAAATTCTCGTTGAAATCCGTTGGGTATTTTTCAAAATATCGCAAACCCTAGTTTTGTTGAAAAGTATTTTTTTCCGAAACTTTGCATGATGTTATGACCTTTTTATTTTCTGTAAAACCATGGTTTTTATGGTATGTACTAGTATTACTCCGCGAGGGCTTTCCAAAGACATATTATATGCTTAATTTGGACTTAAAATGAACGTTTTACGGCCTCGCGAAGTTGGCTCGCGGATCACGTTCACGAATCAATTTTCCAAGTTGAAAAATAGGCATCCTACGACCCCCACTTTTGGCCTCGATGTACTTGCCTTTTGTGGCACTCCTTTCGATGTAAAAAGTACATGATTGGAAAGTACTCGACGAGACGAATCCAACGCCATCGTCCACGACCTCATCGGAGCTCGGGAAGGCGGCATGTGGAGGCCACTCTCCGGCTGGGCGCGTGGGAAGGCTACGTGGAAGACCAATCATACGTTGACTGGTCAACGGTCAAAAGGTTGACTGCTGACGTGGCCGCTACGTCACCAGCCACATCAGCACAGTGGGACTCATCTTTGATGACGCGGATTGATGACGTCAGCCCTGCCACATCAGCCCTAGCGTCCAGTCAGCCTTCTTCAGAAAGCCCACACGCGCAGGTGGCGAATGAAGATGAAGATGCGTGCGGCGTCTCCAGAACTCCGTTTTTCAAACGGTCGGCGTGTTTAGACGTTTTTTGGCCTTCTGAGTCCAATGGTGGCCTCTGTTTTGGTCAATTCGGCTTGGAATTATTTATTTTAGCATTTTCAGTATATAAAAACTTTTTTTATTTATAAAAAATTCAAAAATAATTTTCAGGGGTTGTTTTGTCATTCTGTAACTGTTTAGGGCTATTTGGGACTATTCTGAAATTTTTTAAAATTCTTTGTGAATTTTAAACTAACTTTAAGTCATTTTTCGCATATTTAATTGTCGTTTTGGATTCTAACATTGCGATTGAGACTATACGAGACCCAATAATTTTATTTTCAATAGTGAAAATATTTATGTATATGATATGTGCTTGATGGATTTGTTCTATCTTATTTCTTTTGTTTAAATTATCAATTTAGGAATATTTTCACGTTGTGCATACTTTGGTTGTGATTACGAGCCTCGCGGATTTTCTCTCATTACATGTATGATATGATTATATTTAGTAATTGATTTTTTTTAGAACAAAAGTCAATCGAAATATATATGCTAATGTCTTATTTTTTGCAATAAATTGTAGTGAAATGGCTTATAAGAATGTAATCGTTGACCTTAACAAATGTGAGAAATTAGATGGCACAAATTATAGTGTTTGGCAAAGAAAAATCATGTATTTGCTAAATGAGCAAGAGATTCTCGACAACCTAGATACTGTGATGGAAGAACCAGAGATGGGTAATTTGACCATCACCCATCATCGCCAGAAAATGAAGGAATTTATTAAGTGGAAAAAGAAAGATCGTTGTACATGCTCTACTATGTTGAGTAGCATGCATAATGATCTGATTGACGAGTTTGAGGATTGCTTGACTGCGAAACAAATGTGGGACGACATTAAGCTTATTTATGGGAATACTTCTGCTACAAAGTTGAGGACTTTTACTTACAAGTTTGAAAGCTATAAGATTGACCAGAAACGTAACATTCTTGAACAACTACGCGAGATGTCCGGAATGATTCGTGAGCTTAAGGCTGCTGGTTCTATCTTATCTGATGAACAACAAGTTCAAGCAGTGATTCGTTCATTGCCTGACTCTTGGAGTAGTTTGAGGCGTATTCTGACTCATACAGACTCCATTTAGACTGTTACAGATGCATCTCGTCATGTTGAGCTTGAGGCTGAGTGTCATTAAGCGAATCGCGCGATAAGTGATGCGACTCGTCATCTTGCTCTTGTTTCCCCTGAGGGTTCGCGCAAGTCACATGGGCAACGCAAGAAACAAGCTAAAAGCAAGAAGACTCATGATTTGAGCCCCAAAAGTGACTAGATTGCTAAACGCCGTAGAGGCAAAAAGAATATTGCTAAGCAGAAGTGCTACAAATGTGGTACCTTGAATCATTTTGCTCAGACTTGTCCTGAGCCCAAGAAGGTATCCTTTAATCTTATCTCCATACAAAGTTATGTTTGCTCTTATGTTTTATTAGCTGACTCTCTCCCTGTGTGGATTGTAGACTCGGGCTCAATCAAACATGTGACGAGGATCGAGGAGGATTTGTAGATTATCGAAAAGTTTCTGCGGGTACAAGAAGAATTTTCATGGGAAACAGTTCGTCTGTTGAAGTCAAAGGAGTTGGCTCATACCAACTTCAACTGCGGAATGGACGCTCATTGACTCTTCATGAAGTTCTTTATGCACCTGGAATTCGACATAATATATTATCAGTAGTACAATTGCTTGGACATGGATATTCTTTTAACTCTAGTGATGATCACTTGGATATTTGTTTTGGTGATGAGATTTTGGGACATGGTTTTTTGTCAGATAATTTCTTTAAATTAGATTTGTTGGATTCCCATAATTCTTCTGTTAATTCTTCTTCTTGTATGGTTTATGATGATTCTAATTCTGAGTTATGACATGCTAGACTTGGACATATAGGAAAGGATAGGATGACTAGATTCACTTGAGAAGGCCTATTGAGGTCTCTCACCAAAGTCAACCTACCCTTGTGTGAATCTTGTTTGGCAGGAAAAGCTTGCCGAAAGCCTTTTGGTAAGGCAAAAAGAGCCACGCATTCATTAGAGTTAGTCCATTCAGACATTTGCGGACCAATGAATGTTAAGGCATGTCATGGAGCTTCCTATTTTCTCACTTTTATCGATGACTACACATACTATGGTTATGTTTACCTTATTTCTCACCGCGATGAAGCTCTTAAGTGTTTTGAGCGATTTCTAGCAGAGGTTGAAAATCAAAAGGATAAAAGCTTAAAAACTTTTAGAACTGATCGGGCTGTGAATATTTATCTGATCAATTTAAAGAATTGTGTGAGAAAAAGGGAATACGCCGACAGTTGACAATTCCTATAACTCCGCAACAAAATGTTGTTGCAAAATGAAGAAATCGAACATTGTTGGAAATGGTTAGGTCGATGATGGCACATGCCAACCTCCCAATTTCGTTTTGGGGGGATGCGCTAATGACTGCCGCCAACATACTTAACCGAGTGCCTTCTAAGTTAGTTCCCACAACCCCACAACCCCTTATGAACTTTGGAAAGGTGAGAAGCCTAAATTGGGGCATCTTCATCCTTGGGGTTGTGCAGGTTATGTCCATAGTACCTCCAGTAAGTTTGGAAAACTAGGCCCTAGAGGAAACAAGTGTGTTTTCATAAGATATTCAGATACCTCAAAGGGTTATGTTATGTACGGTGGAAAACCTGACATAGGAATGACTGTAACGGAGTCGCGCAATGTTGATTTCATTGAGAATGATTTCCCACAGATAGGTGAAGTTAGGAAAGACTTTGAACTTTTTGAGATGGAAGAAGAACATATGACATCTTTTGGCGAAGGTGGGGAATTGCCTCAACCTAATCCTACAGTACAACATGAGAGTCAAGGTGATCTTCATCTGAGTGGGAGTACGGATTCTAGTGGGAGTCCGATACTAGAGTGAAGAAGTAAACGTGGAAATATACCTCGTCGCCGATTCGCGATCGAAGAGGAATCTTTCCTAACTACTTCTTACAATTCTAGTGAGCCCACATCGTTTAAAGAAGCTCTTTCTTTACCTACAAACAATGAATGGATGACTGTAATGGAAGATGAAATTTCCTCTATGAAAAAGAATTAGGTTTGGATGTTGTTGATCTTCCGCAAGGTCGCAAGACTATTGGCAACAAATGGGTTTTCAAAGTCAAGTGAAAGGCAGATGGATCAATCGACAAATATAAAACACGTCTTGTGGCGAAAGGCTTTACTCAAAGAGAGAGTTTAGACTATGAGGAGACATTCTCCCCTGTGGTGAGATTTTCCTATGTTCGCCTAATCCTAGCGATAGTAGCACACATGGATCTAGAACTTTATCAGATGGATGCTAAAACTGTTTTTCTCAATGGAGAACTAGATGAAGAGATCTATATGACTCAACCAGAGGGTTTTGAAGATAAGGGACAAGAACGCAAAGTGTGCCAACTCAAACGTTCCATCTATGGCCTCAAACAATCATCTAGACAGTGGTACATTCACTTTCATCAAGCGATAACCTCAATTGGCTTTGTGATGATTGAGGAAGACCATTGTGTGTATGTTAAACGATCCAGGAAAAAGATCTTGATTTTGTCATTATATGTTGATGACTGACTACTAGTTGGGAATGATATGGAGATGATAAATGCCACTAAAGAGTGGCTGTCTGCGCTTTTCGATATGACAAACTTGGGTGAAGCAAGCCATGTGCTTGGAGTAAAAGTCATTAGGGATTGTTCAAAAAGATTTCTCAGTTTGTCTCGATTTGACATGACTAACTCAAAACCCGTTGCCACTCCAATGGAAAAAGGATGTGTCCTTAGTACGAACCAATGCCCTAAGAATGAAGAAGAGAAGAAGAGAATGTCTACGACTCCATATGCGAATACGGTAGGAAGCCTGATGTATGCTATGGTGTGTACTTGGCCTGACCTATGCTTTTGTAGTTGGGATGTTGAGTCGATTCCAAAGTAATCCTAGACCTCAACACTAAATGGCAGTGAAGAGGGTTCTGCGTTACTTATGTTACCAAGGTAGGGATTTGAGCTTGAAAGGTTTCACTGATGCGGATTGGGCTGGAGATGTAGATGGTTATAAATCTACTTCGGGCTACGCTTTCCTCCTTAGTGGCGGAGATATCTCTTGGAGTAGTAAGCGACAGACTAGCACCGCTTTATCTACGATGGAGTAAGAGTACATGGCTTGCTCAGCTGTGGTTCAAGAAGCTGTATGGTTGATGAGTTTTCTTCAACATCTTGATGTTACGACACATGTGGATCATCCTGTAGTCATTGCTTGTGATAGCATGGCTGCTTTAGGTTACACTAATATCCTAAGCATCATGGGAAGACGAAACACATTAATATCAAGTATCATTTCACTAGAGATATGGTTGCAGAAAAGAAAGTTGTTATAGAATATATTCCTACTAGAAGCATGTTGGTTGGCCCTATGACTAAGCCTATAGCTAGAGAGATCTTTCATGATCATATGTTGGGTCTATGGCTTCGTAGGATTTGACATTTATTCTGAAAACACTTTTGTTGACATTTGATTATTATTTTCATTATCGTTTGAATAAATTGCAGTTTCATTTTATTCCTTTTATATGTTAATTGGATGTTTAATATGAAATTGTGTAACATATATATTTTGATTAAAAAGATGTCGTGGATATTGAATTGGCCCTCTCACACGAGTAATTCACCTTGTCGCTAGGTGGGCGAGCAGGTTGAGATAATAAAAGTCTTTGGCACCTATGAAGGGGGGTACGCAAATGACATTACATTTATCGCTTTGGCATACGGCCAAGATGAGACCTTTTATAAAGGTCGACTTTATATCCCAAGGTAAAGTCCGAATGTGAGATCTTAAAAGGAGACACTTGAAGAGTGATTACTTTTAAGTACTCAGGCTAAATGCCAGAAGGGCAACTAGACTAAGGTTCGTATGGCGTTTGAGTATGACATGTCTACTTCGTGTGGGAGTTCCGCCATAGCATACACATCATATTGTATGTGACTATAATGCGACTTAAGAAAGTGATTGAATGATCTCTGCTTCATCACTGTGTGAGTTCTAGTGATCAAATCTAGGTCACGATTATACCCCATGTGACTTATAACTATATCATGAATTTGGATGTTGATGATGCTACTTTGGCATGCCGACCGACGGGCTGTGCACATACAGCCCTACGGAGCATTGCTGAGAAAGCAGTTAATCAAGAGTGATTGATATGAGTGTCTAAGGAAGATAGTATGATATGCATCTATATTTTTGTATTTCAATATCATGGCGATCATATTGAACATACGGTTCAAGAGATTGTTCTTGATACACAAACATGTTGAGGTTTAAGCACTGCTCTTGAGGGATGGAGGATGCTTAAATTGATGTATATATACGTACGGTCTGGGGTATAGACGAGTTTTGTTTTCTAACAAAGACGTTCTATGCTGGTCAGATGGTGATTTGGTATAGCGCTCCACCTTTATCTTTCTTGTCATGTCGCACGCTTCACTTCTAGTATGAAGAGACAGCGTTTAACGGGTTTTGATGATACGATGTGGTAAGAGAAGTGAGTTCATGTGTACGAGTGGGAGATGTTAGCAATTGGGCTTGTGGCTCGATTATTTACTTCCATTCACATGGAATATATTTATATTATTAAAGGTTAATTAGTATCCTAATCCGAACGAGTTTGAGATTGACCTAACTTAACCTACAAGAAATATGATTTCTTGTACAATAATATAAATAGGGCAACTAAAGGGATAAAACCCTAATAATTGAAGAACACATCTTCAAGTGGCCACCCTCCTCTCTCTCTCTCTCCCTATATTCTATCTCACCAAATATTCCCTCTAACCTAACCATCGAGAGGCTTAGATTTGCGATGTGAACCAGTGATTGATATTCGTGCTATGTGATATTAATCCGACGAGAGAGATTTGCATGATTGTTGATCGTGACATATAAAGATTGTAGCTCAAACAGAAAGCTAGTTCGTACAAAATAACTCATAATTAATTATAAATAATGAATTTGTGTGATATATGTAAATAACGAATTTGTGTGTATATATATCCTTCCAAATGCAAGTACCCGGGGTGGTTGCTTTATAAATGACCACTCAATGCTACTAGTCAATAACAATGACTTTTGATTAGATTTGTGGCGGGCTAAATTGTGCTCAGTTGGCTAGTGTCTACGCCAATATAGATGTAGCTTCGGTTAACACATTATTTGATGTCAAGAGCAAGTGCCAATTGAATTGTAGTCACAATTTAAGGTTTAATCTGAGTTGTCAAATCGAATCAATCGAATCAAATTAAATTAAATCAAATATTTGATTTGGTTTTTTGATTTATATGATTTAATTTGATTTAAGTTTTTTTTAAATGAATGGTTTGTTTCGATTTACAATTTGATCTTCTGAGTCGAATCAAATCAAACCAAATTAAACCATTTTGAGCTGAATCTCAAACCAAACCATGAAACCAGACCGAGCCAAGTCAAACCACTATGGTTTTGGCTCGGTTTGGTTCCGAAGTTCAGATGGTTTAGCTCAGTTTTATTTTTTACAAATTGATAATCTGCGATTCAACTCGTATTTTATAACAAATCGAACCAAAACAAATCAAACCATTTTAACTCAAGTCACAGTCTTCCTTTGAATCTCGCTCCATTCACCATTGCTCATGGAAAGCGGGCTTCACCTCATCAACAGCTTGTTTATGATATTGTTGCACCTGATCACGCCACAATAAGGGTGATTACACGTGGAGTATATGTGGAGCTGGTCCAAGTAAAGACTGTCTGTGCGGGAGCGGCAAGGTGGATATCTGGCTGTTGTTCTTGTTGGTTCCCTGTTGTCTTCCTTGTTTCCGTGCGTATGACCTGTCAAATAAGATAGAACACCGGTCAGGGAGCTGGGAGGTTATCCCAGCTAAAGCCCTCCGGCGTGAGAGTCAGTGCTGGATAACGCTGGAGTGTACAGGCGTTCCCTGTGATCACTCTGAATAATCTGTATGCTAGTTTGTATACTCAATGTAGAGAGTTTGTTAAGCGTGAACAGTATCTTCCCTTGTGAAGTTGGTTACTTCCCTTTTTATACTCCTCTCCAGGTTTGGCTTGCCAGACAAGCAAGGACGACACGTTGGAGACATGATCTGTTGGTCGGCCGAGGTGGCTGGCTCCTATTGGTTCTCTCTTTTTCAGGTTTGTCAGAGTATCAGGCAGGTCAACCGTAAGTGGAGCGGCGGGTGCAGAGCACGTTGATGTCTCTCCAATCAAATTGGGCCACCTGGTGTACTTTGTACTTATGTTGACGTTTCTTCGTTCAGGTCGGTTCACGGGGCCGACCATGAGTTCTTGTGTTCATCCGGTCGGTTGGACTCACCTCCTCGTTTTCTCCTGAAGGTCGGCTAGAGCCGAGGATCGACCATATAAGGTCTGCCTAACGATGTTCGGCTGGTCTGGAGTAGTTCTGCCTGGCCTGGGTCCGGTCGGCCTGGTGATGCTCGTGTCGAGGATGGCGCTGAGCTGTGCCACGTCGGTTCGGTTGCCAGATGTCGTCGTTTCGACTGTCACGTGTCAGCCACGTGGAGGGCGAGTGGTTGGGTCCTTTCAGCACCAAAACGTCACTTTGCCGAATTGTAAAATTCATCTTTTCATCGCAGATTGAAATCTCAAAATGAGAACACAAACACTAAAAAGAAAAATATGATACAAACAAAAATATTGATTCTCTTAAAAATAAGATAGAAAAACAAGGGAAAAATATCAAAAACTCCTACTAAAAAAATCTCATATTCAATAAGTCCAAAAAATTATTCGTCTATCTAAAAAGTCTCAAAGTTAAACTCTTAATACAAAAAGTCTAAAACTTAGGCTTCGTTTGTTTCACGGAAAATTACTTCCGGAAAACGTTTTTCACATTTTCCGATGTTTAGTAACCTTAAGAAAAAGTAATCAACGTAAAAGTTTTTCCGAGTCAACAAAAAATGAAGTTTTCTTTTCCAGAAAATGACTTACGGATTTATTTTCCGTGAGTCATTTTCCGAATATTCGAGCAACCCTCCGTGCCCTTCCAAAATTAAACATATTTACATATATATACAATATTTCACCCAACAAATAAATTATTTAGAAATATAAATGGAGTTTTTGCACATTATTTATAAATTATAATTTTAAGAAATATTCACTTCGTCCTAAAATTAGTGTCCACTATATTATATTATTATTTAAGGACGTCCCAAATATCATTTATTTTTATTTTTTAAAATAATTTTTCATATCAATTATTTATAAAAAAATATTTGTGAGCTTGGAAAAAGATGAAACTTATTGATTTGACACCATTAATGATAAATTGAGGGTTATTAAAAAATTTATTTAAACTTCAACATTATTTTATATTCAATAAGCGTATTAATATTATAATATATTTTTTGTATTTGTTTATATATTGTTTTTCGTAACATTTTCCGTGTATTTGCTAAACATCCAAAAATATTTTCGGCATATTTTCAAAAGATTTACCAAACACCTGAAAATGAAATCTTTTCATTTTCCAGAAATTATTTTCCGTGTAACAAATTGAGCCTTAACTCTTCTTCTAACATCATTAGAGTATGGGGTTTTATTTGAAAAAAAAAACTTATTTTTATTTTTAATGATTTTAATGATTCAATATTTTAGATTAAATAATAATAATAATAGTGATAATAACAACATCAACAACAACAAATAACTTACTATTAATAAAACAATAACATTAAAATTTTGTATAAATATTATTATTGTTATTAATAATGTTATTATTGTTTATTAATAATGTTATTATTATTAATAAATAATAATGTAATATTATTAGTAATATTATATTATAATAATTATTATAATTAGTACAACTGCAAACATTACTGCTACCACAATTTCATATTTCATAAAAGTATAAAAGTTAACTTTTAAAATTTTAGTAAGAAAAAATTTAGTTTAAATTTTGTAGATCGAATAGTTGTTATGAGATCATTGATAAATGAATTTCTTAAATAGTCTTTTGATATTTAATGCTAATAATGTTAATGAAGATAATTATATTACTATTATAATAATAATATTATTGTTATAATAATAATAGCAGGAGGAGTAGTAGTATTAATAATAATAATAATAATATACAATACAATTATTATCATCATTGTCATAAATGAAAAAGAAAAATAATTTTTTTGTCAAAATAAAGGCTTTTAACATAACGTCATTTGTAGGTATATTATGTTTTGGATTTTTTGGTATTAAGAGTTTAATTTTAAGACTTTTTAGATAGATAAATATTTTTTTAAAACTTTTTAGATATGAGATTTTTTTAATACGACTATTTTGGTATTTTTCCAAAAAAAAAAAAACAGAAAAAATGTACGTACGTAAACATAGGAGTAGCATATATATACAATGATTGCATATCATTTTTTGACTTTTGAGAGAGTTGGATTCGAAATGGCCGTCTGCAACTGGGGCTGTTATTCTTCAACTTCTCCTTCCCTATCCCCCTCCCTTCCTTTGCTCAAATATTCTACCTCCAAATCCTTGCTAACGACAACTCCTCCCCCGCGCTCTCTTCGTCGTCGTTTTACTTCACTCAGATCAAATGCTACCCTTGCCGTCCAATCCCCCGCCGCCTCCAGCACTGACGGCAGCGCTGGAGGTTCCCCGAAGCTTCTCTTGGAGGTCAAAGACCTATCCGCCGTGATTTCTGAGTCTAAACAGCCCGTTCTCAAGGGCGTTAACCTCACCATCTACCAAGGAGAGGTCTCTCTCTCTCTCTCTCTATCTCACACTCACACACACTCTGTATATATGAGCAATTGCTTGAATCAATTTAAGTTCAATTGAACAATGTTGCTTATTACTATTACTGATTAGGAATTTCAGTTTTATTCATATACTGACTAATTTTTTTCATTTCCAAATTTTACTTCCCTGAAATTAACTGAATTTGTAGGACTGTATTGATGTATTGAGTTTTAGGGTTTCTTTCTTATTGCAAAACTACTGGAAGTTGGTACTTAGTGCTACCTTGCACCTGTAAAAGATCTGCTTTCCTAGTTAAACTTTTGAAGTGAGAATTACCATTTTCCTGATCAATATTTGACTTGGCTTTATTTAAGTTCACATAATAGAACTAAGACCTCTGTGAATTACTGCATACAAATTACTGCGAACAGATAGGTTAATAGTTCGAAAAAAGCCAATAAGTCAGTCTTCATTTGCCCAAGCAGTCAAATTGACTGTATACACTCAAAATACAACCTCTTTTTGGAGGATTGGGGGTTGAGGGGAATATACTGGGAATAATTTATTGTTGTACTCCTTATTATGTAAACTCTTGTGCTTCTAACGTTGCTGAAATTGTGGCTTTGGTTAGGTTCATGCTATTATGGGGAAGAATGGTTCTGGGAAGAGTACTTTTTCCAAGGTTAGTCTTACCTTCACAAGCTTATTGTTTTGGGTTGCTGAACATTGATATTCTGATACATGCTGTCAATATACAACAATTTGAATTCCTACTTTTTGATTAGGGAAAGCGTTTTTGATGCAATTGTAGTGGATTCCTTTGGTCTTTCCTTCTTCTTCTTCTTCTTCTTTTTTTTTTATTAGAATTTTGATTTGCTTTGGAAACTAGTCTAGTTTCCTGTTGAATGCTTCAACAGCTTCTTAAAATGTAGATCTGATATAATGGAACATGGGTGAACTTATCTTCCAGAGTTCATAGTGAGAACTTATTGGTTGCAGGTCCTTGTTGGACATCGGGATTATGAAGTTACCGGAGGCACAGTTATCTTTAAGGGTGAGAACTTGCTTGACATGGAAGCCGAAAAAAGATCTCTTGCAGGGCTTTTCTTGAGCTTTCAGTCCCCGGTTGAAATTCCAGGAGTGAGCAATATTGATTTTCTGCAAATGGCATATAATGCCAGAAGAAAGGAACTTGGTCTCCCGCAGCTTGATCCACTTCAGGTATATACGTTTGCTACATCAATATTTAACTAACTTTACTTTTCTCATATAAATGTGTATACATGTCTTAACTAAGGCATGCATCAACTCGCCTTTTCATTGACTTGCATTCATTAAATACTGAAATTATGTTTATAAAGGTACAAATGAGATTTTGATTTAGAAGTTGGAATGAAATGAGAGAAATGATGAAGAACCCAACAAGGTAAAGGAGGAAAATTACTTTAAAACAGTAGGAAAAGAAGCAATAACCCAAGTAAAGCTGAGTAGTGGATACTCAAGCTTGTCATCTTCTGAATGAGCTTCAAATGAAGCTCAATGTTGAATCACTTGTTACAATTTGATCTTTAGTGAACTGAAATAGAGTCATTAGAGCCGAGGTAATTTAGATTCTTTTTCATATTGTTTCTTATAAAAATTGAGTGGAGGACCTGGAGGTCAATGATTTATCGAGCTTCAAACTGTGTTCGGTATTGGCTTGTTTAGTCGTTGACTGTATAAAATCAAGCTCATTAGCTGGAACCAAGCTTTATGCAAGCAGAACTTGAATAAAGTTATACATTGCTACCAAAACCCTTCTTACTTTCAAGTGGATGGAGCTCAGTAACTGCCTTCCTTCTTTCTTAGGGCATTAGCAATATCGGTCATAACTTCTCTTAGTATCATGTCAAATTGGCAGGATGACTGTACTTGGTTATATTCAAATCTGTGTATATATATATATTCTGAGAAGCAACGATATCTTTGTATGAATACCAGCCAAGTTTCATTTTCCTCTTTTCAGCAATGTTAAATTTTGACTTTATATATTCAGGCAGGACATATTGTTGTCATTAATAAAAACCTTTGCCCTTGCAGTTCTATGGCTACATAATGCCCAAACTTGAACTTGTTAATATAAAGCCAGAATTCCTAAATAGAAATGTTAACGAAGGATTTAGTGGTGGTGAAAAGAAGCGCAATGAGATTTTACAGCTTGCGGTACGTATATTACTTCAGCTACTATTAATATTATTCTTGTTTATTTTTTGATTGTTGTTTGCTGTCTAACGAATGTCATACTCCCTCTGTCCCTAAAATGTAATCTCATTTTGACTTTTGTTGGTCAACATATTTAAACTTTGATCAAAGATTTATACAGAATTTCTTGTCTTGCTATCGATTAGTATTCTTAGCATTATTTCAAATGATTGAAACTATTGCCTAAAACATAGTTAATGTATATTAAATAGGTATTTGATAATTTCCCTTGGTTGACTTTGCAATATAGAAAGTGGACTATTTTTTGGGGACGGAGTGAGTACATATATCTTTCCATCAAATAAATATGCTTTTATACGAGGATGCGTGACCTGATTTGACATTTTGATATATATTTGTACTTGTCAAAAAAATATATGCTTTTAACATGCGACAGGAGTGCGGTTTAGAAGTGACTTCCCAAACTGTGAAACACACATGCTTTTTGGTCTATAAAAACATTTCTTCCTTCCAACAAGGCTTAGATTTTTTCATTTAGATGAGACCAAAACACGGATGATATGAAATGATTTATGTATGCCATAGCACCTAACCTCCCTGATGTGATGAAAATTGGCAGATTATAGCCAACAGCCTGAGCCAGTTTACAGGTTAACATAGCCTGATTAGGTGGGTTGGATTTGGGCGATTGCCTTTCCAGGTAGTTGAATTTGTAGGAGGAACCTGAGTGATATTATAAGGGGATGGGCGTGGAAAATTATGGGATAAACGAATAAGACAATGTTGGATTCATACTCCGATACAAGCTGATAAAAGTTGGATCTGGCTAAAAAAAATTCATTGGAGTGTGACTCCAGTATTGCTTACTTTTTTCGTCCCTTTCTTTACAAGTAATAACATAAAGCTATTCTTCTACTGCTATGGTTGCTTTATATGGCACCAGATGCAATGATATTGTTCATGATTTTTACAGGTTCTGGGGGCAGATTTGGCTATATTGGACGAAATTGATTCCGGGTTAGATGTGGATGCTCTTCGAGATGTAGCAAAAGCAGTGAATGCGCTTTTGACTCCCACAAATTCTGTTTTGATGATTACTCATTATCGACGATTATTGGAATTCATTAAGCCAACCTACATCCATATTATGGTGAGAAAGTTCTACTTTCTTTTGGGAACAGGGGTTGAGCCTGCTTTGTCCGTATCAATCTTATCGGTTTTTATTTATTTATTTTAAAGATTACCATGAATTTGATGCCTTTACTTAAAATTCCTGAAAAAACTATTTGTCATGTTTTTCAGTTGACTTCACTAGTCGTCTTAATACATCTGGAAGCACTTGCTAATAACTTGATGCATCTTCTTTGCTTTTTCATTACTGAATACCTACTTTCTTCTAGGAGGACGGTAGGATTGTGAAGACCGGTGATATCGCCATTGCAAATATTCTCGAGAAAGAGGGCTATAAAGCAATTTCTGCGTCATGATTGCAGACCAATAGGTGTTGGACGTTGGAATATTTTTGTTGTTGGAAGTAATACTCTAATCTGCTCTTTATGGAAAAGAAACTGCTCTTCTACTTCAGGGAAATTTTGGTGCATTCTGTTCCTCCACCTAGTGTGGAAGTGGCTTATTCTACTTTGCATGCGCAGAATTCTTTTGCAACTACTTTGATCAAGTGATGTGGCATGTCATTTTTGTTAAGAGCATTCAAAGAATCAAGGAACTCAAGATTCCGAAGTTGCTCATCTTAAGTTCTTAACCTCAGAGCTAAAGATCCAAATGTGAGAGTAGTGTATTGTTGTTGCTCTGCCCTGCTGCTGTACCCTGTCTAGCTGTGGTGGTACCATGAAGACGAGGACATCATTATTTCAATTTGTGGAAATTGATGTTAAGTTTTATCGAAGAGATATACGTTACTTTTAAGGCTTTTAGCAGCTCCAATGGTAAACATGTTAATATGTAAATGTTACTTATCGAGAGTGCAACTTGAGTGTGCCCATATATATTTTTCTCTTTTCCCTCTTTTGTAGCAGTATCCTTGGCAGAAAGAATCATGTAGTTTCAAAGCAGACAACATTTCGTGTTGAGGGATTGCAGAGTTTTAGGGCCATGAAAGAGCTGAACTTGGTTTTCAACTTAAACTAGTTTGAGCATGAACCCCTTTTCAAGGGAAGGCAACAAGCAAGCCTATATGACAACAATGCTGAACGCAAGTACTCTAGCCTATTATGCACTTGGCTAATCAATTTCAATACTATACCATTAGCAACTTCAATAATCTATTGGAGAAGAAAATTCTCTAACAAGCAGTGTATCTATATTTGTAACACCTGGGAACTCCGTGTGCCTCTTACGCGCACGTTAGACTTTGAGTGTTTGGTTAGGTTAAAATATAACCAATACCCTTATGTTGATCGATTTGAATCCGTTAACTTGCTAGAGTTGCAAGTTGTAACTTAGTGTTGTTGGAAACTCGACTAGATTGAGGGTTAACTTGTATGGACTTGTTCGTGACATTGGATGAACCCTAGGTCTTTGTTTCATCGCCGTTCACTTATATAGACACAATCTACTTCATGAGAGAAGTATCCTTGAGTTGGACGTGTGTTGGTGATGAGCGTTGCATCGCTTCCATCTCCGTTGGATGATCTGAGTTCGAGTAACGTTAACGTCTCATTCCTTGGAGTTTAGAGACTCTTAATCGTTGTACAACTTCGTAGAAGTGTTCAATCCTATTCTTAAAGTCCTTGACTTGGGATCTCATATTCTTACCCGACGAATCGTTGTTTCATTAGTTACTTCGATAATGTTTTGAGTGAGGATTCACCTTAGGTTGTTTGGGGTTGAGTTAGAGACCCTTTGGACTTGATTTCAAGTCATTTTCTCCCTTCCAGACAAGGCGCCTAGCAGATGGACCAGGCGACCACCCATTTTCCATAACAATGTTTAGTTGATTTTTTGTGTGAGGCGCTCGCCTAGTGGGTGGACAAGGTGACCGACCACCTTGTCTTGATTTTTGCTCCGAATTGTTTTGTTGTTTTGAGGTGTTTTACCTATTCTACCCTTAAAATACCCCCTCCTTCATCCATGACCGCCCAATTGAAGGGTAACTTGGTCCCCTAACACCCTTATCAGACCCAACCTCTTCTCATCTCCCTCATTTTGTGCATCCAACCGTGAGATATATATATATATATATATATATATATATATATATATATATATATATATAGAGAGAGAGAGAGAGAGAGAGAGAGAGAGAGAGCTCCCATGGAGGATTTCGACGATTCCCAGAGATCCGACCGTCAAGTCGGGACCGCCATCGCGAAGCCCTTAACGAGGAGATCATTTCTCCTTGGTTTGTTTTCCTTTTCTTCGATTTTATTAGCTGAAAGAGGTACGTTACTAAACCTCCTACTTTCTCCCTTTAGCTTATTTCAATGCTAGGTTGTTAGAGATGTGTTTCCCATGAATTGTTGAGTTAACACATGTCTAGATGACATGTATATGAGGGGTTTTGATTAGTGAACATGTGAGGTTGGATTGGAATGGGTTTGCGGAGTTTGTTGAAGTGATTTGGAAGCAAATTACTTGTTGGTGGGGTTTAGAAACCCGGATGAACTTAGAAATCCCGAAATTATACTTTGCCCTAAAATTGGGAATTTGTATTTTGACTTAACGAAATCCATTATGTAGTTAAGATGTTATTTTGAACCATAGGATGAATTCCTACGACTTTTCGTGTTTGTCGGGTCTTAATTTCAAGATCTCGAGAATTGATCGGGTGAGACCGAATTGGTGTTTTGTAATGAGATATGGTTTAGGACTCCAATTGAAGTCCTTGGATGACATTATCATGAATTTATCACAAGTCATCGGGTTTTATAATGATAGGGTGATTAGTCCATATGTTGTCTCGTTTAAGTCTTTGATCGTACACGATAGTGCATCGACATAAGTGAGGGTTGAATAATGACCTTGAGTGTTTGTGAAAGGTTTGGAAACGTAGTTTAATGATCGTCCCATTGTATGTATTGAGAATGTGACTTGTTAGAGTCTTTATTAAAGCATGATAGTGCATTATTGTGTTTGCGGGTTGAGTTACGATCCTAGGGTGTTTATGAGAGACATGAGAATGTGGTTAAATGACCATTCCATTAGAATTGTTGAGAGTGTACCCCTTGGGCACTTGGTAATTTAAGACTAATTATTAAGTCTTGGGATTTAAGTTATGCCATTATTAGTATAGGTTTGTTTGGGTTGAGTTGTAACGGTCAAACAATAGACACCGACTAAATCATAATAAGAAAATAATTAGGGAGTTAGGTCGAGAACGACCTGAGTATGAATAATGGAGGTTAGACTCAAAATAGTCGACTAAGGATTTGTTAACACTAGAGTGAGATGTGTTTGAATCCCACGATGTTGAGATGGGTTTGGTCTCGGTTATGTTGACCAGTGAGGTCATGTTGTGTGTGTGTCCAAATGACACCTTGACTTGATAAGTCTTTGAGCATGAATATGTTTTGGGAATCTTAACTAAACTAGTAAGCCATTTAGTCAAACTATGAGAGTTCGAAATTATGTTGACTTAGAATAAGCAACTCACGAGAATTATATTGTGGCGTGCACGTAAGAGCACATATTATTAATAGACTACTTTAGAGTCTTTATGAAATGGTATAAAGGTGAATCGACGGATGGACAACCATCCCAGTCGAAATGTTATTAAGTGTACTAAGTGGGCACTAGTGAAAGTTGACTAGTGATAGTCATATTACGCTTTGAGTGTGGGTTGAGTGTGTCGGTGTATACTCTACGAGAAAAAGGACTAATAGAAGTCCGACATTAAATGAATCGGGAGACTAGGTGTATAGTCTTGTTTTGGGGATTTGTCGTGGGGCTAACTTAGTAAGTCTTGACGGGTTTGTAATGAAGATCTTTGAATACCTCAGTAGGTAATTGTTTTTAGGCTAAATACATAGTCTTTGTATATGGTTCGGGGTCCAGTATAAATACTGTAATGCCCCGAGCCTGAAAGCCCGGTCCGCTACGTGTAGCCGACACACTGGCCCACTGAGCATGCAACACCTTGGGTTATCAAGCCCACCACAAATCGGCCCAAAAGTCCATGGATAGTGTTGGTGCCCAGAGGTAGTGTGTGGTCATCTTATAAATCGAACACAATTCTCACACCTACCGACGTGGGATGAGATATTACAAATAGGACCTTGGTAGAATTATATTGTGGGGATCCATGAGGACTTCATTGATTAGGTGTTGTTAGACTTATGATCGTCTGGGTTTAGGGTTTTAGGTTGGTAATTACGGTCTTGGTATATTTGTGTTTTTGGGGATCGTCATAGATCTCAACGAATAATGATTGTTTCTAGACTAAATAACTAGTATTGGTATATGGATTGAGGTTGGAACTAATTAAGTCACTTCGGTATATGTATGTATTTATTCATGACATAGGTATGCATGATTGTGATATAGTAGTAGAGTGTGAAAATCACTTGGCTTGAATTGACTGGGAACTCAATCTGGATTTGTGAAGTTTGTGTTTGAGAATCTTTAAGAACTCAATATATATATATGGTTGATAGACTAAATCGCTAGTCTTGTTATATGTGTTATACTTGCAAAGATATACATGTATGTGATATTAATTACCTGCCAGTATGTGTAAGGTAGTATGTTTAAGTAGGAGTACTAACCTGCTTGGTTTGGACAGGGTGATCGGTTATTGGAGCCTTGTTGGTTTTTGATTTTGATAAGGTAACCAGATATAGGGGCCTTATCGGGTTTTGTAGTGTGATTAATCAATGATGGGACGACGCATCGCCTTCACGAATTATGGGATTCGTGATCGCTGTGGGTTATCGTATCGGAGACTAGGAGTTCCACACGCCTCCACTATGGCTGCGGTGGGGAAGTAGATGTCCATTGTTTATTACAAGTAAAACATATCCTTGGAAGCTATGGTTCTCGAGCAGAGATGTCTCGGGGACGTTGATACCAGGTAATCGGTGTCGAGGGCACATGTTCATTGTGCACGTGATTTGCAAGAGCAATATGAAAGAAGCGGATCAAGGAAGCACATCTTGATTTAATGGGTTTGTTTAAAATCAGATAAGTAAACTCTGATTTATATTGTGGTTTATATGCATATTTATAATTATCATATCGTTGCATGAATGATTTGAAAAAGGAAAGAAGAGGTTATATTGTTATTTTATGCATTTATGTGAATATCATTGTATTGCATAAAGGTTTTGGAAATAGAAAATGAAAAGATTATTTATGTGAAGTATCGAGAATATTATGATACATGTTCACGGTTTCATTATAGTAACATGATGCCATGATTATTCAATAATTGTGCATATTATCATGTTATTTGTAGTAGCGTACTGAGTCATTATGACTCACTCCGTACTTTATTTTAGTGTGCAGTTGCTCGTGAGCCGCATAGAGGTCGAGTAGATCGTGACTGTAGCAGTGCGCAACTGGTCGATAGATCAAGTTAAGATCATGTGTTCATACTAGTAGTAGCCGACTATTTCGAGTAGTAGCTCGTGGAGTCCCATTTCTTTATATCATTTGTAGAAACTCAACATACCTTAGATTTACTTAAAACCATTAAGTTAAAACCATTTAGTATAAATACTTTTCCAAAATCCTTAAAATCAGTTTTTAACTTAGACTTTGTAACAAGTCTAAGTCTATTTGTTGAAACATTCAATAGATAAGATATCTTGTGTTGTTTATACAGCAGATACCCATTTGACTTTGCTTGACATGGCAGCCTATATTTTTATCTGCTTAAAGCATAAGTCATCAGCAACTAGCAGCTGCTGATACACTATGTCAGCACGTGCTTGTACTCTAAAATTCTACCTGCTGAAATCACTGTAGCAATGTGAGACCTCGAACCTTCGTATGATTGACTTCCTAGTTTTGCATGTCGATTGGCCACAACAATCCTTGTTCGGCTTGTTCTAACAACCTTGGAAGGTGTGAGATGACTTGGTAGAAGCCAATTCCCTAGTTCTATATGACCCATAACCTTTAACTTGTTATAGTTTCAAGTCGTGACTCGTTGGTAGTCGGAACACGACTCGGTCGAGAGTTTACTCGCGTAGTTTGTTCTTATGGCCTCGGTTATACCCTAGACCACTTCTTGTTTGTCTTGAATGGTTTTGGAGAGTGGTGTCTTACTAGGGGATAGATTCTCTTAGTCTATTTATGCTTCTGATGCTAAATGTATCGCATTCGTCTCTATCGCGGTGCGTGAAACCGAACCTTGCGTATGTTGCGTCTTTTGGAGTTTCTATACTCGTGTATCGTTGTAGGAAATTGTAGGAGTACTCTAGTCCATATCATAACCCTTCTTTATGTTTTATAACTTCGATCTTGACCATAGTATGCTTGGTTGAGAGTTTGGAAGCATTGTTGCCTCGTTTGAGCTTTTAGATCTTAGGGTTGCTCGGTTTACCTTCCTTGGTTATATTGCACGTCTATTTGACTTGTGATAGGTTGGTTTGAGTTCTAGACCTTGTGTTATAGTCCTTAACATGTTTAGGGAAGCTTAACTAAGCTTGTTTAGTTTTGGTTTGATTCTTCATTGTGTGTTTCAATCTTCATTTCTACATGTTTTGAGGGTTGTTTGGGTACCTTTTGGACCAAGTTTCAAGCCATTTTCACCTCCCAAAAGACCAGGCGCTCGCTCAGTCAGAAGGACCAAGCGATAGCACATTTTCTAGCAACTTCATGTTTCTAAAAACATCACCAAGCGCTCGCCTGGTCCCCTCCACCAAGCGGCCGCTTGGTTCCGATTAAAGCAATGTGTTGTTTTGATTTTTGACGTGAAATCCCTATTCTACCCTTATTATACCTTTCCCCTTCACCCCTTTGAGGCATAATAGTCCTTAATCACCCTTATAACCCCAAGACCCCTCCCCACTCCTCATTTGTGCTTCGTCTTCAGCCAAGAACAGGAGAGAGAGAGAGAGAGAGAGAGAGAGTGTGTGCGTGAGATTGTGTGTGAGATTAGTGTATGTTTCGTCGATTACCGGAGTTCTAGCCATCCGTTTGACGAGCCGAGACCGCCATCGCGAATCCCTCACCGAGTAGATCATTTACCCTCGGTTTGTTTTCCTCTTCCTAGTTGTCTGTGGCTCGATTAAGGTACGTTACTCAAGCCCTAATTTCTCTCTTTAAATCGATTTTGATGTTAGGTTGATAGAGACTTGTTTCTCGTGATTTGTCATTGTTATACATGTTGAAATGATATGCTTTCATTAGGTATTAATATATGTTAGTTAGGGTTTGAACCCAAATGATTTTATTGGGTATATTGAATTGATTAGGGATTTAGATAAATTGTTATTGGGTTTATAAACCCGAATAAATTGAGAATCCCGAATTTATGCCTTGACCTAGAATTTGGGACTTCGTTATTTGACCCATTTGTGGTCAATTAATTATAGGAATTGATAATTCGAGCCTAGAGTTAATTCCTAGGACTTTTGGCTTTCGTCGAATCTCAATTACGAGATTTCAAGATTTGGTCGGGTGAGACCGATTTGGTAACCTTGTAATAATTATTGATTTTGACTCTAATAAATGCCCTTAGATGATTTGCATATGAACGTTTAGCTTGTCATCGGAGTTTATAAGCCCGGGTATACATTTGAGAGTATTGACTCGTTGAGAGTCTTAGTTAGTGCATATGAGTGCATTGACTTGCTAGAGGGTTGGAATCTTTATTGATATGAAGGTTTGGAGAACGTAGTTTATTGACAGTTCAATTATACTCGTTGAGGTACACCTCACGTACGCTTAATGATTTGAAACTAAATATTAGTCTTGGGTTTTACTTAAAGTCACAAATGTCGTAGGCTTATTTGGGTTGCATTGTGACGGTTGGTTGATGGACGCCGTCTTGGATGTATGGAAAGTGAGCTTGGGACTTAGGTCGAGAACGACCCGAGTATGAAATATTGAAATGAGACTCACAAGAGTCGCTTAAATACTTATTAGTAACTTGTGTTAGTCGTAAATGAATCCTACGGCGTATGATTAAGGTTGGGTCGTGATTACATCTTGGGATCCTAATTAATTTAGTGAGCCGAAATATCGAATTATAAGAATTTAGAGAATGAATTGACTTAGAATAAATTGTCATTTTAAAGAAAACCCTTAAAAGTCTTACCTTTGTCGTTTGGTAACCCTAGTTTAACTAGGTAACCTCAAGAGTTATGTGAATTGTGAATTGAAGTTAATGGCTTAGCTTGGGTTCATGTTAGGATATGAATATTCATATTTACTTGTTATTTGACAGAATGCATGACTGTCATCATTTTAAAGAATTGATAGTCTACCTTGTGATTATTATGACTGGGGTTGTAAACAAATCGAATTTTTTTGATTCGATTCGGTATTCGTATTCGAAATATTCGAATTTTTTTTTAATATTCGATAAGAATTCGAATTCGAATACGAATTTGATGGTATTCGATTCGAGTGTTCGCGAATACTATTCGAATAATATTTAATATATTTAATATTTAATATATATATATATATATATATATATATATATATATATATATATATATATATATTAAAACAAAAAAACCCTAACCTAACTCACTCAAACACTCGGTCTCACGTCTCACACACTCCGCTCATAGTGACAACTGAGAACTGATGATGGCGTGCTCACTGCTCACCCCTCACCACGCCCAGAATCCAGATCGCCGACGCCGACCCTGAAGACCCCGACGGCGACCCCAACCCAAGGTCCCAAGTGCAGCAAACGGCAACGACAGCCTCGATCCTTCCTGTTCCTGATCTGACTCCAACACAGCAGTTTCCTCCCTCCCAGCTCCGGTCGAATCCGACGATCTATTCTCCGACGGTCTCTTCTTTCTCGGTTTCTCCGACTACCATTAGGTATTTATATCTCTCTTTGTATATTTTTTGTATATTTATTTCAACCTGAAATTAAAATGACGGATGCACAGCTCAAGTACACGAGCAGCCCGCCATTGTGGGATCTTGGAACTATGGAGTTCCACTTGGTTGCACGGGACCACTACCAGTCTATTAAAGCAGAGAATGGGTTAAAAGTTCTTGAAAATGCAGTTCTGGTAGTTATTAGTTGAACTACATCCCGTTTGATGAGACAGTACCATTCGTAATCGTGGTCCACCATGTGAGCTAATAACATGAGACTGATGGGATTATACAGAAAATGCAGTTCTGGTAGTTATGGGGGCTTGATCTGATGTCAGGTCACAAATTTTACAAAAAATAATTCAAAATTTAAGGGTTCAAATTCCCGAAAGGTATTCGTATGGTTAGTTTTTCGTGATTTTTCAGTGGTTATTGATCATTACGTGACCTGATGCCGATGGCGTCGTGGGTTAAAATTGTCATTTTCTAATGTTTTCTTCTTTTCCTTAAGACTGTAACACTCATATTTATATTGGCCAAATTATCAAAACCAACTATCAAAAGAATAAAATAAATAAATGGGCACCCTAATCCCTAATTTACTTGATCTGATGCTTTTATTTCATTGATACCGGATTTTTTTGTGTGTGCACTTTTATAGTATGATGTTTTGATTGAAAATTAAAGTTAGAATAATGTTATCCAAGTTAGAAAAGTATCACACAAGAAACAATTTTGTAAGCTACTGTATACATACATACTATATCTGCAATAATTGTTTATAGGAAATTACATTTCGTCTTTAGGAATATGCAGGGATATGCTCATGACATAAATGAAGTGAAAATGACAACCAAAGTGAAGTGAAAAAAAAAAAAAAAAAAGGAAACAAGAAGAAGAAGGTGGGACAATCCCAATATAATTCTCATTCTTCTAATTGTGTCAATTTGATTCTCTTTATTTTTCATAAATATGACTTTGAAATGATGATATGCCAGTTGTGGCTAAAAGATTCTTCAAGCTGTTTATCTAATAAAAACATAGAGACTTGACTTAGTCTCTCTGTATTTTTCTTTTGTTTATCTATTATGATGGACTAACCAATTGTGCCTAAGTTCCTTTTTTTCTGGTTGTTTATCGATTCAAAATCACAGTGTTGACTTCCGGTTAAGTATCTGTTGTTTTTACTTTTGTTTATCTGATATGATTGGCTAATCAATTGTGTGTAAACTCCTTTTCTAGTTTTTTATTTTTTAAAAAAATTCTGGGACTTGGTTCAAGAATAAGTCTTATATTGTCACTGTGAAATACAGCAAACCTAAGTTTTTTTTAATGCAGGTACGACCAGGATGCAAAATTCCCTATATATGTAAATTACAACTTTACATGATTTCCATAAACAACTTGCATCAATGCATAAAAAAGATAATTCTCCACTAAGAAACAAAAGAGAAAGGATCCTCCTCAGTCCTTACTTGTGGGTGTTTTTTTTAATTATTATTATTATCACCTTTTTAAAACTTATGTGAAATGACATTATATGCTTTTAGCACTAACGCGTTTGGTTAGAAACAGTAATGAAATATAAACAGTTCATGAATTTTAACTTACCTTTTTGCTATGCTTTGTTTCATTTTATTAGTTATGTTATGTTTATTACTAATTATTATTATTTTATTAATCTTTGTTCTAAAGTCATTTGGGTAGAATATAGATGCGTTAAATATAATAGAGCAAACACCTCAAGTAGACGATCTTTTTGTGGAAGATAATGAGGTAAATATTATATATTAAATAAATATTGTGTATTAACATTTATATATATGTTTTAACATTTTAAGATCTAATTAAAAACTTGTAATGAAAGGTAAGGAGCCCTACGATCGAGATAAATGATGATGGAATTGGAGGTGATAATATAGAAAATTGAGGTAATAATATAGAAGAGGGAGGTGATAATATAGAAGACGATGGTGAACATGAGGAAGATAAGGGTCAATTTGAAAGGAAAAAGAGAAAGAAGAATTCAAAAGCTCATAGTGATTTCATTTAAGTGACTTCAAATGATGGAAGTACAAAATTTCAATGTATACATTGTAAGAGTTTTCTTTCGAAGACAACTACTGGTACAACAAGTCATCTTTTGAATCACATGAAGAGGTGTTTGCAAAAGAAAATTTATACCCAAAAACAAAAGACATTGCAATTTCAGCCTACCAAATCCAAGTTTGAGATGAATCCTTTATCAGATGGTCGATATGATCATGCGAATCAAAGAGAGGTCGTTGCCCATTGGATTCTAATGAATGAGCAGCCATTTAATGTTGTGGAAAACCTTGGATTTTCTTTCATGTTAAGTATTAATCAACCACAATTTGAGAAGGACTCGCGTGCCACGGTAAGGAAAGATGTCATTAGTGTTTATGACATAGAGAAGAAAAAGTTGCAGTTAATGTTGAAAGGGATCAATAAGATTTTATTGACCACTAACATTTGGAAGTCAAAGGTGCAAAAGATTTTTTATATGTGTGTCACTGGTCACTTTGTTGGTTCACAATGGCAACTTCATAAGCGAGTTCTTAGCTTCATGCCTCTCCCTCCTCCACATGCTGGTAATATTATTTCTCTTACATTACATTTATTATTTGTAATTATATACATTTTTTTGTTAATTTGATAAGTATTATTGACATTTTTTAGGTGTTGATATCTTTGATGGGCTTATGAAGTGTACAAAAGATTGGGGGATAGAACACAAAGTCTTCACTATCTCTGTGGACAATGCTTCGAACAATGATGCTGCAATTCGAATCACCAAAGAAACATTCTCTAGGAGTCGTAAGTTGCCATTGGATGGTAAGTTGTTTCATGTTAGGTGTACTGCACATATATTGAATCTTGTTGTTCAAGATGGTCTTTCTGAGATTCACAGCATTATTGAAGATGTCAAAAGTAGTGTGTGGTTTATTAACCAATCAGAGTCTAGGTTGTTGAAAGTCTCTTATATTGTGCATCATTTAGGAATCCCTGTGAAAAGGTTGATTATTGATTGTCCAACGCGTTGGAATTCTACTTATGAGATGTTAGTTGAAGCATATAGAGTTAAGGATGCATTTCCTATATTTGCAGAAAGAGAGACTTTATATAGGAGTTGTCCTAGCCTTGAAGATTGGAACAAAGTTAAGGATGTTGTTGACATTTTAGAGGTTTTTTATGAAGCTACTCATGTAATTTCTGGAGTTGATTATCCTACCTCTAATGTTTTCCTCGCTGTTATTTGGAGAGTCAAACATGTGTTGAATGAGAAAGAAAACCATGCTAATGAGTTTATCAGAGGGATGGTTAAAAGCATGAAGCAAAAATTTGACAAATATTGGGGAAATACTAATCTTTTGATGGCTATTGGAGCAATACTTGACCCTAGGTTCAAAATGAGGTTGGTTGATTTCACTTTCAACAAAATATATAATGAGATTGATGCACGTACACACATTATGAAGGTTCGAGATGCATTATATAGTTTGTTTTTTGAGTATGTTGAACAAGATCAAGTGAGGTCTCGAAAGGGTAGTTCTTCCACTTTAGAAACATGTTCTTCCATTTGTATTGTAAACTCTTCATCTAAAGGAAAATTAGTGCCTGTGGGTTTATCTATGTTTGATGAGTATTTGAACTCTATTGAAGATGTTGCTCCTTTAAAATCAGAGTTAGACATTTACTTAGAGGAAGGTATTTTTAGATGTCAAGATGGGGATGCAAACGTAGCTACTGAGTTTGATGCCTTAGCTTAGTGGAAATCTCAAGAATTGAAGTTCAAAATTTTATCCAAGTTAGCTCGTGATGTGTTAGCTATTCCTATTAGTAGTGTGGCATCAGAAGCCACATTTAGTGCAGGAACCCCAGTTTTAGATCCGTATAGTTCAAGGTTAACTTTTGATATGGTACAAGTTTTGATTTGTAGAGCAGATTGAGTTCGCCAACTTCATAGGATTAAGAAGCCTATTATGTCACATGTGAGTTTTATTTTGTAGAATTCATTTGAGATATTTGCATATTTGCATGATTATGATTTATGACAATAAAATTGATATCTAATTGATTTTTATTTTTATTTAGGAGGCGGACGAGCTGATTCATGTCATATTGCGAACATGATATCTAATTTTTATTCGGTGTTTTTTTGATGAATTTGATAATTGATATTTATTTATGTATTTGATAATTATTGTGGATGTTATGGATAGTTGATCTTATGGATGTTATTTGTTTTTGTTGTGGATATTTAATGTTGTGGGTTTTTGTTATGGATAATCGATGTAATTGATGTTTTATTCATATTAATTCATATTGAAAAATTGAATATTCGAATCAAATACTCGAATCGAATATTCAAAGTGAATACTTGAATAGAATATTTGAATCATTGATTGTTAAATAGATTTTGTAAAAAAAATCAAATCAAATACTCGAATTGAATAATTCGAATATTAATTTCGAATCGAATACGAATCAATTTTAATATTCGAATAATAAACAAATACGAATACGAATACTCGAATAATTTCACGAATACGAATCGAATATTGCAATATTCGATTTGATTCGATTCGTTTACATCCCTAATTATGACTTAAAGCATAATGCTACCTTGTAAGAATTGATTCTTCTATGTGATTTAATAATATGACTTAGGAAGCATATTGTGTTTCTTGCCCTCATGAATATTCTCCTATTGAATTATTAACGTGCATTGATTTATGGATTCCATTAACAGGTGGAATTACGAACTTGAATTGAACTAAGGCTTGAATTGACATTAATCAACTTAAGCTTCCAACTTGTACTTGGCTTAGTGATTTGTGAACTAGGGTTCCTAAATAGAACGAGAACCTAGCGATACCTTGAACGAGAACGTAGAGAGATCCTACGATTTTAAGAATCCATTGACTAGATCACTAGCTTTTGGACCTTGACTTGAATAGAGTGAACAATGTGACACTTGTGTGTTTTGAGACACAATTGACTCCTGACATGATTTTCGTGATCAAAGCATTAATAGTCATCACTATATGAGTTTAGTCGAGTTTTATACCTACTTGAGATTTGGCAAAGTAAACATCTACTTGTGTATTGAATGTAAGTCCAACTGGTATTTCTTGATTGGTATGTGTTGATGGTGGGACGATGCATAGTCTTCATGAACTATGGAATTCATGATTTCTATGTATCGTCGTACCGGAGACTGAGACACTCACCCTCCACTGTTGGCCACAGTGGGGAAGTAGCCCCCATCTTCGTAACCATTAGGACGCAGTTGGCTAGTGTTATTCCGGGCATCTCTTAAGAAGGTCAATGTCTTCATCTCGAGCATCTGACCCACATTCCTGGTTAACTACTTATGACTGCAGGAGCAACACAATAACATTAATTTGGTATCTTCTATATCCCTTATGTGGCTTACTATAAGCACTTATGTGTTAACAGAGTGTTGGTTGAACATAACCAATGAGCTCTAGCTCAACTGATACTGCTCACTTCTCCTAACGGAGGGGTCAGGTGTTCAAGCCTCACAAGAGACACCCTGGACTTTACAACTCTCAACATAGAAGTCGGGTGTTCAAGCCTCTTCAGAGGTACCGTTGTTGTTTAAGTCTTACCCAAAGGCCTCATTTAACTACTCCTTTATCTTAACAAAGGCACAATTTGTTCGAGTCACACCAAAGACATCATATATATATAATTGTAGCATTTCAATACATTAAAATAATAATAAAAATTAAGGACTGGGTACGGTCTATGTCCCCTCCAACCTTCAAAAAAAAAGAGGGTTAGTTGAACATAAGATCTAAATGACCATATTTGTATTGATTGTGCATTGAAAGACTTGATATGTATATATATAGGTATACATGCTTATTTATCTTCAATTCACGAAAGGCTTGATAGGTATGTATATATAGATGTGCATATTCTTACATGATAAATTCCATGAATGAATTATTAGGTATGTAAATGAATTTATACACCTACACCTGATGATCCTATGAGAGACTTGATATGTGTGTGTGTGTCTGTGTGCCTGTGTGTATATATATGTATACTTCTATTTAATTATTCTATGGGAGACTATGGATGTTTATATTAAAATATACGTCCATAATTATATGATAATTCTTGTGACTTGCCTCCTGACTTACTTGGTTGCTTGTGAACAGGGAATTCACCCTAGTTCATCTTGGTAGTCTGGTAAAAGAACGGTTTCTATAAAGTATACAACTCGACTTACTGGGTCTTTGTTGTAGTAACATGATATCATTTTCACTCATGACAATATTTCATTTATGTCATATTGTTTAGTAGTAGCGTACTAAGTCTTTTGACTCACTACGTACTTTGCCTTCTAATGACGTTGAGGTTGAGTAGATTGTGACTGTAGCAGAGTGCAGCTGATCGATAGATTGAGATTAGATCGTGTGGTTCGTGCTGGTAACAGCCGACTTCCCCGAGTAGTAGCTTGTGGAATCCTATTTCTTTTAGTATCGTTATTTGTATATGTACTTTGCTATTCTTGTGAGATCGATATTTTGTAAAGTTATTTAGACTTTACGGTCGGATAGATACTTGGGTATTTGTATTGGTTCTTCTTTGGGTTAGCGTGTTGTGTCGTGCCGTTGTTTGTGGTTTTAGTGTTTATTTCAGTTGACTCCCAAGCACGCAATAGCTTTGGGGCTTTTTTTTATTATAATTGTTATAGTTGTTGGTTAACCCCGGTATGCTTTAGCCATTGGGTAGTTGTTATATCAGGTTGGTTCTGTTGGAAAAATTGTGTTTAACAATGAAATTGTGCAATTTTGTGGCACGTATTTCTTCACATGTTGTTTGTGTAATGACAAGGGTAATTGTGGAATCGTGTTCTACTCCGTGAGAACATCGAAATCATATATTTATTTGTCCAATTTGGTGTTTGGATGAATAAGTTATGATTGATTAAAGTGTGGTTGTTGGAAGTGAGTTTATCCCACATTGAAAGATTAACAAAAACTTGAGTGGTTTATATACAAGTACCTTATGTGGTAAGGGTAAGCTTGTATAGAATAGAGGCTCTCTCTCGCGCACGCCTGCGCAGGGGGGGGTGCAAATCATGGTCCAGGTTAGCCTTTGGGATACCGTACTCATGTGCGAGCACGTCCCGCGGACACGAATGTCGGACCAAATTTGCCTGTTCAGATGGATTTATTTCATCATCATTGTGGTTATTTAATTAGTCTCTTGTCTACTCCTATAAAATGATATTATTTCCACAATTACAGTAGACGATTGAACACAGTCAAGAACAATCTATATTTCTCCTCTGCATTCTTCAAATCGTTGAGTAAAATTCTTTGGCCTCCTGTTTCTTATTGGTGATAGAGTCGGGCACAGATTCAGTTCGTCGGAATCCTTAGTGCTAAAGGTTTCTCCGTTGTATCCTGGGAGACAGACGTCCAATAGAGCTTCCAAGCACAGACGGGAAGGGACGAATCTGTTTTAAGGAAAATGTGTGTGACACAGGCCTCAGATTTGAAGTCTACCTGCAGACCTGAAGTCTTCCTGCATACCGAAGTCCACCAGCACTTGAAGTCTACCTCGCAGACACAAGTCTACCAAATAGATTTAAAGTCTACCTGCAGATTTGAAGTTCACCAGCAGACTTGAAGTCTACCTGCAGTCTTACAATACAAAGTAGTAACCTTTTTCAACTGTTTTCAATTCTGTATTTGATTTATTATTGTTTTTCCCTGTATTATTTTCTAACAGGTTCTTTGTTGAAAGGCCGGTCTGGAGTGCCGATAGTTTGTTCAGTGTCTGCAATGTTGCGGCACGCGAGTTTTGTTTTTCCCCTTATGAGATAAATGTTTCTCTTGGTTTCTTTAGCTTTGGTTTCGAGCTTCATAGTTCGGGTTGAAATCCTGTATTTAGTACGACTTCACCTCATGTTTAGAGCTTGTTAGCTCGACCGTTCGACTTGCACTATTGTTTTGTAGGTGTTTGTCCTCTTCTTACATTGTCCTAGCGGCACGACCTCAAGATTTCGTGTTGAAATCCAAGTCGGGTCGTCACAAGGTATCTGGAAAAGATCTGACCTTCACGTGCTTAGTATAATATATTATTTTGGTAATATTTTTCAAACAAAAGACTATTCACATGTCACTTCCATAGAAGACTTTCGTACATGTTATAACTGTTCTTTGTATACTCATACCTAGCTAACCACTTTCTTTAATATTTCATGCTAAGAAATGCTCTTTATCTCTTACAATCTTCCTGGATTTCTAAGCATTCAATGGAACATCATTTCATCAAGAAATTCAAGATTCAACTTCGCTCTCTCAAACAACTACAATTTTGGATTCATCTATAAAACGTTTGAAGCAAAGATTGAAGAACAAACCCTTGCAATATTACTTGCTCAAGCTTTCATAAATCAAAAAACTTTCCACAACACTCAAAAGAGACAAACTAGTCAAAGCTCTCATTCAATCGAAGAACTTTAAATCTTTCCTTGAAGAGCTTCTTCTCCAAAACATTACTAGACAAATTTCCTTTATAGTTATTTTTTTCTAGTTTCTATTTTGAGCAATCTCTAATTCCATGTTCCTTTACTCTTTCAAATCCTTAAAGGATTGCAATTGTTGCATGAGTCTGATTCTTGCTAGATCAAACTCCTCAACACTGATCCGTTAGTGATCACTTAGCTTATACATAATCTTAATACATTTCAAAATCCAAGTTTAACCAACTTGGTAGTGGACGTATCAGTTTTAACACTATAAACCACTCCAAATATCGTATTCAGTCTACCTGTTGTTTTCACTGTTCATACACTTAAGCAGCTCATATCTCTCTTACCATAAAAGTCAAGTTTGTTTCTTATAATTTAATTGATAGACAAAAGTGCCCTTAAACTTGACAAAAGTGCCCCTAAATCTAATAAACCACACATAATTAAACTAAGGTCAAATATGTCAATTTATCAAATTGTATTAAGGTTAGATAAGTAAACCTATCCTATGTTATGGACCAAAAAAACCCCTCAATGCTTTGAACCCTAAACCATGGAATGAAGGCTAAATTTGTAATTCAGCCACCAAAAAAAATCCCCAATGTGTGTTACCCATCGTTTCGTATACATAATTTCACTCCAAATTGTCAGTTATAATCGACTCCCCTATTTTCCATTTTTCGCAAATCAAACTCAATCTGCTTCCCTTCTTCTTTGTTTTCAAGATTTATCTTTCACTTTCAATCTTTCATCAAAAGCTCACACTCTATAGTTCTAAGTTGTTGTGAGTGCTCCTTACTTCATTTTGCCGAAAAAGACGGTGGCACAGAGGCAACCGACCAGAAGCATGGAACGGCGTCGAAGTTGTGAGGTAAGCTTAGCTTAATTTTATTTGAATGACCTTACAGTTTAAAAGCGAAAATTGATTAAATTAAAGTCATCAGTACCAAAAGTCCATCAATACAAGCACTCCTCCCGTAGTTGGATTCAAGTTTGATTTTGATTATCAAACTAATTTGGTTTAAGGGGACTGGTGTCCTATTCAGAGACTAAGTAGATAATAAATCGAGGCACTTCATCTTAGAAAGATTTCTTCTTGGGAAGACCTGAGTAAATACTGTCCCTTCCTATGTGAGCACAAATGTTTGATGAAATGCCTCAATGTCATTTTTTATACTCTTTTTTTTTTTTTGGATTGTTATTAGATAAATTTGTGGCCTTAGCAGTATATTTGGTTGACTATTGGAGATGAAAAACTATATTTCTCATCACGAACTGACTCAGCTAAAATGCAAGAGTATTTTGGATGGTGGTGAAATAGCTCAAGGACAGATGTAATACTTCAACAATAAAAAAGAATGTAATTTAATTCAGAAAGGAAAATGGTTATTTGCACACCAGAGAGTAAATCAAGTACGGGCTCAATGTGCTTAGCAAGATTTGGGCTTTATTATTTGTTGGTCTTTGTACGTACTTTGATTCACTCCAATTAAAGATGTTATATATTTTCAGATTAATTGGGTTAATAGGGATGTATCTTTTTCTCAGTTCTTCATGTTGTATGGCATCTTACTGTGCATTTTATTTGAAATCCCACTCTACTTTTTTTTTTTTTTGTAAATTTGAATTAGGAATGGCATGAGCCAAAATATATATATTGTTTTAGTTTCAATTGTATGCCGCAAATGGCTAGATTGAGTGGTGAGTATTTGTGTATCGAGCTTGAGTACATACTGGTTAATAGGGATGTATCTTTTTCTTAGTTTTCCATGTTGTATGGCCTCTTACCGTGTATTTTATTTGAAATCCAACTCTACTTCTTTTTTCTTTTCTTTTTTTTGTAAATTTGAAGTAGGAATGGCATGAGCCAAAATATATATAGTTTTAGTTTCAATTGTATGTTGCAATGGCTAGATTGAGTGGTGAGTATTTGTGTATCGAGCTTGAGTACATACTGGTTTATCTAGGAATGACAGTTAGATTTGGGGGTCAATTTCTTGACACGAGTTAGTTAGGCCAAGCAAGGTTCTGACCATTAGCATCACATGACTGAAGTGTTTCTTTTTTTCTTTTAGCATAATCCTGGGGTAATCATGCTCCCAAAAGTCAATAATATTTGGGGTAAGTGCTCATTTTAGCATAATTGATTTTCCTCCCAAAATCCAAAATAAACTGAAACACAAGGCTGTTGGTTGCTAGAGCTCTCCTTGTGTTTGAAAAGTAGATGCTCAAGCAAGACTCTGGCCTTTTCTAACAACTATCTTTGTGGTCTGTTGACCTTTGTACTTTGGTTCCTCTAACTTGGCAAATGTTATAGGTAACCAAAACCTATTATATTATCTAACTTGCCCTGCTTCAGTTTTATGTTACTATCTTTACGTATACACGATTTCATCCCATGAGATGCATGATTACAAACAAGTGCCCTCTTTTCCACTGCCCCAATAAAACTTTTGCAAAATCAAAGTCAATTCTTCTTCCCTTCTTCATTTTGATGAAGAAGTCTATCAAGGAATTGACATGTTTTCAAATCATCCATAGTATAGTAGTATATCATTAGCTAGAAAATCTTATTAATCTGGAAGATTGTTTTGAATTTACATTTATTATAAGCACAGACAGACCTTGGATCCAAGTAAAGTCTAAAATCAAGACGGAATACGCTAAAGTACAGTCTACGACATGGATGTTATCTCATTCTTTTCCTTTCGGTTTCATTATTATGTTGTATGGTATATGGTTGAGGTAGTATGGGCTAATATTATTGTTGGATACAGATTGGTTAGTGTATATACTCGATTTATCTATTTCTTTTCTCAATCTAATTGTTCTTTGTGCAAAAATGCATTTTGATTTGTAATTCTCATTACTTTGTTCTGCCATCTTTTTTTTTTTTTTTTTTAATTGAAGCCTTATTGTTGTTAATGCATAATCTGTTGATAAATAATTTGTTTGAGTTGGACTTGAGAAGTTTATCCTAAGCGAGATTGATGCTTTGAAATTCCTGTCTAATTTTGAAGTAGACTTGATTGTTTTGCTATTGTTTGTGGAAATATTTTTGTGTTGTTGCTGATGCATTGGCTAAGTTGGGGCTAGACAGGGGTAGTTTTGCTACAGCTTGGTGGCAAAATTAGGGCTCATGCACAATTGTATTCTTATCAGCTACAAGACTGGCATATTCAAGTGGGTAACAAATAACAATAACATTGTTTGTGAATTGTGCTACATTTGTTGTCGTTAATATCAGAAATTGTCACTCCTTAGATAATCATTTACTTGCTGTCGTAGACCTCTAGGCTACAAATATTTGTCTCTATTTAGGGATGCCTATGTTGCTAGGTATTTGTGATGCATCGTCTCCTTGTACCCATTCCCTCTGTTTTGGCCAGTTCTATCCTGCTACTGGTTCATATCTTAATGTTGTTATTTTCCTCTTCTTTATGCTCGGCCTCCATATTGGTCTGGGGAAAGCTTTGGGTGTTTGTATTGTGATTTTGGTGTATTGTTTTGAAGTGTATCATGTTATGTAATATAATCCATATTTATAAAATTTGTTTCTTCTGCGGATCAAAAAACAAACAAACAAGCGAAAGTTCTCTATTATGTTGGTTAGTGCATATACATATATGAGTAGGTCTCCTGTAAGACCAATTCATAAGACGGAGCTCCACTCTCTCACAACTCAACCCACCAACACATGATGGGTCGGGTAAAGAGGATCCGTCTTATAAAAAATACATGTAAGACTATCTTACCCAAGTATTAGGCTACATATATAAGATATATGGGATGCCCAGCTATGTCCATGCTCGAGATTCAATAGTTGATTCCCATATTAGTTTATACTCCATAAAAACCTAATATATTAGTTTACACATTCAAGGTAGATGTTAGTCCCTTGGTGGCCAAATGCGATGATCCAAACATGGCTGATGATGAGGGTTGTTGCTAAAGTTGTTGTAGAGAAGCTGGATTCTTTTATGTGGTAATTACCTATGCAAAGCTTTGAAAGTTTCATTGCTTACTTTGTGTATTCTTCTGTTTCCGGATGATAGATGACTGAAATCCTGACAAGATACACCCATAATGTATTCGAAAGGCATGGTTTTGATGTCTTTTTAAGCAGGCAAGGTTACTACATAAGTAAAGAAAAGAGTAAAAGAAAGAAAATATAACTTGAATCTTACATACCAAGCATGAAACAGTTGTTTGATGTAACTGTTTAGAGGTGTATCATGTTAAGTAACCGTATTAATAAAATTTATTTCTTCTGCGGATCAAATGAACGAAAAAAGAAAAGAAAAAAAGAACTTTAACAAAAAAAAAATTGAGATTTGTTAATATGCATGGTTCCTTGTATAAGTTCTAATAGTAGTTTCATTTGATATAAGAGTAAGAAAAAAAAACTAATTTTTCACCCATAACTTCTCCCAATAGTATATTGAAATCTATGCTTTATGGATAAGTATTGAGATTTACTGTTGAGTTTGTAGCTAACACCTTCCTGTTTTTTTGGTCTCTGATAATGAGGTTGTCTTGGTCATGTCGAGTTAGATTGAAGGAGCTGCTCGAAATGAAGGGGTTGTTTTCATTTTAGACTTAAACTATTTATAGAGTTTAGCATTGAATAATACTAATTACTAGGGTGAGGTTTTTGCTCAACACGTACTGAACTATTGCTAGTTTATCCCTATATAGGTAATGGTAGTGTTGCTTCGTGTCTAAGAGGTATTCTTTACTAAGGGTGGCAAATCGGTTGTGTTGGGTCGTTATCGGGCCGACACGATAACAACACGACACGATAAGCACGAACACGACACGATAAGTTTATTGTGCATAATATTAAAACATGAACACGACACGATAAAAACACGAAAAGCACGGCACGACACGATAAGCAAAAAATTACTATTTATTTAGTCAGACTCATTAAACATGTTAAGCCTAATAACCATTAGAAAATATATAATTTTGATTTTTTAATACATATTTTGAAAATTTATCAATATAAATGGTCAGTTAGTTTAAAAGTCATAAATGTTCAAATGATAAAACTATGAAATAATCAAGAAAATAGTTCGAAAGAAGTGAACAATCCTAGTAAATTTTTAAAACTATATTTTAAAAACATATATATTTTAGTTATCGTGTCTTACCATTCTTATCAAGACAGCCCGATAACATCCCATTTTTTATCGTGTCTTATCGTGTTGGCCCTATAACGGCTCGAACCCGATAAGCCCCACCCCAAACCCTATAATTTTGTGTTGTGTTCGTGTCGGTCAATCGTGTCGTGTCTCAAATTGCCACCCCTATTCTTTACTAGTCTCATCATATGGTTTGTCTTTATATTTGTGATTCCTTGTTATAATTAAATGTAAAGCAATGTATCATTTCTCACTACTGATTGACACTATTATATTGTGAGGGGCAGTCGCCTCCGGATTGGCGGACAAGAAAGTGAATTGCAATGGGATCTGCAGGGGACCTCACTTGTCTGCATGATAATTATATTGTTCACAGAAATGTTAAAGCTGCAAGCTTTTTTTTTTAAGTGTGTACCTAGCTCCTGAGTACCTCTCCACCGGAAGGTGTTCATTGAAGAATGATGTTTTTGGATACAGTTTGATGATCTAGAGCTCATCTTTGGACAGGGGGCATTTGATTTTCCTTGGGGTGCCAATGATGACAATATCATGATGTTGGATTGGGTAGACATTCCCCACTTTGCATATGCTATGTAAATTCTTAAATTTATGTTTATTATTTTGGTTGTGTTTCTGGAGCTTTTTGAAACAAGTCTTCTAAAACAGGGATAACTGATAAGAAACCACTGTCAGACCCAACACAGACCAACCCCACTACCCAACCAAGGATAAACTTTCTGATGGGAATTTGTTGCTCGGCTTTGTGTGTACATTTGCCTCTAGGAATTCATCTTGAGCCATTTATGAATTAATGAACAATTCGTAAATCCCATCTTCGAGCAAAAGCTAACTCATTTACTACAAACCAATAAGAGTTTATCTCATCCTCAAGTTGCATTTGTGAACACAACTTTTTCTCTACAAATCATTCTCCTATTGTGGTTTTCCCATTATGAAGCCTTCCCAGCAAGATGTTTTATTGTTTTTGTAAATTGTCCTTTGCAATGTGCTGAATGTTTCCGGGCCTTTTGGCTATGACTACTACTTTGAAAATTTCAAGTAAAAAGACTTGTGATGGAATGGAAGTTGCACCAAGTGGTTAAAATGGATATGCTGGCACTTCATATAAAATTCTCTTATTCATGCAAAAGCAATTGGACAGGTTATTCAACTTGGATAGGTTAACAGAGGCCTTGCACGATGTCCCGAGTTTCTTCGACTTGCAATTACTTCCGCTATTATAATCTGGCGATTTCAAACGGTAATTTCATCTACTACTTCAAATAATATTGGGTTTTAATTTAAAAGTTTTATTCATACAATAATCACTTTCACTTTTACTTTCTTATTATAGCTTGTAGATATGGTCATTTGAGACGATGGTTCTCCTAGCCGGTCTTCTTCCAAATCCAACGCTTGAGACATGAGTTCTGTGAGGCAGGTTAGCATAGGAATCACATATAAATCAAATGACTACTACAAAGTTCAGCACCAAAATGACTACGAGGACACACTCACAATGTAGAAGGAACAATCAAAAAAACAAAGAAACAACAAAAAAGTAACGTTTCTATAGGCATGAAAAATAAAAAAAAGAAGGCATTGTTTGGTAATCGAGCAGGGATAAATAATATAATTAATCCAAGTATTATTAGCACTCTCGCTATTAATCAACACTTGTATATCGAGGGTAGTTTTAAAAAATCGTAGTCCCATTAATTTTTTTTGCAAGAATGTTAATAATACCACCCTTCCCTTTGCTATAATTAGTGAGAGGATAATGATTTTAACTGGATAACTTGCGCTATTAGTCCAGACCACCTATAGCGTACCAAAATCAGACAACTCAACTTATTAATCTTATCCAACCTTAATCATGACTATCAAATGACATTGAAAAGAACCAATATGAGGAGCAAGCAAGCAACAAGAATGGGCTCAAGCCATGAGACTTGAGAATAGAAGTTACTTTCTCTAGATTTGAAATACTATTTTGTTCGCACTAATCTCAGTATCAAATTGAGATATCTATTCAATATAACTCAACTCTCTTACCTTTCATTTAATGAAAAAATAAAATAAAATTTGGCAACAAGATTCATATATTTGAAGTTATCAAATTTATAATCATCGGACAACACGTGCAACGCACGTGGCCTTCACTAGCTACTTAAGTGTCTAAGAGTTACAATCCTGAGTCCTTTACATATTTGATCTTATATATTGTACTTCAATTCAATCCTTATATTCAAGCGATTAAAAGAAAACCAAATCAAACTCTTTTTAGTTCAGCAGCTGCTACCTAATATATCAGCTGCTAAAAACTTATGTTTTCCGCTGCATCTTTTAAAGGTTTTCAAAACAACCCTCAAAGTTTTTAAAAGGCTATTCACCCCCCTAGCCTTATTTCGTTACCAATTGGACTTACATCATCGTTATTTATATTATGTACGTTGTTATTCTTGTGAGGTCGACTTTATGTAAAGTTATATAGACTTTACGGTCGAATAGAACACTTGGGCATTTATGTTAGTTGTATTTTGTAGACGACATGTATCGTCGAGCGTGTGTACTTTAGTTTATAGCATTTATTCAGTTGTCTCCGTGCACGCAATAGTCACGAAGCTTTGGTTAAGTTGTTATTGTTGTGGTCTCCGGCATGTATAGCCGTTGAGATTTTTGTTTATCGGGTTGGGTTCTTGTTATTTCGTCGACCTTGATTAATCGAGGGTTGTTACCCGTGCGCAATGTTGTGTCACGCGAATCGAATTTTGGACTGAGAGATTTACTATCTCTTTGATCATGTTAGCTTGGAACTTGATAGCTTGGGAATGTTATTATTATTTTGATTATGCAGTTTTGAATTTGTTTCCCTGTATCGCCGTTACAGTTTCACTTCCTTATTGGAGCTCGTGTAGCTTGACCATTTGATTTGTGTCGTCATGCTTAGCAAGTACTTGTCGATTGTTTAGTTTCTTTTAGCCGCACAACCTTGGGATTTCTTGTTGGAGTTCGGTCGGACCACCACAATATTTGTTTGATTTACTAGATCCACCTTGTTGTGACTTTCATGTCCTAGCATTCACTTGCTTTGGCATAACAGCAACACCAAGGATATTTATACATATTTGCTACAAAAATGACCTAAAGTCAATATCCTTGATCTTTGTGAAAAGTTACAAATGAACACTCTTGTGGTACAGTCACGGAGGGAGTGCCATCTAACTTGGGTGTCGGTCATCACTGATCAGTATCACAATCAGTGCACCTATTTGCCTGAAAGTTGCGTAGAACCTCAAATGTGTAAATATACTGATTGGCAAGATTAACTACATAAAATGTGAACTAATTACAAGGCACTATGGGCATCAATAAACCTGCAAGATTTAATCTAATGCAGTAAAAAAGTACACTTATTACAAAAAAAAAAAAAAAATGTCTCGGTAATTTTGTCCATTCGTCTTGGTGGGTTATACACTACTATATGTAATGATAAGCCAAGCAAACTCAAAGTTACCTGCCGTATGAGGTATCACAAACCTTGCAAAAACAATTCGCTTAACAGGAGCAATGTGCCTCTACATCTCTTACATTTATCTCTGGATGGCCTAGGTAAGGTTATCGTGAACTCTCTTTTTCAAGCTTTTCAAGTTCTTCATGGTGCTTTCTTTCGGCTTCCTGAAGTTCCCTCTCAGCATCCTCCTTGTCTTCCTCCAGGTCACGATCTTCAAATTCCTTCACGGCTGCCATCGCTTTGACGACGGGATCTCTCAGTTCAGATATCAGACCATCACCAACTCTGTACTCTTCTTCATCCCCAATCAGAAATAAACGCTGGTCAGGGCCGGTTGCCATGGGAATGTCCACTGCTAGTAACTTCATATCATACTACAAAGAAAGAAAGCAAGAAAGAGTGCAGTTAGCAACTGAACAACTGACAGTATATACATGACTCATCTTTTTTCTTATTTTTGTAAGAGCAGACTCATTTATGCATGGAACTGAGTTAAATTTCAAAAACAGAAAACCACAACATTTATTAATGAGAAGCAAAGGACTATGATGTAGGTACATCCTCCTTTCTGCACACACAGTCCACTTCTGAAAGTCTAATAATTGAAGGATTGATAGGGATTTCCACCAATGCCCTTAATATCAAGGATAAAAGTAATTTTTCTAATTTTTGTTAACCTTAGCTAACAAGGGTAAGTTTGGGAACTCACAAAATCAATTAACTTAATATTTAAAAACTAATATTTTAGTGAAACATCCAAAAATAGAAGTAGGGACTCTTTGAGTGGAAAAAGGGCTTATATGAAAATGAGAAGTAGAGTAGCAGGTTCCAATTCAAACCTGGCCTTTCTTGTTCTTCACTTCAACGCTTACTAAGCCTTTCCTCTCGGAACCTCGTATTGGGAAAATAAGAAAACACCGCTTGCTCCTCATCCCTGCCTTGAAGTTCTTCAAGGTAATGCCCCCTCCGGACATGATATATGCTCTTAAATCAGTCCCAGTTAGAGGAGCACCCATGACCTCAAGAATTCCAGCTGATGTATTGAGCCTCCTCATCGCCATTCTATAGACCTTGTCAGGATTAATAGTGAATCTTGAACGGAGATACAAGCCCTTAACAAAACAAGAGGCACCAGATGTAGGTCTTTATCAGAGTAGAAAAAAATGGATTCAAATATTTTGGTTGAATTCTTTACAATTCAACATTTACTATAAGAGATGGAGCTCACATATTACACAGACCAAGATAACATCTGAAATAGACATTGTCATGATAGCAAAGAGAAAAACAGTAAACAACTAGCATCTTTAGGAAATTTTAAAGTTCAAGAAATAGAATCAATTTAAACTGTAATTTAGTATGCGACGAGTCTCACGATACATCAACTCCGTGGAATTTATAGGTTCAAAACACATTAGAGTTAGAATCAAGCAGAGGAGCAAACATACAATCATTCACTCAGATATTGATGGTCAGTTGGTCACCATTGATACTAGATGCTTAGTTTAGTTGAATCAAATTATGGTTCAATAATATCTCGAGAGGAATTGGTTTCAATAACTTCATGAAAGCAAAACCAGCGTCTACTCAGAATGAGCTGCCGACAACCCTCCTTGTCAGATTTATGTGCTGCCATCAAACACCATGTGGAAGAGGTGTGTAAGCCAATCACATAACACAATTGGCAACACAAAGCGTGGCTGGCTCTAATAAACTCATAGAACAAGACAGCTCGTGCGTATACTAACAAGAACACACATTTTTAGCAGGGACTACATTACAGTAACCACCACTATATCATATTCACCCTCATTATCCACCAGCCAATCAATCTATTCAATTCACAACTTCACTAGGCATGATAATGATTATATTTATCAACGGAATTCTAAAACTCCACGGCCAGTAACCAACTTCGCTTTACATACTTGTAATGTCCATAAGATAATGGCACTCTTCCAACTACTTTTTACATGAATAAATCAAATATGTGTCAAGATATGCATGCTTGATTGATCAAGCTATATTGTCAGGAACACTGAAGATTAGGGTGTTCATTATGCCATAGTTGTAGACCCTATGACATATTCATGGTTTCATGTCCATACCGATATGGGTCGTTTGGTTTGCAGCAATACGAGGCCTTATTGGCTGCCTGTAAACTAGTTTGTTGCCATGAGCCAAGTGCAGTATGAAACTTTGGTACTGTGTGGTGATGTGCACCTAAATAAAGCATTTATGGGATCCCCTTCTCTTAAACCTTAAGGCCTCGAGTAGTACACGGAAATGGAATCAATTCCACAGTATCGATTACAAGTAATGAGATTCCATAGAAATAGATGAGAGGGTGATTCCTAAAAAGTGTTTGGTAACATAAGGAATGTGATTACTAATATAGTACAAATTTCTATTATATTGTTTGGTAAGAAACAAAACAACTTGGAATCCAATGACAAAATTAAGGCAATTTGACAACAAAGTAGACAAGTACTTGTTAATGCCTTTCATGATAAAAACTAGACATTAGCGTTATCACTGCTCCATAAAATAACAAGGTTTTTTTTTCAAATTTGACGAAAATTTTAAATCATCTAACATTAATAAAGCAAAAAAATCATTTTATTAAAATTAAAAAACAATCTAATGTTGTAAAGAAACTAGTTCCAATAAAATTAGCTTAAACATTTGAAACAATTCGAGAAAAATATGTGTTACTCCAAATTAGATACTAGCTAAAATAATTACTCCCTCCGTTTTTAAATAATTGTCCTCCTTTCCTTTTTCATCCGTTCAGAATAATTGTCCTCTTTCAAAGCTTTCGTTGATAGGAAAACACTTTTACCACTTTACCCTTACTTTTTCTACCTAATTTGATTATGGTCACATGTTCAAGCCTCAAGGGCATTAAAGGAAAACACACATTATACTAATATTTGTAATACATTTAATTACTTTTTCTTAATCAGTGTGTTGAGTCAAAGAGGACGATTATTTGAAAACGGAGGGAGTACTATTTTATTCTTCTATGTAAAGCGGATACTTGACCTGATAGAAAGATATAATTGTCCTTTTATATTGATTCCAACTATTAGGAATCTAAATCTCACCTCCTCCGGCAGGATTGTGATTCCTTAAATTTTAGTAATCCTTTCCAAAATTTCAGTAATCCATTTCTATTCTAAATATCATTCTTACAACACCAAACGCTATTAATTAACTCCATGGAGTCAATTCCACGGAAATGATTTCATTTCCGTGTACTAATCAAGGCCTAAATAAACTAATCTTTACTAACTCAACTTTGTTTATAAAGTTACAACAACCAACAAGCATCCATCTTACTGTTATTTTCTATCAGGCATTGATCAAAAAGAAATAACTTCAATAGTGTTATCTTAAGGTAATAATGCAAGGCAGAGTATGGCCCATACAACGAAGCATAAAAAATCAGGCCCTCATTCAAACGAGAATTTAATTGACAAAAGATCCATTTGTGTGGGGAAGAGATAAAGGGTCAGTCAAGAAAAGAAGGATTAGAAAGCAACAGAAGGATAATGTTGGTTTGACTTGGATGGATAAAAGGGAAGATGGGAGAATGACACTCCCTTTATGAGAATAAGTAGCAAGCCCACAAGGTTACCTGCAAGGCAAGAAGAAGAAAGCAAGAAAGACTCTTGATCAACAAAGCTTTCCTTCTCTTCCAGACACACAAATAGACAATTTCCAATTTCCTTCCATGCTCCTTTTCCTCCGCGTAAACCAAGCACAATCAGAAAACGAGGATTATTCTCACCTCCTTCCTTCCTTTACATCGCACTTTACCATCATTCAATTTGTCACCATCCCTACTAAAACTTAAATCATGGTTTAAACTTTAGATATCAAATTGACAGCAATGATATCAAATGGTTGCAGCTAGCATATCAGCTGGACCCTTCACATGAAATGCAGCAAGTAGATCTTGCTTCCAGAGTCAATAAAAGTATCATACACCTATACACTGCTCTGTCTGCACACAAATCTTCAAATATATGTATGGTCATATCAATTATCAACATAGCTCAAGCAAGAAAAGTAAAAATTTGTCAGCAACATTCATTCCTCAGTCAAATTCTCGTTTGGTATTTGAGATTTTTTTAAAAATTTTGATAGGTAAGTGTGACCCCTTGTTGGTATGGGGGTTGGAACCAAGGACCTCAAGGTCTTTGCCCGAGTGCCCTTAACCATTCAGCAAAGAGAGATGGAACAACTCAAGTGTAGTCGGTCAAACATTACAGACACAGATCGTGTGATCCATACATTAGACAACCCGCTCTCCAAAAACATCAACATACGTTTCTTCATAATTCATGGACAGATTAGTGAGAACATGTAAGTAGCTATAAATTCTTTAAGATCTACTCAATAAGATAATCTAATAAGCAATCAATTTAAGACCATAGACGCCACATCAAGTCAAATATTAGTCTCTGTATACTTCTCACAAGTCAACACAAGTATCATTCAATCAATGAGGAGCATCAAAGTTGAGTAAACAAGTGGACATTTATAGAGCGAAGAAACTCACAGCAAACGCGACAATAGCTGTGGAAAGAGCAAGAAAACCATACTTGGCCATGCCTTCAGACAACCCAACAAAAGTATTAGCGATCCCAAACATAACCCTCCACAAAAGTATACACACAACAGTCGCCCCTGCACCCAACAGCACCAAAGCATTTCTCTTCCAAAACGCCTCAAGCTGTAACCCAACCGCCTCCCGGTACCGTGAAACCGTACTCTTAACCACCGCCGCCGGATCCTTGACAACATTCTTCACAAAACCTGCATTTAATTTACTGCCCAAACCCGAATCATTGATCGAAAAATACCTAAACCCTATCAAATTTCTGGTCAAAGTCGGTTGAGGGTTTAGTTTTGGGAGCGTGGTGTCAAAGATTCTCGGAAATGGTGATGAGGAGAAATAGGATTTTGGGGGGTTTGGGATTAGGCGATGAGAAAGAAACTGGGAATTAGGGGATTGGAGATTGGGAATTGGGGGATGGGGAGGGCGGGAGAGTTTTGATGATTGGATTTGATGGTGAAGGCACCTGAAGAAGATTAATCTTGAAGTGGATTTTGGCATTTCGGCTTGAGAATTAGATTTAGATTCACGAGGCACAAACTCGGAAGAGTAGATCAACTGTTTGAATAATTGATTCACTGAATGAATAGGTGTTTACTCGATACATATATATAATGTATTACTGTACGGCTGACGCATCAATGGGAGTCAAGAGAGTAAGAGTGAGAGTAATGTGTATTTTAGGTTGATAAGTGGTATTTGTTTTTAACCGCTAAAGAATATTTTTTAAGTGAAATGGCGAGTATGTCTTTAATAAAATTCAATTACATATATTGCATCACAATACAAAAGTCGATAGATCGTAATTCTAAATCTTGCATTGGTAATCCAAATTGTACATCGAAAATCAAATGTACATCATTATTTTCTACATCGTAAAATCTGATGCATGCATCGCAAATTACGATTCTTGCATCTCAAACCAAATCGAAATCCGTGATTGTATGTGCATGAAAAACACATTTCTATCTTCTAGGAGCCTCTGAAATAGTTAGCATCACATGAGATTCAAATCTGATACATCAACAAAAAGAAGGTTCAACTTCCATGGGCTTTTGCCTTCTTTCTCGTATAAGATCTTGAAGACCAAGGTTATCGAAGTGTGTTATCTTAGCCTTTCTTCATTGGTCTATGAATTGTGGAATACAAATTGAGAAGAATTGCAAATTTGATCCTCCAAGTCTTACGGTAAAAATAAGTGATCTATATGAGGTCCTATTACGGACCCTTTTTTGTCTTCTTTTAAATGGATTAGAGAATATGTCTTCCTTTTGGGATCCGCAGCGAGACTTCGTATTAGACCTTCTCTGAGTGCAAGTACTTAAAAAATATTTACTCAATATCTTTTTCGAACCTTTGCTTTCTATATCCTTTCAAATTTTTTTACTTCAGAGATCAAGGTCAAATAGGCGGGGAATCATGAAAAGCTTGAATTCATGTGCCTTCTGAGTCCACCACCACTACCAGTAACCAAAAGATCGGGAATGGCTATGAAATTTTGGAAAAAGAAGGGCGGTAGGAGGAGGAGGGACATTTAAGGAAGAATTTAACAATGGATTTATGGGGTTGGAAAAAAAAAAGGTACTTAAGGGGTAAAATATAAAATAGACCGACCTATAATTTATCATTTATTTTATGTGAATACATTACACACTACGGAAAGTGAATTTCTAAGTTGTTGTTGCTCTTTCTCTCTCCCATGGCCATGGCCCAACAATTGGTTCCTCTGGTTTTCGGCTAGATCTCTCTTATGCTTTGGGTCCAAAATCATGCATCACAATGCACAAAATAAGACAATTTCACGCATCAACAATGTACAATTGATGCATCGTGATGCATGATTTTGTCCATTGCGGATTAGAGATGTTGATCGAGTCAATCCTAGCCCTATAGGGTCAACCAACCATATATGACCCTTGTTAAACGATCCGGTTTAACCGGGCCACTACAATTACAGACGTAACCCTGATTCTACATGTCTCTATTAAACGAGTTGTTAACAAGTTATACCAACAAACACAAATATTTAAACCTAAACTTCAAAATTAAGTAATCAACAAACAATGATCAACATCACAACCCAAAAAAAAAAAAAAAAAGAGTCATACAACAAGTCAACAACATCACTAGTGATAAAATTCAAAACACAAATCAATTTCAAGTACTACTAGTTAAAAATACTAATAAAAACATGAAATAAGTCAATAAACACCACTTTCATTCTTCAACCACATTTTATTATTATTATCATACATGAAATAAAAATAAATTAGTAAATAGTTTCTGAAACATATTAATCCATACATATAACATGCTCATTGATTGTTGTATGTTAGATTTTTTTTTAAAAGAGTTACAATGTTATATGTAAGTCTTATCTACATAGTTTTTACACTATAAATGCCCTAAACATTTTGTACATTTCAAACACTTTAAGTCAGTAGGGAAAATCCAAACGCATATGGTAGATATTTAACTATCTAACTACAAAGCGGATTGTCAAATCATTTTATCATTGAAACTTCAAATCTTTTTACTTTCTAAGACATAATTATATACAAATTAAATAATTAATAAATATTAATAATTAATTATATGGCTAACGGGCCAACCCCACATCCCGCAGGGCTAGCTCTAACATGCCATGACACTATCGGTCCAAGCCTATTAGTCCCGGAGTTATATGGGCTAAAATTTTCCAACCCTAACCCTTAATTTTCTCATTTTAATATAAACAAGTCAGCCTGCTGTGGGTTCCCGGGGCTGTGCGCCCGCGCCCCGCGCGCCATTGGATAGGGGTGCGCATACGTGCGGATGCAGGACACCACTGCTCTCATTCAATCCTCCCTTGTTTAGGGGAAAACGAAATTAAAAGTGCGAGAGGAGTGCTGTCTAAAATAGCGCGTTGGAATGCACCTCGGTAGCCTTTAGTGGATTTTTGATCCAATATGAGAACTTTTGGGTTTCCCGCATCAAGTTATCCCTTGTTTAGGGGATACCAGGATATGGGAATGCATCACCCTTTCATTCTCATTCTCCCTTTTTTAGGGGAAAACGGAAAAGTGCAAAAAAATATGTTGCGACGCCCCCACTATGGATTTTATAAAAATAGTCTTATGGCCTATTTCGGATCACTATGGGTTCTTTGGGTTTCCCGCATTAAGTTATCACTTGTTTAGGGGATACCAGGATATGGGAATACATCACCCTTTCATTTTCATTCTCCCTTTTTTAGGGAAAAACGAAAAAGTGCAAGAAAGGAGTGTTGCGAGGCCCCACTGGATCAAAAATGTTTTAGAGTCGCCATCTTTATTTTAAGACAAAAATAAAGCAAAACCAAAAAAAGAAAAACCAGAGATTGTAAAACGGGTTCGGAGGCTAAGTTACGAGTTAGGAAGGTGCTAGGCACCCAACTCGTCCTTTCGGTCTCAAAAATGGTTTTTGGCTAAAGTATGTTTATTGTTATATTTATTTAGCAAATAAACAAAGCATTAAAAAACAGGGAAATAAAAACAAATACATCCGCGGCTACATTATTTACGGACTTGCAGTCGTTTCCTTACAATAATTACAAATATATTTAAAAATATTTGGTCATTATAACGGCTCTTTTACATAATATTTTCTAACTAAATCCAGGAAGCACAATGGCTTATAATTGCTACATTGGGCCGGATTTTAAATAACAACTTTATAAATAAAAAAACGCCCTTAAAGACAATTACCTTTTAGAGCAGAGGAGTCTTTTTTTTTTTTTTGTGTTGTTGTTGTTGTGATTTGGGCAGAATGACTGCTTATTTCTGGTGTTTTTGGCTCGCTCACTCTGGCAAAATGACGGCTTATTTGTGATGGTTTTGGCTCACTCACTCTGGCAGAATGATGGCTTATATGAGGTGGATTTGGCCTTTTTAATCGGGCAGAGCAACTGCTCTTTCCACGATTTTTGGATAGGGGAGATAGGGTAGAAACCTAGCTGGGGGGCTAAGGCTCGCTTTAACCGGTGGGTTTAAAGTTTGGAAGAGTTTTGGCAGGGTTTTGAGGCTTTGGATAGATCACTCACTATCTCACTTCGCTCTCTAATCTTTCAGCGTAACGAGAACGCGGAAAGCTTTGCGGAAGAAAAGGTGTGCTAAAGGTCAACCCCGAAGGCTCTATTTATAGCCTGGGATGAGGACTCATCGGGGATTAAAATTCCTTCCTTCACGCTTCATCGCATTGTACAGACCACGGAAAAGGTGAGACTTTACGACAAATTGTAGCAGTTCTATAGCAACTGGAGAGCACTGTAGCTGAACTTTGGGCGTCACCCATATTAAGTCTGGGCGCCACTCCCACTTTGAGTGTGGGTGGCGCCAGCTTAGCTTTGGTAGTTTCAATTTTGGCACCTTTAGCCCCTGCATTTCACTGTTTTGCGCATCCTGCTTTGTCCTTTTGTATTTTCATCCCTGTAACTTGACATTTGTTAATGTTTTAACAGGTCTTGATATTTTATGTCATGTTACATACCAGGGGTACGAAATTGGGGTGTCTACACCTGTCAGGCCACAACCCTATTAGCATCTCTAATTGCGATGCATGAAGTCCTTTTTTTCCGAATACAGAAAAATATAAGCGGTTGAAAACTTTGAATAGGAGACTGGCCCGCAAATTTTCAATTTTATTTGGGAGAAATTGTTAGCTGATACCTTTTTCTAAACATTTTTTTCTACGGTCCCCCGTTCTTTTTTTCAACTAATAAAGTTCATTTTTCGAAATATTGTTTATCGTCTTCTTCCATAGCTCCAGGCAACACTTTGGTGTTTGAAAAATCACGATAGTTATACAACGAAACGGGGATTGACCTGCCCGATCAGGTCAAAGGGACAGGTCCCCTTCGTGGGGGGTTCAAGGGCAACGCCCCTGAAACGTAAATGATTTTTCAGATTCATTAAGTACGAAACTGAAATGGACCTATGCTGGGTTGTAGGATTTTTAGTATGAACGAAGGTGGGTGAGAAAAAGAAAGAAGAATAATAAGGCTTATGACCGATGAGAAGGAAGAAGTTGGCGAAGGACATGAATGTCTGGTTCATTATGATTTTGTTGCACGATGCACATTAAAATTGGCTTAGGTAATTAAAATTGATGCATCACGGTACAAAAATTGATGCAACGCGATAAAAGACATAATATTTGGAGTGGTTCACAATGTAAAAATGGTTACGTCCACTACCAAGTTGGTCAAACTTGGATTTTGAAGTGCACTAAATATATTGAAATTCAAAATGATCACTGACGGATATGTGTACAACAAAAGCTAGTGTTTGAGGAGTATGATTGTGAAACAGTCAAACTCGTGCAACAATCAAAGTATTCCTTAGATATTAGGAAAAAGTCAGGGTTGGAGTACATTGATTGTCAAAACAAAACTAGAAAAGAATAATGTGTGAAGAAATATCTAGAAAGTGTTTAAGGACTGGAACACTTCAAGGAAAGAATTGTTTGAAGGAATATATTAAGTGTCCAGTCATGGGTTGAAGCAAATCAAAAAGGAATATCATATAAGTAATGTGTGATGGCTTCAACCACTCTATCCTCTGTTCTCTATACCTTCCACTCATATTCTCAATCCTTGCTTTAAAGCTTATTTATAGATATCCTTGAATAATAATCATTTTGAGCGAACAATGGTGATCTTGAAAAATAGCCGTTTTGAAAGAGCAGGGATGATCTTTGAAAAATGATTATGAAATCTATCTTTTAATGCAAAGAGATCTTTGTAGAGGATTTCTGATGATATCTCCTAACATAAGATAATAAATAGGGTGGTTAACTAGAAGACAAGAGATACAATAGAACATTTAAGAAATACCTAAAAAGTCTTCTATGAATAGTTCTATATTTGAAATGTGCTGGCCAATAATGATTAAATATATTGAGAATGAAGGTCACGCGTCTTTCAAAGATGTTGTTTTGGAAACTTTAACAAAAGCTTGAAGACATTATAGTCTTACTATAATTTTTCATAGCAGTATTCCAACAATGTACATTGTTTCAACAGATAGAGATTAAATATATTAAGAAGGCATAACGACTAATATAAGTGAGGATCAGCAGCTTGTAACTACTGATGATTAGGTATTCAGCATGAAGGATATTTTACTTCAATAGAGTTGCTTAACTTAATCTATGTTAATCTTGTTTAAGTGGATAAAACAATAGTTGTATTCTATCTGCTGAATGGTTCAGCAAATAGAACTTTAGACTTGTTAAAGTCTAATAAATTTGATTTTAGTTAACAACTAACTAATGTCTTAATATATATTTTATCATGCAAGATGTTTCGATCTCCTCATATTTACCTTACAAGTTGTTTTATAACCTTAAAGTCTTTTTAATGGTTTTAATTAAATCTTTTAACAAGTGAGTTTCTACAAGTATTGTAGTCTTTCCCCCCCCCCCAAAGTGACTATTTTCGATTTTTTTAAAAAAAAAACATAGGACAATGTAGTGGTTATAAACTTATCAATGTGGATCAGCCCGAATTTACCCCTTTTATTTGTTCAAAGAACACATAGAGAAAAATCTAATTCTATTGGTTTTGGTCCACTGTGTCTGTGTTAAGTATGGCTTTTACCTGGATGGTTTAATATTTTTAGTGTTTGTTTTCCCATCGTATATTTTCTTCGAATATACTCTCATTGTTCCACCTAAATAGTCCATGTTTAAAAAGTTCAATTATTAGAGGATGTATAATTAGCAGTAAAGTTTGTTATAATTACAAAAATGTTTGTGATGTGACCAAAAGTACAGCTTGGGCCATCCGTATGATGGGTAGGATATCTGGGCTTGATCTGGTTCCTTGAACTTGATTAAGATCATAGAAAACCTTAGTGGAAGTGCAAGACTTGGCCTCGCGAAACCACTCCGACGTGAGAGTAAGTATCGAGTGTGTATGTCAAAAGGGAATTCGACAGAGGTTCTAGAATCAAGAAAGTATGCGTACCTTATTTGTGGTTTATGGAAGGGTATTTATAAGCTCTTAATGACCTAGAATCCTGGTGGGATTCAGTTTCCATAGATACATAGTTAATCAAGGAGAGAATCCCTAAATTGTAGGCATGATAGGCGGTTGGCCGCATGAATGCAGGAGCAGATAAGGCAAGTGTCCTGCTCGGATAAGGAACCATTGGCTTGTCTTGGGGAGCAAGTTTCTAGAGTTTCCTACTCGATGCATGCCCAGGCGAGCAAGGCTCTGCCCGGCTACGTGATGTAGACTGAGTCGACGTAAATGTAGATCCCGGGCGTGGCCCCTAGTCGAGTAGGCAAGGCCTGTGCCCGGCCAGGTTTAGACGGGAGTTGTTCTCTTTGTTGCTCGATACCTCGGTTGTTTTGCTCGCTAGGCTGGTAGACCCCACAATAGTTGCACTCGTGACTGGCACGTGATGGCCGCTCGTGCTCTGCTCGTGACCGGGTTTGGGCCAGGTATATCAATTTGAGCATAACCAATATGTTAATATCAAATGTAGAGGGTAAAGTTAAAATATTATTGAGATGTTAAACATAATTTTTTTTACAAGTGTACTTTTAAAAGTAAAACATCCCAAAATAGTATGGTAAACTTTTTGTGTGGAATGGATAAAGTAGTTACTAGATAAAATTTGAGGGTATGTAATATTTGTATTTTACTTTTGAACCATAACACTTTATCATGTAGTGAAATAATATGAGTTAAATAATTTAAAAATAATAATTTAATTAGTTAAAAAGTAAAGTGCAAATAGCATTAATCTCAATTACTTTTAGGCAAAAACTTAGAAAAGACGGTCTAACAAATATTTTCTATTAATGGATCCCTTGACCCGACCGACGCATGTTGGTGGGCTATGGTGTGAGAAAGTGAGGCTTCATTTTACGAACTAAGATCCGTAAGACGCTCTCACATAGACTTGCTCTTACTTTTAAAAAGGCGTTGGAGTTCTTGGTGACGATGTGAAGGTAGGAGTGCGTGTAATTTCACCACTAAATAGGTCGTTCCACTATATTAGTGGTGATCAAATTGTTGAACTTAACTAGTTAAATTGTATTATAAAACTAAAAAAAGCTAGGCAAAAGCTTATGTAAGACGGAATTATTCATGTTAAATGGTTAAGAAGATTCAAAAATTGCAACGCTACCCCTCAACTTTTGGATATCGCAGCGCTACCCCTCGTGTTATAAATGAAAAGTGTCACTTTTGTCATTAAAAGTGCCACTTTACCTTTCTAATAAAAAATATATTTTTTTCCTTAAAAGTGTCCCTTTTGACCTTAGAGAGGCATTTTTTGCATTAAAAGTATCACTTTTGACCACAAGTGTCACTTTTAATTATAAATGATAACCATCACTTTTGGTATTAAAAGTGTCATTGTTAGCACTAAAATTGTTATTTTTTATCTTACAAGTGCCAATTTACATTATAAATAAAAATCGTCACTATTGATTTTAAACATGTCACTTTTTAGCATTAAAAATGTCAATTTGATCCTACAAGTGTCCATTTATATTATAATGAAAATCGTCGTTTTTGGCCTTTAAAATTTCATTTTTACATTAAAATTGTTAGTTTTGGCCATAGAATTGTCATTTTGCATTATAAATGAAAATCGTCACCATTGGCCCTGAAAATATCACTTATTAGCATTAAATGTATCACATCTGGGCATATAAGTGTGACTATGCATCTATCAGGACCAAAATGATAAGTCTGGGCACTTAAGGACTCTTGGCAGCCAATCTGTGAAGATAGACGTCACCGGAGCTATTTCTCAAACTGCAAAGACACTGCTACATTTTCTCATTGAGCCACATCGCCTCCTTCAGCCATGGGCGACCCATGTTTTTGAGAAATGGATCCATCGGATCTGGCTCGTTGTCTGCTCTTTATTTGATCTGTCATCCGTTTGGATAGTCAGTGTCTTCTCAATCCGAGTTGCCCATGCTCAAGCGGAACCCAACTTCATTTTTCTTATGATGCGGGTGCAATGAGGAGTTGTTCAAGGTTGGGAGTCAAACAAATTAGTCATGTCGTGATTCTTGCTAAAATGAACAAGGGGGTTGTTTGGGGCTACTTGTTGGAAAGGAAATCAATAAAAGGGACACGGTTTGGACCTACAACACAAAGAGGGCAGCCACTCATTGTTTCAGACGGCTTTGGGAGTTTTTTGGGCATCAATTGCATTACAAGAAACAACATGTAAGAGACTTGCAAGGGGGCAGCCGCATGGATCCTTATAATTGAAGGATTTCGTTTTGGGTGGCGCTATATAGCCCTCATAATGCTATACCCCCCAAAAACCCAAAGTTCTTAATTTACACTTCCCTTCATCCAAACTTACCCCCCCCCCTTTACAGTCTTCTCCCATCCCACCCCCTCACCGTCTCTTCCCTTCCTCCCTTCCTACCCCTCCTCACCGCCTCCTCCTTCCACCCCCTCATCGCCTCCTCCTTTCCCCCTCACCGCCTCCTCCCTCCCTCAATCCAATGTTTCTTCATTCCCTTTCCATCACCACCTCATCCCCCTCCCCCCATCACATTATACTCATTCCATCACCAGCACCACCAACCGAGTTCTTAGCTCACACCTCCAATCATCTCCCTTCTTCCATGTCTCTTCCTCCTTTTTTTAAAAAAAATAAATCAATTCAAGGGTTGTTCAGCCCTGGTCGACTGAACAACCCTCATTCTATTCGGCCATAGGCTATCGAACAACCCTCATCTGTTCAGCCATAAGTGAATGAACAACACAAGGTTGTTCGGCCGCCTATGGCCGAACAGATAAGGTGTTCAGTAGTATAGGGCCGAACAGATGAGGCTAGTTCGGTCGACCAAAGCCGAACAATCCTTGAATTGAATTTTTTTTAAGAGAGAAAGAGACATGGAAGAAGGGATATGCTTCGAGGTGTGAGCTAGGTACTCAGTTTGTGGTGAAATTATGAGATTTATTAAGCTTTTAATGAAGATTTCGAGGAAGGGTACAAAGTGAAATAATTAAAAAGAAGACAAAAAATAATTATGGATGCCTTGCGGCCACATTCCTCTAAGACCTTTCCCCCGCAAGGTATCCAGCGTGCAGCCCCAACCAAATCAAGACCCTTGCGGACGCAAGGTATACACACCTTGCAATCGCAAGGTACCCAGAAACCGACTTAATGGGTGTTTCACCTGGATTGAACCTACTCATTCCCCTAAAACACCTTGATATATATAGAAGACGGTAGCCAAAGCAAAAGGACGTTCAAAAACAATTGGTAGATGGTTCTAACACCGATTATAGTTTGTAATACATAGTTTAGTAGTTGTAATCATAGTCTTGAAGATCGATTCATGTATTCATTCATCCCGCTGTTTGGTTCACCTTCAAGGATGAACTAATCGTCCATTAATCTAGGAATTGGGAGCACTACAAAAAAAAGAGTAGTTTTTGGAACGCTACTTTTAAGGTCGCATGCAGCGGTGGACCTAAATACTTGGTTTTTGAGGACCAATGACATTTTAGTCTACCTAATACTTTTTACATAACCACCGTCCACTTAAATGTTTCCCGGATCTCCCCATCCTAAATTTCCCGCAAGTTCTCTCGTGCGTAAAAAAAAACCCTAAGAGTGTCTCTCGTTGTCTACGTTGTCAAACAAAACCTTAGTCCCTTCGCATATTCAGCCTAGTTGAAACCCTACTGGGAACGATTGCGCACAGGTATGTAAACAATTCTCTCTCCTCTTCGTCTTATTGCAAGTGTGTGGGTATAGGTTTAACCTGTGATGGGTATGGGGTAAAGGTTGTTATAGGGGATTGCGAGCAATAGATTCTTTCTTTTTATTTTTGATTGCTTTGTGCTTTCGTTTGGGTTTGTTAATTTGTTTATGTATGTAATTAAATTAAGCCAAAATAAGAACAATAAAGTTATAATGGTTTGGGGATATTCTTATCCCTTTTGATGACTTTAATTCATTTTGGTGAGTCTTTGAAGGCAGTCTGTAGGCAAGTTCCTATAAAGATTCTGTAGTTCAATTTTGAGCATGTGGTATGAAGCGAATTATATTGATTATATTTGTAATTCTTGTATATATTGTTCTCTTAGTTATATCATTGGCAGTGCAGAGTTTGAATTTGATGTATGTGATCAAATAATTCGACTTTTTAAAACTATCTAGCTCGTGGGTAATTTTGTTTTGGATAAATTGCACTTCTCTTGTTGATGCAATGCTTTTGTTTTTTAGAGGAAAACTAGTGGCTCGGTGATTTGGAGGTCTGGAAGCTAGGTTGCCTTATATAGGGGTGTCGGATTTGAGGCCCGTTCTGAACGACCAAGAAAATTGATTCATAACAAGAGTGAAATTTTTCACGATTCATGTTATCCCTCTTCAACAGTTATTGAAAAATTGAGTACAGGCCCTGTAGAACTTGGTCTTTCAAACGATGTGCAAGCACCTTATGTAGATGATGCGTACGCGAATGGCTGAAGTTAACAATCTGTCCCAGTTTTCTTTAGGCTGCTCGATGGCTGAACAAACTCTTCAAAACAGCCTCAAACCCTCTACAAAACCCTCCTACAATCTGCTCAAAGTTATGAAGTTTCTTTTGTAAATCACTACCCAAACCCCTAACTTAAATTGGACAGATTACAAGTTCAAAAACTGCTCCAAACTATGAAATAAATTCAGCCCTGAACAGTTTGGTGTGAACAGAATTTCTCCTTACAGAAATAACTAACCAATTAACAACCAACCTCCTAGCAACAACTCCTTTCTCACGCCTAATCACAGCAGGTTTTAGGCTGCCCAAACACCCTCCCAATTCTAGCAAACTCACGCCCAAAGCTGCTCAAACCTGTGCCAAACTCACGCCCAATCTGCCTTCAAAAACAGCCACGTTCTTGAAGCTTATGCTGCCCAAAATGGACCTGCTATCGAAGGAGAGCAGGCTGCCACGAACAAATAAAAAGAAGAAGAAATAAAGAGGGATATAATCGGTTTCACCGGACAAGCTTCACTCACCTGTCGTAAAGAATACCGTTGATTAAACTATCTAGGCTTCACTCACCTTGAAAGAATAATCGATGAAGAACGAACTCGTTCTTTGCAAGTGTTTCACACAAAAACCAATCTGTCGTGTTTATTGAAGAGGAAGGCCTTAAATAGGCTTTACAAAATTATTCTAAGACTAACTGGAATAGATTCCTAAATATTGCATGAAAAGAGATCCTATCTAAATACTAAGACATAAATTCTTCCTATCCAACTAAAATAACAAAGAAACTATTTCTTTTTAGGAAACAACTAAATCCTATCTTATGGCAGATTCATCCTAATCTAACATTCCTTGGTGAAGTAGAACTCATGGTGGGCGTCCCAAGCCCCATCCGAATTTGTTGTTTCCACCTTGTATGCAATACCATGCAAGGTCCTTCCAAACTGTGCCACCCTTCCATGTTCTAGCTAGGACGAGCCCCTTGAACCCCTTCCAGTCGTGAGTCTTGGTTACTCCCTTGCCATTTGAAGTATGCTTCATTGCACCCGCATCAGTAAACTAGGTGAGATTATTTGCATTAATTGTAATTGTCAAAATCTGAGTTTTGCATCACCAGGTAGAAGTAGACAGCAGCAGGTTTTGGCAATGGCAATGATTAATTAAGTTATGGGAAAGAAGCTCGATTGCGAAGATTTCACTAAAACGTGGTGTTATGTTAACTACAAGCGAGAGAATGGTTGAAGAAATTAAGGTAATCGGGCATGGTCAAGTAATGAGGATAAGTATTTAATATGAAGAGTTGGTGTACATGTTTTTTTTATCATTCTTCTCTAATTGCTTCTAAACATTGGCATATCAAGGTAAAAAAATTCAATTTGCACCGCATTTTTGCTCCTTAATCTTTAAAGCTATCATGAACTTGAGCAAATGGGCAAGTAATTTTTATGACAACGTAAGCATAGTACATGAAACATCCAATGCTTTTCAATCTTTATTTCTGTACCTTAATCCAATTCCTCCCTTTTGTGGATCTCTAGTGACAATAAGCTTTTGGTACATGTTTGTTCATGGTGCTCTTGTTCAACTAAGTGGCCTTGGAATTTCTTGACATTAATTATCTCTAATACAAAAACAAACATGTAGTTGGGCCATGGAACACTCATCATGCTTCTTCAAATGAGCTTGGTTGTTCTTTCTGAACACGAACTTTGGTTTCTAGTTTGCTTTTCTTCATCCATCCAGGTGTTAAATCATTGCTCTATGTAAACCAGTTGATAGTTTGGATGCTTTTGTTGAGCAGTATGGATCTAGTAATTGTTGTTTAGTGCAAAAAGGAAAAGTGGAAAAGTGGGAAAAAGAAAAATAAGTAAGAGAATAGATACAAATATGTTATCTTATACTTTTTAAGGGTCAGTAAGTCAGTTGCAAAATGCATCCAGCTGTAGGACTGAGAAGATACAATTCTGCTCTGTGTTAAATTTAGTTGTAGTTTTGATGAGGTTATGTCTTTTCCACTCCACCTTTGGGGAGCTTTGCTGATAGTGAGCCTATAGCTGTGACATTTCATTGGATTGTTGAAACTTCGTAGGACTGATATGCATCATGTATAAATGTTGATATACTAAGTTCGAGGTAGAGACGCTGCAATCTGGAGTGTTATTTACTCTTTGTCGATGCCTTTCTTTATATTTCCCATAAGATGTGATTAGCTTTTATTTAATGAAAGAGTTACTTTCAAACTTTGCCCCTTAGTTATTGCTTAGAAAGTGCACAACCCTCCAGGTTAGAATGAACATCACCAACCTAGGTGTGAGGCTGGATGGCCTAGGGATCCAACTCTTAATGGTTGATCGGCTATTGTTTATTGAGAACAAACACTTTGATTCCACTCATCTAAGGTATTGTACTACCAGAAAACCAAAAGCTTAGCTACCCAACTCTAACAACACGACTTAGATTTCCATCAGTCCTATGGCATCAATCCTAATAAATAAAAATGTGCTTAAAGTGAAGAGAAAAGACCATTATGAGACCAACTAATAGGATGGAAAATCATAATTGCTCCCACGTCAAGGCCATAAGCTTTATTGATCACCCATTGGCCCCATATTGGTGAAACTATTTTTTTCTTTACATGGTTAGTTCATTACCAAATTTTTTTGATGTTCGATTTATGTACAATGTTGCAGTTAAACAAGCTATTGGATGGACTGGGGCCTAGATACACAGATTGGTCAGGATGTGGCCCACTACATGTTGATGCAGATTTACTCCTTGGTATTGTTCTTGGATACCAACCGCCTTTCAGAATACTTTCTTATGGAGTGAGAGCTACCATTGGTTACTTTTACTTTGAATGTTGTGTTGGTTGGCTTAAGTACTTTTTTTCTTGTAAATTAGCTTGCAAGAGTGTTACAGTACCTTTTGAATTTTGATAGATACTTATGTCGATGCCTTGTAACAAATTATCTCCTTCATGTAGTTTTGGCTTTTTTTCAAACTAGATGATCACAGTAATTTGAAGATACTGGGATGTTGCTGCCTTCTGGTATGTTTAGATTTCGGTCTGAAATAAATAGTTTCCATTTCACAGTTTCCATTTCACCGAGGTTACATTTACTTTATGTTGTTAAAACCCCAAGTATCGTTGATTCATTTCCGTGTATAAGGTGTTACAAGTTACCCTACAATCTACAAAAGATAGTGGGCCTGAATTCTTCGGATTTTGCAAAGTGCAGGGTTCTCTTCGATTCCTTCTTCCATTCCAAGCCCTAGACAATCCAGTGGTCATGTATCTACCTCCAGACATCAAAAAACATAAATTTCAAAAGGTACATATTTCCTTTGAGCTCGTTTCATGAAAGTTATCCTTTGGCTAGGTATTAACGTTAATTAGCTAAAAATAATTTTTAAAAGGAAAATGAAAGCTATCCTAAGACTCTTAGAAATACTATAGTTTGCTACTCAAACATCCAAAAACAAGATGTGTATGAGAGCAGGGAAATGGCAGAATGGTTGTATAAACAAAAGTGGTTTTACTTGTTCTTGCCTTCCTCTATGCTGCAACAAAAAGCTGTTGCTGTTAGGTATATATCGTAAATGTATTCAAACTCTGTTTATTGTTTTATTTGCCTGTGTAACTCTTTTTAATTCTTTCAAAAAATCTGCATAGTGGGAATTTGATGTGTTGGTTTAGAAACTGAATGGTTTTGGTAAATTGAAGGATGAGATTAGTCTTGTAGTATTGGTGGTATATTTGCTATTTAGATTTGTGGATTGAGAGATGGTAGGGTTCTGGTGAAAGGGAAGGAGGGAATAACTCAGTGGGATTGTTGCTATAAATTTACTATCTGTTGACGTATCTTGATAGAGAAGAACTCTAGAATTGTGGCAGCAAAAGTCTAGAATTTAATCATCAATTGGATTGTGTTTTTTTTGCGTCTATACTTTTTTCCCCTCTCGTATTGCCGAAGCTATAGGGTTGTTCAAGGGCTTAGTTTGAATGATTTGCTGAGAGATTGGCACTTAGGCAGGCTATAACAGAAAGTTGTTTCTATTAGATAGATATCATAAATGCATTCAAACTCTGTTTACTGTTTTATCTACCTGTGTAACTCTTTGGTCCACATTTTATTTGGTCTAGTTTTCACCATAAAAAAATGTTCACCTCAATTTGGTTCAGGTTTTGTTTCCTAGAATGGGAATACAGTGGTTCAGGTCAGCTTAACTTACTTCTAGTAAAACTCAAGACTATATACTAGGATTGATATGAGATCAAAAACTGAATTGCCTTTGTTTATTTCATTCTTTGCTCGTGATGGTGTTGGGTTTCCCATCATGATTATAAAGCTAGTAAAGGTTGTTTCATGATATGGGTGTGTTGCTGAATCTCATGATCATCTGTTTCTCCTTTGTGGGGGTGCCCAATTTCAATGGAATGACTTGTTTGGGGTGGTTGGGAAAGAATAGGCTTGTCTGGGTTCTATTTTAGCATTCTTTCGAATACAGTTTAGAGGTTTTAACAGGGGTAAGGATGCTAATTTGCTATGGAAATATGGAATATTTGTGATCCTTTCGTGTGTTTGGACTAAGCAGAAGGGTTGGATTAGCTGGTTGGATCAGTTGTTGATTTGGCCTCTTCTTTGCGATACAATTGTTTATACGGCATATTTATAGGCTTACACAAGGGGGTGCTTTTCGAGGATCACACATCTTTGTAATCCAGCGAGATTGACAGGCGTTCATTTTCTAGTTTTCTTCTTGTTTTAGTTCTTAGCTCTTGCTGTTTGTTTTGCTTGATGGAATTCTACAAAATAATACAACAAAATCTTGCCTTTGTCAATCATTGAAGTGTAGATCATTGCTACAAATCATTTTAGATACTTCTTAGAGTTATGGAATATACTGGCAATAGGAGATCCTAAAATCAAAAGAATACAACAAAATCTTGCCTTTGTCAATCACTGAAGTGTAGATCAGCTGCTACAAATCATTTTAGGTACTTCTTAGTGCTATGGAATATACCGGCAATAGGAGACCCTAAAATCAAATCAATTTAAGCAAATTAACACAATCAACTGTCAAGATCCAATAAGCAACATATCAATATACATGAGGGAAGAAAAAAATAGAGAGCCAAGGATCATAGTAAAATGCTAGTGAAATTATTTTTGCCTTTAGTTGATTGTTTTATTTTATTTATTTTTGCTCATTTTCTACTAGTTTTTGTGAACTGAAATCCTGTAAGTTCATTGACACTTGGGTTTATATGTTATCAAGCTAAAATGATACTTTTGAGTTATAATGATCAGAAGATATAATTATCTTGTCGTACATGAGTTTATAAGAAATTTTCTTATATTTCCTTGAAAAATGAAAATTATGTGATTATTTCAATTGATTGTTTTATTTCATTTATTTTTACAGGTTGCTTTTGGGAATAGCGCAAAATGTCGTTTGATGCACAATGGTCAAAAGTTATCATCAAGCCTCTGTTTTTGTTTTTGTTTTTATGATGTACTAATTTGGAGTTTAAACTAGTTGAGACGATATTTTTATATTTCAAAAGTTGTTTGTAGGTTGGTTAATTAATCTTATGATCTGGTAAATTGATTCTTTTGGTAAACAATCAACTTGATTAGCAGATTGATGTTGTAATTATCTTTTATTATTAATGATATCTTCTTTTACTAAAACATTTGTTTGTTGTATTGATGAAAATGCTAAATTTATAATTGTGTTATAATTAGGATGAAGAGATCTTAACCATAATGTTATGTACATCTTTTGGGACAGTGGAAGTAGACATTAATAAGTTTCCACCAATTTTTCCAACATTACCCGCCGCTATTTTCAGTAATTTCCCACCAAAAGTTTTAGCGCCAAAACATTTAGGACGGAAACAATCCGTCCTTTTTGTTTTCCCGCCAGTAATTTCCCACCAAAAGTGTTGGCGCCAAAACATTTAAGACAGCAACAATCCGTCCTTTTTGTTTTCCCGCCAATTATTTAGAACGTTTTGAAACGTATTAGGGTCGGCAAAAATTACGTCCTTAAAAATCTTTAGGGACGGCTCCTCGTGTCCCTACAACATTTAGCACCGATATTATTTAAGCCCCCATTTTGCCGTCCCTATGGCCGTCCTAAATACTATTAGGGACGGCAAATGGACTTTTAGGGATGGCAAATGAGCGACCCAAATACTCTCTTTTCTTGTAATGGAAGTAACTTGTATCGAATCTATTGCTTAATATATTTTTATTCATTCAATTCTTGTTGATCATGATGTTTATCAACCTCTTTACTGTCTAGCTTTGACCAAATCAATGGAATCGCAAGTAGTAAAGACCTAGAGGCACGGATAGCTGCACGGCCAAATGCATATGTCGTACACTGACCTTATCGATGCACGAGAGTGATAAGTTAGGGTCAGGTTCATATATATGTTCCTAGGTGACAGATAGAAAATTCATATGTTCTTGTTCTTAGGATATATATTTGATGAACTATTTAGGATGGAGACTGAATTATAATTTGACAATCTATTTCTATCTTTTGTGAACAAACTCAAGGTATTGATTGATACTTTACTTAAAAAGCAATAGAGTAGATGCAAGTAAATCTCCAATCCTAGATTTCCCTCCTCCATAAGATCTTTATAAATTGTGATTGTTGAGTAGTTTATTAATTAGATTTCCTGTTTTAGTAGAGTAAAATTAGATTAAATAAAACAAAATAAAAACTCCCCTTAGTTTAATTGCTACCAATATTCTTGCTACTTGAATTCTTCTTGTTTATGTGGTTCGACCCTTGTTTCACAAACTATTCTGCAATAGTCTTGTGCACTTGCAAGGTATAAATTTAAGACACGATCATGTTTTTGGCGTCGTTGCCGGAGACAAGCTAGTTTTCTAGCTAGTTTGTTGGTAGCGTTGTTTTTAAATTCAGTTTTTATAAAAAGAAAAATACAAAAAAGATTTTTATTTTTTAGTTTTATTTGTTTTCAACTTTGGTATTTTCTGCACGGTCGTAGATCTCTAAATCCCAAGCTGGCAGAGTTAAATCAAAATATAAATAATCTTGGTAAGAATCAGGAAGACCCTGATAATTTGGAAAATCAGTATGTTAATCAAGAACAGTTTAATCAAGAGGATCCTCTGGTTGATCCTCCAATGGGTAACAACAACAATCAAAATCCTGAAAATCCAGTTCCTCCGGTAAATATAAATCAAGGAAGGGAGGAACCTACTGATAGAATATGAAAGTAATAATCAATCAACGAACTATAAATGATTATGGTCGACCCATGTTGAATGCAACATCATCATGTCTAGTTTTACCAGAAGCGGTAAGAAACTTTGAACTTAAATGTTATATTTATAACATGTTGCCTTCATTCCATGGATTGCCATCTAAAGACCCAGTAACTTTTGTTAAAGAATATAGTTTTATGATTGATAATTTTCCGTTAGGAGGCCTGACGGAAGATCAGATAAAAATGAGATACTTTTAATGTGCATTAAAAGATATAGTGGGAAGATGGTTTATGAATCTAGCACCTAGAACCGTTTATACTTGGGTTCAACTATATGATTTGTTTATGAGAAAATTCTATCAACATGCATCACTTTCGGATTATAGGAAGTAAATTATGACTTTTCAAACAGAACCAGGAAAGACATTCCATGAAGCATGGGATAGGTTTAAAAATTTACTTATTTTGTGTCCCCATCATAATCTATCTCAAGATGTGTTAGTTACTCAGTTTTATCATGCTCTTTCGCCTGCCTTGCAAACTATGGTTGATAGTGCAGTCGGTGGTTCTATTAGTAGAATGACACTAGTTGAGTTAGAAAATTTGTTTGAGATGTTAATTGTAAATTTCCAACAGAAAAGTTCAAGAGGTAAAAGTAGAAGTTTGTTTCAAGTACAAGATAAATCAGATACTCAGGCACAAATAGAACAATTAAACGCACAAGTAGAAGTTTTATATCAAAATAGAGCACAAATTCAAGAAGTATATACTATTTGTGGATTAAATTCTCATGCTACTAACTTGTGTCCATCTAGTGCTTTGTATTCTGAAAAGGCTAATGCGATGAATATGTACCTTCCAAGACAAAAGAATGATCCCTTTTCCAACACATATAATCCAGGATGGAGGAATCACCCTAACTTTTCATGGGGAAGAAATAAGCCCTTACAGCCTCAACAATTTCCTAAGCAAGGACAATTACAAATTGAAGAAGCTCCTAAATCAGAAGGATTAAATATTGAACAAATTGCTCTTAACAAATATTTATTGGAAACCGTAGACAATTTGCAGAAAGAACTTGCAAAATTTCAAGGAAGAGAAGAAGGGAAGTTCCTTAGTCAAATAGAACAAGCAAAATCTATCACTACTCTGCGAAGTGGTTGAATCATTGGAGAAGAGGTAAGTAATCCTACTCAATCTACAAATATTCCTGATAATGTAGAAAAATCTGGTAAAGAAGTACAATAAAAAGAAAAAGATAAAGGTGAAGATATCCAAGTTAAAGACAATCAAGATAAAGAAAAAGTCATACAAGAAAAAGAGCAAGAGGCTGAACCTCTTGAGGAACCATATGTTGCTCCTCCATCATATGTTCCTCCAATACCATTCCTTGGTAGATTAATGAAAAACAAGATTGATAAGCAATTTACGGAAATTTATAATATGTTGTCCAAAGTGAATATTAATCTCCTTTTGCTCAACATCATTAAAAATATTCCGTCATATGCCAAGTTTTTCAAAGATCTCCATTCTAGGGAGCATAAATTCGAAAATAATGAGAAAATAATTGTTTCTAAAAACGTTAGTACAACATTACAACATGAACTCCCCCCTAAATTAAAAGATCCAGGTAGTTTTAATATTCAAGTTTTCTTGGGTAGTTCGAAAAAGATGAAAGCTATGCTAGATTTAGGAGCGAGTATCAATTTAATGTCTTTCGCTGTTTATAAACAATTAGGATTGGGTGAATTAAAACCCACTACTATGTCCTTACAGTTAGCCGACCGTTCGGTCAAACATCCTTTGGGAATAGTAGATGACATTCTAGTGCAAGTAGATAAGTTGATCATCTCAGTCGACTTTGTGGTTCTAGAGATAGAAATTAAGATATGCACTAATAATGAAGTTCATAATTTGTTAGGAAGACCTTTTATGGCCACGGCCAACACCATGATAAATGTGAAGAATGATAAGCTATCAATGTCAGTTATGGGAGAAACTGTAAAAATTTCAGTTTTTGATGCGTTAGATAGACTAAGTGACATGATTGCATGTTTCTCAATTGATGAAATTGAAAATCTTACAGCTCAAAGCTTTAAAGCAATTTAAATGATGATGAGTTAGAGAAAGAAATGTTTGGAGAAGACTATGATGATAGAACCTTTCCCAATGTAAGAATCGACATAGAAGAATTAAAAAGAGAACTTCAGGAGGCAGCTGCTAGAAAAGAGAAGGAGAGATTAGAAGCTCTTAAAAACGATAGTGAAAATAAAGAAGAAGTAGAAAGCCCTAAACCAGAAATTGATTTAGATAAAATAGAATTTGATGAAGATAAAGTAAAAGCAAAAATTCCTAAGGAGGATGAAAAAGAAAAAAGTTAAATTGGAAATTCCTAAGTTTATCCCATCTATTAAATCTTCTCCTCAAGTTGAATTAAATCCTTTACCATCCCATTTGAAATATGCATTTCTTGGGGAAGACAAAACTTTACCCGTTATAATTGCTACGGATTTAACAGAAGAACAAGAGTCAAGCTTGTTAAAAGTTTTATGGACACATAGAGAAGCTATAGGTTGGTCCTTAGCAGATTTGAAAGGTATTAGTCCTTCTATGTGTATGCATATAATTCATTTAGAAGAAGGTACCAAACCTTCTAGAGAACGTCAAAGAAGACTTAACCCCCATATGGAAGAAGCAGTTAGGAAAGAAGTGCTTAAGCTTCTTGATGCGGGTATAATTTACCCGATAGCTGATAGCAAATGGGTTAGTCCAATTCAAGTAGTTCCTAAGAAATCAGGAATTACTGTGGTTAAAAATGAGAAAGATGAGTTAGTTCCCACTAGAACTATAACCGGTTATAGAATGTGTATTGATTTGAGGAAACTAAATGCGGCAACAAAGAAAGATCACTTTCCTTTGCCCTTCATTGACCAAATCCTTGAAAGATTAGCTGACCATGATTATTATTGTTTTCTTGATGGTTTTCAGTTATAATCGATTCACTTGCATAGGAAGATCAAGAGAAAACCAACTTGTCCCTTTGGTACCTTTGCTTTTAGAATGATGTCCTTTGGATTATGTAATGCACCAACCACTTTTCAAAAATCCATGATCTCTATATTTTCCGATTTAGTTGAAAGATGTGTGGAAGTGTTTATGGATGATTTCTCAGTTTTCAGAAATTCTTTTGATAATTGCCTAGAAAATCTAGCGTCGGTTCTGAAAAGATGTTGCGAAACTAATTTGACCCTAAGTTGGGAGAAAAGTCATTTCATGGTTAAACATGAGATAGTTTTAGTTCATGTTGTGTCTAACAAAAGAATTGAGGTAGATTAAACCAAAATTAAAGTTATATCACAACTACCTCCCCCAACTACGGTCAAGGGTGTTAGAAGTTTTCTAGGATATGCAAGTTTTTCTGAGAAGATTTATAAAAGACTTTTCAAAAATGGTATAGCCTCTATGTAATCTTTTGGCAAAAGATCTTGGATTTATTTTTGACCAAGAATGCACAGAATGCATTTAATTTGTTAAAATAACAATTAACAACACTCCTATTT